>JANCYW010000006.1:0-520557 GCA_026184775.1 Cyanidium caldarium | reverse complement strand
CCCCCCATTCCCCATTCCCCCCCATTCCCCCCCATTCCCCCCCATTCCCCCCCATTCCCCCCATTCCCCCCCACCCAACTCACACCCAACTCACACCCCTTCGCCCGATCTCACCCAACTCACACCCCTTCGCCCGATCCCACCCAACTCACACCCGGTCGCCCGATCCCACCCAACTCACACCCGGTCGCCCGATCCCACCCAACTCACACCCGACCACCCTTCACACCCCTTCGCCCGATCTCACCCAACTCACACCCGGTCGCCCGATCTCACCCAATTCACACGCGACACCACTCCCAATCCGCCCCAAACGCTCTCTCCCGTGCGCACGATCGCGCGCGCACACATCGATCCCCAATAAAAAACAAATAACGAAAACACATTCCCGACACGCGCCGCCCCACTCCCCATGCCCGTTCCCCACCGCTCCAACAAGCCACACACGCGCCACTCCCGGGCAGGGCACGGCGCCGACCGGCGATACACATCCACAAAAAACGCAATTGCGGCTTGCCGTGCCACATCCATTCCATTCAGGTCACGCCACTCTCATACACACACTACACTACACATTGTACAATACACACTCGCGTGGCCCTCCCACACCATCATCGAGTGTTACTCGGTCACGCGCGTACCCGGCCACTCTCCATCACTTGGCGTGAATCTTCGCTTTCCAGATCGCAACCACGAATACCGACATTTACTCGCTCCCAATCATTTAGTCACACTGGGCGCTACGCAATCTTCCAGGGGGCTTCGCCGCTCGCTTTCCGAGGGTCCAACGAGTCCGTGGTGCGCTCATCGGCCGCCGTGCGTCCTCCCATCACTCGACACACTCCGGTCGAGGCCGCTTCTTCGCGAATTTTTCCATCGGTCGCCGCTCCCGCGAGAACACTTCGCTCATCTTCGCCAGGTTTTCCTTGCTCACCACCTCGTGGTCCACGATGGGATACGGATAGTCCCTCCCGACCACACACCCAGCCTCCCGCTGCACACTCAACGGCGCCTTCCACGGCTCGTACACATACTTGGCGGGCATATTCCGCAGCACCGGTAGAAAGTGCCGCACAAAGGTGCCCTCTTTGTCAAAGCGTTGTGGAAACTTGATCGGCGAGTAGACGCGAAAGTACTGGTGGAAAAACGCCGAGCAGGATAACCACATCCAGTTGGCGTTATTCAGCGCGTAGTCGCGATCCACCAACAGACGGTCGAACGTGTCGCGGCCGCGCTCCCAACTCACCCACAAGTCGCCGCGAGAGAGGAAACAGGCCACCGCATGTCGCGCCAAATGATGCAGCCAGCCGTGCTTCCGCAGCTGCACCATGCACGCGTCGATGAATGGGTGGCCGGTGCGGCCCCCCTCCCACGCTCGGTATTGCTCCTCTGCGTCCGCTGACCACGGTATCTGCCGGCAGAGTCGGTTTTCCTTCATAGAATGAAAGCCAGGTGTGGCGTAAGCCACGGTGGTAAAAAACTCGCGCCACCACAACTGACCGATGAGGGACACCGGCGGTCGTCGCAGCGGATGTAACTCTTGCACCCGATAATAGAACAGGCGGGCAGAGAGGCACCCCAACGCCATGTGCGGCGACAGCTGCGTCGTCGACGCCGGCTCGAACGCCGTCGGGCTCGTGTGCGGTTTGGAAAATTGACGTGCCTCGTCGCGACGCTCGCTCAAGAACGCACCCAGCACGGCCAGCGCCGTGGTCTCACCGCCTTTCAGCGGCGTAGTGGCCGTCATGCCCCGATACGCCTCCAGCTCTTCCAGCCGCGGCACTGCATACGCCTGCGGGTCGGTGTCCGGAGTGCCGAACGACTGTGTCTCGGGCGGCGCGGCCAGCGGTAATGCCGGTGCGCCGAGCGCCTCGGTGACCCGCGCCACGAACGGCCCGTATGACAGTGGGAGTTCGTCGGCACCCAGTTCTCGAATGACTCGGTCGGGATCGTACAAGAGGTGCGTCGCAAAGCTGTGCACCTGCACACCCATCTGGTGGCACTTTCGCAGCATACGCTCGTCGCGGGCCCTCCCCTCCGGCTCGACGTCTCCCTCGAACGTCAGCAACGACACTTGTCGCTCCCGCATAAACCGTGGCAACACCTCCAGCGCATCACCGCGCAAAACCGTTAACCGTGACTGCCGCTCCCGCAGCCGTCGATCTAGGTCGTCCAGGCACTGCAACAGAAACTGCACCCGGTTCACGCCCACGGCCTGCGGCGTGACCAGTCGCGCATCCCAGCAGTACACTGGCCACACATGCTGCGCGCTTCGCAGCGCATCCAGCAACGCCGGGTTGTCGTGCAACCGTAACCCCTTTCGAAACCAGTGCACTGCGCTTGTGGCCTGCGCCATCACCATGAACATCGACCACGTTCACCGTGTCCGAAACGGTCGCATCGGATCGGAATCGCCCGACGCAGATATCGGCGCGGCCGTCTGGACTTGCCGACGCGCACACACCGCGAGTCACAGAAATGAGCACGCAACTGGAATCCGCCCCGTCTGCGCTCGCCCGAGTGGAAGAGGCCATCCACGAGCTGCACGTCGTGGTCGTCTTCTCCAAAAGCTACTGTCCCTTCTGTAAGGCCGTCAAACAGCTGTTTACGGAGCTGCGCGCCCGGATGAAGATCGTCGAGCTGGACACTGTCGCCGACGGAGCGGCCATGCAGCAGGCGCTCCTGGCCAGGTCCGGCCAACGCACCGTGCCCAACGTGTTCGTCAACGGCGAGCACCTGGGCGGCAACGAGGAGGTCCAAAACCTCCACAAAGCTGGCAAACTCGTACCCAAACTTCAAGCCGCCGGAGCGCTTTTCACTTGAACGCGCCCCCCCCCCCGTACAAACTCCGCCCAATCAACGCTTCTCAGCGCCCTCTTTCTCGACTTGACGCCGCCCGCCCCGACCCCTGCCCCTCCCCTGACGTTTTCGGGCGTCGCCCTCCCTCCCATGACGCTCCCGCGACCACCCTCGGTGGACAAAATCATCCTCCGTGGCCTCCACTTCTTCGGACGCCATGGCACCTCGGCTGCGGAACGCGAGCTAGGCCAGCTCTTCATCGTCGATTTACACCTCCTTACCGGCGACCTCTCGCCCGCGGCGGCCGCCGACGACCTGCACCAGACGGTGGACTACGCCGCCGTCTACGACCACGTGAAGCACGTCGTTCAGGGGCCGCCGCGACACCTCCTGGAGACCGTCGCCACCGACATCATCCAGACACTCTTGCGACAACACCAGCGGGTGCAGGAGGTCACCTGCCGGGTGAGCAAGCTGCACGCGCCGCTGGCGGGCCGGGTCGGCCTGGGCACCGTCGCCGTGGAGATCACCCGCAGCCGCGCCTAGGCGGTGTCGGTGGTCAGCTGGTCGTAAGTGAGGCGCTCGGCAAACGGGCGTTGGCCCAGCAGCCGCTCCATGACCGCGCGCGTGATGACCTCGTTGGTGAGCAGCTCTTGCGCCACCAGCTCCACGTGATGGCGATGCGCCTGCACCAACGTCCGGGTGCGCTCGTGGGCGCTGTGCACGAGGCGCCGCACCTCGTCGTCAATCAGCGAGGCGGTCTGGTTGCTGTACGGCTTGTAGAAGCGCGGCGCGGTCTCGTCGTTGGAGCGTCGAAACGCCAGATGGCCCAGCGATTCGCCCATGCCCCACTGGGTCACCTGACTGTACGCCATCGAGGACACCTTGTTGAAATCGTCGGCCGCACCGGTGGTCACGCGCCCGAAAAAAATCTCCTCGGCGACGCGACCGGCCAGCGTCATGCACATGGTGTCTTGTAGCTGCTCGCGCGAGAACAGCTGCTGATCGCGCGGCTGATACTGCGCATACCCCAGCGCCGCCGAACCGCGCGGCACGATGGACACTTTGATGAGCGGCATGGCGTGCTCCAGGAACCAGCCGGCCACCGCATGGCCGGCCTCGTGGTACGCCACTGTGCGCTTCTCCTCCGGTGACATCACCATGCTCCTCTTCTCCAGACCGCCGATCACCCGGTCGATGGCCGCCTCGAGGTGCTCGAGGCTGACGCCGTCAGCGCCCGCGCGCGCCGCCACCAGCGCCGCCTCGTTGCACACGTTGGCGATGTCGGCACCGGTGAACCCGGGCGTGCGCGCCGCCAACTGCTTGGCGAGTTCGGCCTTGTCGAGGTCGCGCGCCACTTTCACCGGCCGCAAATGCACTTGGAAGATCTGGCTGCGCCCCCGGACGTCCGGCGGGTCGATCAGGATCTGGCGATCGAAACGGCCCGGTCGCAACAGCGCCGGATCCAGCACATCCACCCGATTGGTGCCGCCGAGCACCACCACCCCGCTGTTGGGCGCAAAGCCGTCCATCTCCACCAGCAGCTGGTTCAGAGTGTTCTCGCGCTCATCGTTGCCGCCGATGAGACCGCCGCGGCCGCGCGACCGCCCAATGGCGTCGATCTCGTCGATGAACACGATACAGGGCGCCAGCTGGCGCGCCTGCGCAAACAGGTCGCGCACTCGCGACGGCCCCACGCCCACAAACAGCTCCATAAAGTCGGAGCCGCTCATGGTGAGGAAGGGCACGTCGGCCTCGCCAGCAGTCGCCTTGGCCAACAGCGTCTTGCCGGTGCCCGGCGGGCCGTACATCAGGGCGCCCTTGGGGATTCGGGCGCCGATGCGCTTGTACCGCTCGGGCTGCTTCAGGTAGCTGACAAACTCCAGGATCTCCGCCTTGGCCTCGTCCAGACCGGCCACATCCGAGAAGCGGGTGGTGACGCGATTCTTGCCGTCCTTGTTCAGGACGGTGACGCCAGCGCGACCCACACCCAAAATGCCGCCGATGCCGGAGCCGCGGCCGGCCGCCCCGCCACTACGAGCACCGCCGCCGCCCATGGGAAAGCGACCACCGCGCCCGCCCAGGCCGCCCAGACGCTGCATCACGTACAGGTATCCGGCGATGATCAGCAACGTCGGACTCCAGCTGATCAGTGTCGACAGCCAGGACATTTTGGAGGTGTACACCACCGGCACCAGGTCGGTCACGTCCACGCCCGCGGCCGTCTGCGCCGCTATCATCCGCCGCTCCAACAAGTCCACGCTGGGCACCGCGAACTTGAGCGCCGGCCGTTGCGGGCCGTCCAGCGGCATACCGCGCGGGTCTGTCGCGCCCGGCTTGAGGTACACGCGCGCCACGTTGCGGTTCACCACCTCGACGCGCGACACCAGCCCCCGCTCCAGATAGTCGTGACGAAACTCCTGAAAGGAGATCGTCCGCGGCGCGTCACCTCCACCGCCCACCTCATCGCCCGCGCCCGAGCCCAGCAGCAACGCCACCGCCAACCCGGCGCCGACCACCGCCAAGCGTCGCCACTTGCTCTTGTCGCCGTCGCCGTCGCCGTTACTGCCATGACCACCTCTGGGCTCGGACTGCCTTTTCAACAACCCCTGCTCCTCAGGGTGCACGCCTTTGCGCCATCCGCGAGGGTATAGTTTCTCGTACAGCCCTGGCGGGCGGTGACCGTTGCCGACGCGCCCTCCACCACCGTCGCCGCCGCCCTCCATCAGCCGCGTCCACGCCGCCCTCGACGCCAGCGTTCGACGAGCGGACGGCGCCGGCCACCGCCGCAAGTGCCCGAGAATTCGCGAGAGTGCCCGCATGGAACGTTGTGTGACCGATACAGTGCACACTCAACCCTGCATGACTGTCCCCCGCCTGCCCACCGACGGCTCCGCGCTTTCGCCCACGGGCGCGCTCGCGACGCGCCCAACGTCGAGCGTTCTGGCGCTGCGGTTTCCGACGCCCCCGTAACCCCGTGGCCTTTCCGCCTCTGTCCCTGTCGACGAGCGTGACTCGAAGAAATTATGCCGGAGGATCTCTCCAACACCGAGTATGTGCCGTGGAAGTGGATGAACCGGTTCTCCCGCCGGACCAACATCATCCTCGGGACGGGCGCGGCGCTGCTGTTGGCGGGGGCGTGGCAGGCGTGGAGCGACCGGAACCGGACGCGACCACAAACGGTGTCGCCGGAGTGGAAGGCGGCCGAGAAGGAGCGGCGGTTGCACAAGGAGCGTGAAGCTGCCGGCCCGGTGGAGATGGATCCCATCGACCGGGTGTTCAGGGCCAAGTGAGTGGGAGACGGGAGGGCTGGTTTGGGGCGAAAAGACAAGTGCGGTCCAAGAGGTAACGTCTCCGGGCGTGGTGTCCAGCGCCAAGGGCGGACGGAGGTGTGTTTCCTGGCGGTACATGATGCGTTGCCGCTTTGGCCTTCATGAGCGAAGTTGGACGTAAACGGTGGTGAAGCCAGACGGTCGGTCGTGCACAGACGGCCTGCGTGCCACGCTGCAAAACGTCACGTGACGCGTTTGCCTCCTCCCCATTTTGCGACAAGTCTGTCCTCCGCGCTTCGTGACGCTTCTTTTTGTCACGGCGCGCTCTGTCCGGGAGCGGGGCCTGCGCAGCACCACTTCGTCGCGGCTGCGCTGCGCTATCTATACGCGCGCGCGCGCCCGACCTTGTACGAAGCTCTCGCGGGCGACACCGAGAGAGCAGCGGGCGACAGCAACTTCCTTTGCGTTTCTCACTCGCGAGCCGATGCCCGAACGACGCGTCTGGTGCTTCTGGGAGACGACCGATGCGAAAAGCGAACCGGGCCGGCTCGGGCGTGGCCACGTTTGGCGAGGTGTTGAACCGATTGCCGCCGCTGGATGTACCGTCGGCGGCGGCAGCACTGCGGGCGGTGCTGCAACTGCAGAGCAGTGATGGTGTGGAGGCGCCGGCAGCGGCAGGGTTGGAGGGCGCTGCGGTGGTGGACGCGCCGCTGCGGATGCCGGCGCGGGTGTTGGTGACGGCGGTGCTGGAGGCGCATGCAACCGGCGGTGCCGGCGGCGATTCTCTCGATAGCGACGCCAGTGCGGTCGCCGACGATGAGGTGATCGGCTTCACGCTGCGGGACGTGGTGGCGGCGGTGCCGGAGACGGTGCGGCGCCAGCTGGACGCGGTGCTGCGGCAACTGCTCGAGGACGAGGACGAGTCGGTGTTTTTGGTCGATGCGGTGCAAATCGAGTGCCTGTGCTTTATTTACCAGCAAATCATCCAGGGTGACGGGCTGCCGGTGCACGTGCTCACCGAGAAGTTGTACGCCAACGCTGAGGCGCAGATCTCGATGTTGTCGTGGGGTTTGCGCACCCGCCGCCTGGCGTTTGCGACGTCCGCGGCCGACGAGGCGTTGCAACCGATAACGCCCATCGAGGGCCTGCATCAGTCGACCGCCAAAATGATCACCGAGTTGGACGCCTACCAGCGCTGGGGCACGGTGCGGCTGCTGGAGAGCGTGCTCGCCTTTGGCGACACGCCGTACCGGCCGATCGCCTACGCCACCCTGGAGCAGGGCATACGCGAGGCGCCCGAGGTGCTGGCGGCTGCGCTGGCGGAGGTGCCCAAACCGGCCTCGATGGGCAGTGCGACGCTACGGGAGCAGGCGCTGGACACGCTGCTGCCCACGTTTCTGGTCGGCACCAGCAACCCCAACTCGGCGGTGGTGATCCGGCGGGTGTGGCAGAGTGACCGCGCCTCGGTGATACGCGCCTCGATGCAGTGCTGGCAGCGGGAGAAGAGCGCGGCGGCGCGCCTGCTGGACGTGGCGCAGGACTTGAAGGCGGTGCCGGAGACGCTGGCGGTGGTGCGGCCGTACGAGTTTGCCATCGATCTGGCGCTGTTGGCGTCGCGCCGCGAGTACATCAATTTGCGCAAGTGGCTCAAAGATCGCCTGCAAGAGCACGGGACGGAGTTTTTGGCGGCGTGCCTGAACTATCTGAGCGAGCGCACTTCGCACGGCGACGCCACGGCGCTGGTGTCACTGGAGGCCACCGTCACCATGCTCAAGGTGCTGACCGAGAACGTGAACCTCATGAACGACAGCATGCGCGAGGAGCTGGAGCAGCTGTGCCGCTCGTCGGCCAAGGAGGGCGATGCGCAGGAGGTGTTCCCGGCGGATATCGAGGAGGAGGCCAACTCGCTGTTTCAGCGCGTCTTCTCCGGTAGTTTGTCGTACGAGGACGCCATCGAGGCGCTGAAGAAGCTGCAATACTCGGGCGCCGAGCGCGACGAGGTGCTGCTGCGCTGCGTCATCCACAACCTACTGGACGAGTACCGCTTCCTGCCCAAGTACCCGGATCGGGAGCTGCGCATCACCGCGGAACTGTTCGGCGGCCTCATCCAGCACGAGCTGGTGGCGCCGCAGTCGATCATGTTCACGTTGCTCATGCGTTACATTTTGGAGGCGCTGCGCAAGACGCCACCCAACAAGATGCTCAAGTTCGGGCTCATCGCAGTGAACGTGTTCAAGGAGCGCCTGCTGGAGTGGCCGCAGTACACCGCGTACCTGCTGCAGATGACCCATTTGAGGCAGGCGGCGCCCGAGATGATCGCTTTTCTGGGCGGCGCATCCGGACTGACTGCACCCTCCGACAAGATGCCGGCCGAGGTGGCACCGCACCTGGACCTGAGTGCGCCCGCGCCGGAGCCGGAGCCCCTGCTGCCGCCACCGGCGCCCGCCGCGGTCACCTCGCCGCCGCTGGACGCGGCGTCGTCGTCGGCGCCGCCGCCGCCGCCGCCAACCACTCCGTTCGGCATCTCATCGGCGCACACGCTGGACACGCTGCTGAGTGCGTCGCGCGAACAGCACCGCAAGATGGCGGTGCCGGACGCCTCCACCCAAGACAAGATCCACTTCATCTTCAACAACCTCAGCACGGATATCATGGCCAGCAAGGTGCAGGAGTGTTTCTCGTTTGTGCGGGAACGCCACTGGGAGTACCTGGCGCACTACATCGTGGTGAAGCGGGCGTCGATCGAGCCCAACTTTCACGCCACCTACCTGGCGTTTCTGGAGCACGCGCCGCGGCTGCAACCGCTGGTGCTCACCAAATCGTACGAGAACGTGCGCGTGCTGCTCGAGTCGGACAAGATCCGCGTCTCCACCTCGGAGCGCTCGTTGTTGAAGAATCTGGGTATGTGGATCGGCGCGCTCACGCTGGGCAAGAACCGTCCCATTCTGCAGCGCGACCTCGACCTCAAGGCGCTCATCCTGCGTGCCTACGAGAGCGCACTGCTCATCGCAGTGATCCCGTTCGTGTGCAAGATCCTGGACGCGTGCCGCTCGTCGCGGGTGTTCCGCCTGCCCAATCCGTGGCTGCAGGCGGTGTTCGGCCTGCTCAAGGAGGTGTACGAGCAGCCGGAACTGAAGCTCAACCTCAAGTTCGAGATCGAGGTGCTGTGCAAGAATGTCGGCTTCGACCTGAGCTCCATCCACGCCACGCAGCTGCTGGGTGCGCGGGTGCGTCCGTACGGCCGCGAGAACCCCGACTTTACCCACAAAGAGGGGGCGACGCGGGCCCTGGCGCCGCCGCCGTCGTCGTCCTCGTCGGCCTCCGCGTCCGGCGACACCGCATTGGAGACCGCCGAGGCGACCCCGTTCCGGGCGACGGCGGCGGCGGCCAAGGGTGCCGCTACCGCTTTCGATCTGAATTCGTTGGGCGTGTCGTTGCAGATTGCCGCCAGCGCGCCGCCGCACAGTGCCGCGCAGGCGGCGCAGGCGGCTGCGCAGTCGGCGGCCATGGCCGAGGGCGTCACCGTCATCCCCAATTTGGCGCAGCAGATCGTCATCAACGCATCGCTGGGCATCTTCCACTCGGTGCCGTCGCTGAAGCGCGCCGTGCCGGTGGCCATCGATCGTGCCATCCGCGAGATCATCCAACCGGTGGTGGAGCGCAGCGCGTCGGTGGCCAGCATCACCACCCGCGAGCTGGTCCGCAAGGATTTCCACGGCGAGCCGGATGCGGAACGCGTGCGTTACGCCATGCACCAGATGGCGCGCCTGCTGGCGGGCAGTCTGGCGCTGGTCACTTGCAAGGAGCCGCTGCGCGCGTCGATGTTGAGTCTGGTGCGTACGCTGTTGTCGGGCGCCGGCGCCGAGCCGGCCGCGGTGGAGCAGGCCGCGCAGGTCATCGTGGCGGAGAATCTGGACACCGCCTGTTCGATTATCGAACGCGGCGCGGTGGACAAGGCACAGCGGGATGTGGAGGATGCGCTGGCGATGCCGCTGCCGTACACCCCACCGCCGTTCCAGCAGACGCTGCCACCGCAGCTGCTGCTGTCGCCACCGTTTGCATTGTACGAGCAGTTTGGGGCGCGCACCGCCATGGCGACGACAAATGTTGCCGGAGGCGGGGAGGCGGCCGCGGCGATGGAGGCGCCGGTCGCTGCTGGCAGCGGCAGCGGCGTGTTGAGCGATCCAACGGGTGTGAGCCAGGCGGCCGAGCAGCGGTTCGCCCAGGCGTATCTGCTGTTGCTCAGCGCCGTGCAGGCGGAGGTGGCCGACGATGCCAACGCCGCGGTGACCACCTCGGTGCAGGCCAAACGGTCGTTGCAGCAGTGCGCGGCGATCATTCGGCGGTTGCAGGGTATGGACGAGCTGTGTGCATCGATCGCCGCCAAGGTGTTCCAGCGGCTGCTGGAGTGCCGGTTGCGCCTCTACGTGGAGGTGCACGTGGTGCTGCTGCAGCTGCTGGCGGAGTCGTCGCCTCCGGTCAAGTCGGAGGTGGCGCGTTGGTGCCACAGCAGTAGCGCGGTGGTGAAGGACGCGCCTCCGGAGCTGTGGGCGACGCTGCAGCATGCCGGCTTCGAGGTGGCGCCGGGGACCTCGCCGTCGCTGCTTCCCATGGCGCCGCCGTCCGCCACACCGTCAGCACCGCTGCCGCGCTCGTCGGCCGATGTGGCCCCGGCGCTGAACCGCGAGCAGCTGAGCGCGCTGCTGGAGGAGTGGATTCGCCTACTGAGCGCCCGTTTGCCGGCTACCGGCTTTTTGCAGCAGCTGAATGTGGTGCCGCTGGAGTCGTGGCTGCCGGCC
This sequence comes from Cyanidium caldarium, assembly GCA_026184775.1. Taxonomy (NCBI): domain Eukaryota; phylum Rhodophyta; class Bangiophyceae; order Cyanidiales; family Cyanidiaceae; genus Cyanidium; species Cyanidium caldarium. The sequence goes on along the minus strand of JANCYW010000006.1, from coordinate 509,687 downwards.
GCCACCGCCGTGGCGCTGGAGACCACGCAACCGCCGGCGTATCACGTGGTGGACGCGTTTGCGCGCCTGGTAATCGTGCTGTTGCGGTATCGACCGGGCCTGGATGCGGCGGCGCGCGTCACCCGCCTGCACTGGGCGCTGACGGCGGCGGCGCAGCATCTGCTGAGCGGCAGTGTGGCCGATCCACGCCCGCACGCACGTTACCTGCACAATCTGCTGGTGGAGCTGTCGTCGCCGGACTCGTCGAGCGACATCGATTTCGGCGGCGCCCCACTGCCGCCGTCGGAGCTCACCACTACCCACCCGCAGGTGCTGGCGGCGCTGGCGGCGGCGGTACACTCGGTGCGCCCGACGGCGGCGCCGCTATTCGCTTTCAGCTGGTTGGAGCTGGTGTGCAGCCGCCACTATCTGCCGCGCATGCTGTTGTCGAAGCAGCGGGCCGGCTGGCCGGCGTTTCAGCGCTCGCTGCTGGACGCGCTGGAGTTTCTGCAGCCGTTCCTGGTGGCCAGCGGCCGCGGTCAGCCGCTCAGTCCGTCGGTGCGTCTGTTCTATTACGGCGTGCTGCGGTTGCTGCTGGTGGTGTTGCACGATTTTCCCGAGGTGCTGGTGGAGGCGGCGTACCCGCTGTGCGATTGCATCCCGACGCACTGCGTGCAACTGCGCAATCTGGTCTTGAGCGCGTTTCCGTCCAAGTTGCGCCTGCCGGATCCGTTCTCGCCCGATCTGAACGTGAGCGCGCTCTCCAAGGCGACCACGCTGCCGCGCATGAACGTCAACGTGCAGGCGGCGCTGGCACACCACGACTTGCGGCCGGTGCTGGACGAGTATTTGAAGTTGGGCGCGCCCGACGCTTTCGAGCTCAACTTGCGCCATCGGTTGCAGCGCGCGGACGGCAGCGGCGCGTACGCGGTGCCCGTGGTGAATGCGCTGGTGCTGTACGTGGGGCAGCTGGCGGTGCAGGCGCGCCCCGAAGTGCCCCACCTGAACGTGTTCATGCGCCTGCTGCACGAGCTGGACGAGGAGGGCGGCTATCTGCTGCTGTCGGCGGTGGCCAACCACGTGCGCTACCCCAACGCCTACACCGCGTACTTTTCCACGGTGCTGCTGTATCTGTTCAAGCACGGCAATGCGGTGGTGCGCGAGCAGGTGGCGCGCGTGCTCATCGAGCGGCTGTTCGCGGCGCGCCCGCACCCGTGGGGACTGTTGGTGGTGTTTCTGGAGATTATTCGCAACCGGGAGTACGGATTCTGGCAGAGCGAGTTTGTGCACGCGGCGCCCGAGATTGAGCGCCTGATGGACAACGTGGCCAAGACGTGTTTGGGCGCGGCCGACTCGCGCGCCGCCGCGCTACACACGGTGGGTGCGGCGGGCGTGGCCGAGTTGCCGTTGCCGGGCGGCGGGAGCCATCTGGGCCCCGCGCTGTCGTAAAAGCGTGAAGCGGCATGCAGTCTGGGATGTAGAGGAGGGGGAGTAGCTTTACGGGATCGAATCGGTGATATTCGTGGCGCGCCCCACCGCGTTCCCACCCGTTGGCGCCACGGCATTCGCCATCCCTATCGCCAGGAGACGCTGCGGTCGCCGAAGCGTTCTGCCTCCTGCAGCACGCGCTGCAGGTCGATCTCGAATCGCGGGTGGCCGAAGCGACACGACGGCCCGTCGGCACAGAACCCCAGCAGGTAATTCGCACAGGGCACGCGCCGGACGTGTTTGTATCGACAGCGCGGTCCGTGCTTACAGAAACCGCGCGCGTAAAATGGGCACTCCATGCGACGCGCGTCGGCAGTCACGTGGCGATACATGCACTCGTCGTTGGTGCACTCGCCGTATCGACTGAAGAAGAAGCACTCGGGCATGCGATCCAGCTCGAATCGGTGCACAAACTCGCACTCGATGCCCTTTTTGCACAGTCCACGCAGCCAGTGCTTGCAGACGATGAGCGATCGGGAGCGCGAGTGGCGATACTGACACAGGTCGCCGCGCTCGCAGCGCCCCGCCAGCCACGCCTGGCAGATGTCGGTGTCTTTGCCGGGCGCCTCACGGTCATCGCGCTCGATCTCAGCCAGGCCGGTGTACTTTTCAAAGTCGAGCATGACTTCCGGTTCAGAAATGGGCGCGGCGGCGGTCATGGTGGCGGTGAAAGGTAGACGGCAGTCGGGAGAGGTGCAGAAACGGCCGACCGTCAGGGGCGACAGCGGCGGTGCGAGATGGAAACGGGTCGAAGGTTCTGGAAGGGTAAAGAAGAACAGAGAACAGAGAACCGGTCCGAATCGTTTCTCCCCTCACTTTTTCATCACCTGTGCAAACACCTCTTCGGGAGTGGTGGTGGCGGGAGCCAGCTCGGCGCCAGGCGCGCCGAAATCAATCCACCCCGAGTTGCAGCCGTCCACCATCTCCGTGTAGGCTGCAATTCCATTCGGAGGCAAACCAATCGCCCTGAACGCTTCCGTCCACTGTTCGCGGGGAACGGCACGCGCCTGCACCGAGCGGCCCAACACTTGGCTGAGGGCACGCGCGAGGTCGTCGGCGCTGGTGCGCGTGCCCAGCTCCACGATCTTCTTGCCGCTCCAGCCGCCAATCAGCAGACGGGCCACCTCGCGGCCGATATCCACCGTACCAATCACCGGTACGGGGCGATCCGTCGGCGTCCAAAAGGTGTCCAAGTACCCGGTGGAAGCCGCCGCCTTGAGCGCGTACATGTAGTTCTCCACAAAAGCGGCCGCCCGGATGTAGGCGATCGGGAAAGGCAAGTCGGCCATGGCCTCCTCCAGCAGATGCGTCTGCGTGATGGGTCCCACGCCGCTCTCCCTATCCGATCCGATCGAGGACAGCAACACCAGGCGCGGCGGTGGTGTCTTTTGTAGCGCCTCACGGAAGCTGGCGATCATGGCCTTGGTCTCTGTGTATGCCGCATCCTGCCCGAGATACGGCGGCAGCATCAGGTACGCACCCTCAACGCCCTGCAGCGCCGCGGCAACGGCGTTGGCATCTTTGAAATCGCCCTGCACAATCTCCACACCCTCCTGTGACCACTGAGAAGCTTTGACCGGGTCGCGCACCAGCGCGCGCACGCGGTGGCCCTTATCGAGCAGCTGCCGTGCGGTCGCGCCGCCCACGTTCCCGGTGATGCCTGCAACGAAGAACATGTTTTGATAGTCTAAATACTTGTTAATGCGTATTGATTGTGCGTGAGACGAGTCGAAGCGGAGCACTGGAACAACGACATCCTCCTCATCGACTTACCGTTTTCAGCCGCGCTCGCGACCGCATCCACGCTGCGGAAACCTCGCTTGCCAGAGATCGGTCCGGACGGCAGACGGAAACATTCGTCTCCCATCGTTTCCGTAAAGCTGCCAGAGTGGGCCGCCAGACGGTCGCCTCTCCTTTGCGCTTCCACGTGCTCGGTGTCGAAAGTGGCCGCGGTGGTACGTCATCCACACAGCGTGCACGTATCCTGCCCAATTACTTCGCGATCCTAACGAATCACCCATCCAATGTCCCGTGTCGATCGAGCTGGCGCGTTCCCGCTGGGCGACCGCACGGTGAGGAGGCTCGGCTACGGTGCCATGCAATTGGCCGGCCCGGGGGTGTTCGGCCCGCCCAAGGATCGCGACGCGGCGCTTGCGGTGTTGCGCAAGGCCGTGGCCTCTGGCGTGAACCATATCGACACCAGCGATTACTACGGTCCGTACGTGGTCAACGAGCTGATCCGCGAGGCGCTGACGCCCTACCCGGACGACCTGGTCATCGTCACCAAAGTGGGCTGTCGCCGCGGCACCGACGGATCGTGGCTGCCGGCGTTTTCGCGTGAAGAGCTCACGCAGGCAGTGCACGACAACCTGCAGCATCTGGGTCTCCACTCCCTGGATGTGGTCAACTTGCGCCTCATGTTTGATGTGATGAAACCGGCCGAGGGATCGCTCGCGAAGCCGCTCAGCGTGCTGGTCGACCTGCAGCGTCAAGGCCTGATACGTCATATCGGACTGAGCAACGTCACGCCCACCCAAGTGGCCGAGGCGCGCGGCATCTGCAATATCGTCTGCGTGCAGAACCACTACAACCTGGCGAATCGCGCCGACGACACGCTGATCGACCAACTCGCTGGCGACGGCATCGCCTACGTGCCGTACTTTCCGCTGGGCGGCGCTTGGAGCCCGCTGCAGTCGTCCACCCTGTCCGACGTCGCCCAGCGCCTCGGCGCCACGCCCATGCAGGTGGCGCTGGCTTGGCTGCTGCGCCGCTCGCCCAACATCTTGATCATTCCCGGCACTTCGTCGGAAGCGCATCTGCGGGAGAATCTGGCAGCCGCCGAGCTACACCTGCCGGACGATGCGTTGGAGCAACTGGATGGCATCGCCAGCACTACCTCCGCGTAGATATGTACCTGCACGGTGTAAGAAGTGGTCGTCTGAAGGATTATCTCTTGATGCCCATGCCAGGCTTGGAACTGTACTTTGAACAGGCGTCCATTCTCCACGGTAATTGTTTCGGTGGAGGATTTCCCTCCCAAAGTCCCACCCGCAGCCGCGCGTGTCCGACGCAAAAAAACAGTGGCTACACATTCCACCACCCGCCGCCGTCTCTATCCCTCCCTCGACGAACACGCTCAGCCAAGTATCACTCCACGCCCTCTGCCCTCTGTTCTCTCCCCTCCCTATCCGCCTGCCTTGCGCCTCGATTTCGCCACCTTCCGATTCGCGCGCGCCCGGACATCTCGGCGCGATGTCGCGGGCGCCGGTCGCGTGCAGGCGCGGTTTCGCAACCGCGGTCGAGTGTGAACGGCGAGTACAGCGCACGGTGTTCGGTCCATCAGGACGCCCGCAGTGAACAGCCGAACCATTGGGGGTGACGGAACGCGCTTTTCCTAGGATTGGGTGCGTCCGGCACAAGTCTGCGGTGAGTCCGACAGGTCGGTCGGTGCTTCCCGCCAACCAGAGCGCGAGCGTCGCGGCGGGTGCGCAGCGTGATAGGGTGCGGTACGAGTGGGCACACCGCACAACACAGCGAAAGCTGCGTGGTGCCGGTGCACAGTGCGGACCGCATGCGGCAGATCGGGAACGAACGCCCCGAACAGCGAGTCGAGGGGAGGAGACGCTCGTTTCCATCGCTACCCGGGCGCTGTCGCACCGACGAAGAGACGCGGAGGACGACGAAGCACCGGAGCGGCTGGGCGTAGAAGAGCACGGGGGGTATGCAGTGGGAACGGCGGGCACCGTTGCGACCGATGGCGGCGCAGCGGCCGCGATATTGGATGTTCGCGGACGTGCAACGTCTGGAGGGGCTGGCCGGCTACTCGGAGATATTCCGAATCAGCTGGTTGGTGAGCGATCCATCTGGGCGCACGGTGGACGCCAAGCAGTTGTATGTGCGACCGGCGTCGCAGCTGCTGCGGCGCAAGGTGCGGCAGACGCTGGCCAACGCCGCCGACATGAACGCCGCCATCCTGGAGGGGCTGGAGCGCGACAACGATCAACGCGACAGCTATCCCATCTTGCTGGCGAGCGACGTGGCGGTGATGTTCAATTTGGTGGAAGCGCTAGACGAACTGGACTCGTACGTGCGACACGCGTTCGTGCAGTGTCAGCGGGTGTTTGGCATCGTGCTGCCGGACCGCACGGCGGTGCCGCGACTGGTGCTGGACGTGACCGCTGGCCTGAGCGGACAGTTGGATTCGTACAGCCGATTGGCGCTGGAGCGCATTTTCCGCGAGTATTATATATTGGAGGTGAGTGGGTCGGTGTCGGGCGCGTTCGATCGGTGCCGGGTGATGGCGGCGCAGTTTGTGCGCGACGGGCGCGGGACGCCACTATCTTCCACGCCGCCGCAACGCCTCGCCGACCTGCTGGCGGCGGACGCCTCGCAATGGGCACGGCTGCCGATGCCGGCCTTGGGTGTGGCCATGGGCGTGCCGCAACAGCAGCCGCCGCAGCCGGCACTGTCCACGTTGCGGTCGCCTGGACTGGCGGCGGTGCCTGCGCCGTACGCATACGGTCTGTCCCCAGTGCCCGGGTACGCGCTGCCGCCGACGTCGTCGTCGCTGCTGGATCCGTCCGCCCGCGGGAGTGCGGCGGCAGAATCGGCGCCGGTGCACGCTTCGGTGCTGACCTGCGCGGTGCCCGTCGGCAGCGTGGTGCGGTTGCGTGGTCTGCCGTGGGCGGCCACCGTGCAGGATCTGTCGGACTGGCTGGAGGCGCCGCCCTCCAAAGCGATGACCAGCGGCGACCGGGCGATGATCGAGGATTTTCTGCAGCGGCCGCTGCGTGTGGTACCGGGCGGCATTCGATTCGTTTACAACCACCAGGGCAAGAAGACGGGCGAGGCGTTTGTACAGTTTGCGGACGGCGGTGATGCGGTGCGTTGTCAGCTGAAACACGAGGACACCATGGGACATCGGTACATCGAAGTGTTTCTGTCGTCGCACGAGGAGATGGTGGCCGTGTTGGCGCGGGCGGAAGCGCGCCGAGGCGGTGGCGGGAATGGCGAGGGTGGCACTACTGGCATGTCGGGTACGGGCATGGTGCGCAACGGGGCGCGCGTTGCCGAACGCCGCACCCTGCCGGTGGAATCGCCGACCTACGAGGCAGCGCCGGCGGTGTGTTTGGGCGCACCAGTCCTGCCGCCGGCTTCCGGTGGTGGGATTGAGGCCGGCATCGGCAGCTCGGTGGAGGCGGCGCCGGCAGTGTGTCTGGGCGCCCCCGCGATGCAATCATCGCCGCCGAGCGTGCAGCCGGCGGCAGCACTCGTACGCTCCAGCAGTAGCACCGCCAACAACACCAGCGCCCGCGACAGCGACCCGCTGACCGCTCCGGCGCTCTCGCCATGCCTGCGCATGAGCGGCCTGCCGCCCAATGTCACCGAAGCGGATATCGAGCGCTTCTTCGGGCGCGACGTCCTCGACGCCGACAATGGCAGCGCCATCTTGCAGCGCTTTGCCGAGTGCGGGGTGCGCGTACCCGCCGGCGCCCGCATCCCCACCATCTTCATCCAGCGACCGGCCCCTACGTCGGCGGCGGATCCGCGCGCAGTGCTCTCGGTGCAGGCCACCATCGTCCTGCGCACCGCGACCGAACGCGACCGCGCCATCCAACAACACCAGGGCCGCAGCGTGCGACCCCACGACACCCACCCCGTGCAGCTGACGCCTATCTCGTGCGTGGAGGTGGCACTCTCCACCGGAGTATTGAGCGTGACGCACAGCGCACCCAGCGGCAGCAGCAGCGGCAGCAGCAGCACCGCGGGCAGTAAGAGTGCGCGCCCGTAGAGGGGACACGACGGGCGCCGCCGCAACAGCAGCATGATGAGGAGCCGGCATCGAAGTGGCGTACCGAACGGAGGATGCAGTGGATACGCTGCCGTAACAACCACAACCACAACAACAACCAGGGGACAATTGCCATACAGTATGGAGTGTACTCGCAGAATATGCCACCGTTTCCCTTGCTCGTACCGCACCTCCGCATCGACGATATCCTCGTGCCGTCGTCGGCTGCCCAGATGTTTCCCGTCATCCGTCCGGGCCGACCGCCCGCGCGTTCCGTTTCGATTCGCGTGCGCGCGCGCGCGCGCCATCCGTCGGGGACGCCGGCTGCCTGCGCCGACGACCTGGTTCGTCGTTCGGGAACCGTGCTGGGCACACGTCGCCCTACCTTATTCTCTCGCAGGAGCGATATGGACGACGCTGAGCGGCTAGCGATGCAACGGCGGGCGCTGACGGAGCGGTTTGGACTGGAGGTGGAAGAGGAGGGCGATGTGCCTGAGGCTCCCGGTCGCCCCGGGCCGACGACGACGGTGTGGGGGCGTTGGGGACGGCGAGAGGGGAAATCAGGGACGCAAGGGGAGGGCGGCGACTCGTTTATCAGTACCGTTAGGGAAAACGGACACGGCGGGGAGGGGGAGGGTGGCGGTGGGGGTGCTGGCGCCGTCCCGTCGGTGGTGGTGTTGGAGCCGGAGGATGCGTTCGCGTCGCGGGAGAACGGCCTGGAGATCCGCGCTCGATACTTTGAGTACGATCCTGCGCGGCACGCGCATGCTCGCAGTCGTCGCGAGCTGTCTACGGTCACTCCGGTGACGGTGTACGCTTCGCCGTACGTCGAGAGCACGTCGCGGCGCATTGCCGTAGATGCGCACGTCATCACGTACGCGGTCAAGTCGCATATCCGCTGCATCGCCCGGCAGAGCGGCGAGCGGGCATTGTTGAAGGGGCACAGCGGTGATGTGGTGGATATGGTGATGCCGCAAGCGCCGTTGGATGCGCCGTCAACGGCCTCGCCGCCGGGAGTGTTGTTGTCGGCGGCGGCGGACGGTTCGGTGTATCTGTGGCGGGTGGAGTGTGCACCCGCCGCGAGTGATGGAGCGGATATGGCGCTGTTGGCGGCGGCGCTGTGGCACACCCAGACGCAAACGCGCGAACCGCACGCCTCTGCGGTGCGGGTGGCGATCGCACCCGACGCCACCCACTTGGCGTACACCGACGCCGACGCGGTGTGGCTGCAGCGATATGATCGCCAGCAGCGCCAAGTGCGCGGTGAGGGAGTGCGCGTGCCGGTGTTGCCACGCGTGACCGACCTGTGCTGGGTGTCGCCTTCAGAGGAGGGCGGTGGCGAATGGCGGCTGCTGATCGGCACCGCCGACGGCACTCTGTTGGTGGTGGAGGTGGCAAGCGGCCGCCTACAGCATTCATTCCCGAAAGTGCAGGACGGTGCTATCGAGCGCGTCCTGGCGGTGCGCGACGGAGTGTTCGGCACGGCCAGCACCGCCTGTCGCGTACTGCATCTCTGGCGACTTCCGCTCATGGCGTTCGACAGCAGCAGCGGCAGCAGCAACCAACTCGAGCATCTGGCGCAACTGTCGCTGCAGGCGGTGGGCGGTTACTTTCACCTGGCCACCGACCCGTCGGGCGAGTGGGTGTTCATGGCCAATGTGCCACGCAAACGTCTCTTCATCGTGCATCTGGGCGCGGCGGCAGCCACCGAAGGGGGCACCGCGGCTGCCGCAGTGCCCGACTTTTTGGTGGAACTGCCCACCCGCCAGTCGATCCTCAGCTGCTCGGTGACCCGCACCGAGAGCCACGAGCGCGACGTGGACGCGGCGTCCGGACTGCCGCAGATGGTGCAGGAGGTACAGCTGGATCTGTGGTGTGTGCATGAGAAGAGCATCCAGGCGTATCACGTATTGCGGCGGGATCTGTTGCCGGCTGCGGATGCTGCTGCCGACGATGACCACGGTGGATCGTCGCCGCCGCCGTCGCATCCCAGCGCCAGTCCTTCTGGGGATCTTGCCGGACGGCGTCAGGAAGCATCGTCGCGGTCGATGTCGCCGGCGTCGACCTCCACTTCCTCGGCGCCGTTGCGCATGAATATGCAGACGCACGAACTGTACGAGACGTTTCACCGACAACAACAACAACAACAACAACAACAACAACAGACGCAGGCGTTGCCGCGACTGCCGATGCCGCCGCCCAATGCGTCTCCTGGCGGCGGGGTGATGGTGTTGTCGCCGCGGCTGAACGACGAGGCGATGGGGCGATGGGAGGCACGGCTGGACACGCTCACTGGCGCGGTGCAGCATCTGGTGGAGCGGGTGGAGCGATGGGGCGATAGCGAACCGCAGGCATCGTCGGAAGCGGCCGTAACCCGTGCCCTTCAGGCGGTCATCGCCGAAAGACTGGTGCCAGCGCTGGACAGGGCGTTGCGAGACGTGGCCGGCAGTTTATCCGAGGCGCTGGACGCGTCGGTGGCGCGCCACGCCCAATGGCTATGGCAACAGTGGCGCGAACACGGAGCGAGTGCAATGTACGGAATGGGGGAGTATCGCCAAACCGCGGCGTCGAACACCCGAGACCCGGCGATCGCCCCTCCTGCTATCCCCGCGAGCCCGCGCGAGCAGATCCGCCAACAGCTGGCCGCGGCACCGCCGCAACTGGACCGCGCTTTCCACCTTGCGCTGTGCGCCAGCGACCTGCCGCTGCTGCTGTGGCTATGCGGCCAATGCGAACCGGAGGCGGTGTGTGATCAGCTGTCGCAACCGGTGCTGCTGTCGCTGGCGCAGCAGCTGAGCTTCGACCTGCGCGCCGATACCGAATGCAAGTTGCGCTATCTGGAAGAGGCGCTCTCGCTGATCGACCCACAGGACGCGATCATCCGGGAACACGTGCCCGCCACCATGCAGCAGCTGGTACAGAATGTGGACGCGCAGGTGCTATCCAGCACCGCAAGCGGTATCGAGGCCGGGTGGAAGAGCCGCGCGCGCATGTTGCGCAAACTGGCCGTGCTGTTACGCGCACCGAAATAGCTCTGGCGGCGGTGTGTGGTTTAGGTGGCGGCGACGGCGGCGCGTTTCAGATGCTCCAAAAACACCTCCATGGACACATCGTCGGTGTACAGAAACTCCGTGTTACCGCCGCCCGCCACACCCCCGCTCAGCACATCCACATGGCCGGTGGTGTGCGTGGCGCTGGGGTTCAGTTTGGCCAGCAGAAAGCGCGCCTGCGAGCCGTGCTGATCGGTCTCGATGTATCGCGGGTAGGGAAAGCGGTGTTCGATGAAGTGCTCGGCGTCGCGTCGCGGCGCCTGTAACAGCTCGGCCAGGTTGCGAAACTCGTGCTGTAGGTGGTAACCGGCTTTGCGCCACTGCGCGATGGTATCGCCACAGAACACCACCACGAAGAAGAACGCGTCCAGCAGCAGGATCGCCTCCGGCCGCACGCTGGCCACGTCCAGCAGCACCGGCGTCGGCGGTTGCTCCAGGGTGTACTGGATCAGGCTCGGCTGCACCATCAGCAGTGCGTCGCTGACTGGCACACGCGCCAGGTGCGATCGGAAGTAGGCCGACTCGTCCGGCGAGGTGTTGAACACCTGCAGCAGGTTGCTGCGTCGCAGGTGAAACATAAACTGCGGGTAGAGCGACAGCGTCGCGCCGAGTCGGAACGTCTCCGGGCGGTCGCGCTGATACTCGCCGAACCGCGCACACAGTCGGATGAGGAGGCGGTCCAGCCAGCGCAGGATATCGAACGCCTCCTCGTTCTCGGTGCGGTACACCGCCAGGCGCGCCATCAGCACCGCGCTCGCCTCCTGGTCGAAACCGGCCGATAGCAGCGCCAGGTCGTTGCCGTCACCCCAGCGCCCGGCGCAGGTGGCCACCCGCAGGCGGTACTCGCCGCTGCTGTGCTGGTAGGTGGTGCGGAACTGCACGTATCGATAATGGCCGTCCGGTATCGGGTTGCCGTGCGGGTTGATCACTTCGAAAAACACCCCCAGCGTAGTATCCGGATCCAGCGAGCAGATGCGCCAGGCGCTGGTGCCACCGATGCCCACTTCGGTGTCGGCGGACACGGCGGCGCTCTTTCTCTGCAGCGAGGCGCACGGCCCGATCATGCCGGTGATGGCCAGTTCGCGCGAGCAATCCACCTCCACCGTGGCCACGAAATGCCGCCTCAAATAGCCGCCGCCGCCGCCGCCCTCGGCATCGCGCTCGAAAAACTTCTCCAACGAGCGCTTGAACATCGGATGGGTGAACGACTCGGCCATGATGAACACGCCGCCGGTGCGATCCACACACGCCTTCATCTCGTAGAAACCGACCTGATCGAGCGCGCAGCCCCACACTGACACCGAGTGGCCGGCGTTCACCAGCCGCGTGGCCAGTTCGTCGTAGTGTTTGGTGGCCTTTTTCAGCAGCGGCGCGTTGTCCTTCTCGATGTCGGTGTGGGAGCGCAGCTCGTCCTCCAATTTCGATCCGACGATCATGCCCGGACCCGCCGTGGCCGGCCCGCCCACCAGCAGACAGATGTGCGCGCCGTAGCCGGCATACGTGCATTCCAGCAGCGCGCCGGCCACCGCCAGCGCCACCCCGGTACACCGTTTGGGGCGCTCGTCGGCCGCCACAGGCCACGGATCGCGCCCCATCGACTCCAGTATTGAAGTGAGCATGAACTCGCACTCGCTCACCGGCTGCAAAAAGGTGCCCAGGCCGCCGCTGGCGTGGCCGTGCAGCGATCGGCCGGCCGCGGCCGTAACTGCCTTGCCGCTGGCGGCGGCGGTGGCGGCAAACCCCAGCCCTAACAACGTTTGCACGGCCGCCGCATCATAGTTCTTGTTGCCGCGCAGCACATACGATTTCGCCGCCTCCACAAACCCGATCTCATGCACGTGCACGTTCTGCCCGAAAGTGATCAGACCCACCACCGCGTCCGGCGGCAACAGCGCCAACGCCTTGAGCACATACTCCTTGGCCACCTCCAGTTGTGCCGCTGGCACCGTGGTGTCCAGCACAAACACAAACGCTGGCGGCGGCGCGGGCGGCCGGTCGGTCAGCCGGTACTCCACCACGGTGTACTCGGGCACCAGCTCCGGCGGCACCTGCCCCTCGGGCATCTCTGCGTAGTGCGGCGGCAGCTGATTTCGCTGAAACGTAAACGGACACACCCACATGCGCGCCCGAAAGTCCACGCTGCAGTACGGGTTCAGCACGGCGCCGTCGCGCGACACGACCGGCGGGTACGGCAGCGCCGCCGGCATGTTCGGCAGCGGGCGCAGCGGCGTGAAGAGACACCCGAACGGCACCACGCATCGAGACGCGTCCAATCGAGACGACGGCCAGTAGTGCCACGTCCATCGTGTGCCGTCGATCTCTTCCAGTTGCGAGTAATCGACTGACATGGCGCCGAAAAACCGTCGCGATGAAAGTGCGCGCTGCGCTACAGCTTGCAGCGCCAGCGCGTACGCGCGCCTGACACGAACAGCGACGCCTGAGGGAACGCTTGGGGATTGAATAAGGGAAAGAAAGGGAAGTGAGGGTGTTGTTTGGAAGGTGAGGCTGCGGAGTCGTGCAGGGACTCGGTATCACGAGCGTGCCGCATCGACGATACCCACCCGAAGAACCCGACGCGCTGCCGCTGCCGCATGGGAATCGCCAACAGCCACCGCCAACCTGCTTCCTCCTGCTGTTCCGTTATTGCCCGAGCGGTTCGGACTCGGACTGCAGCAACTCGGTCACCAATCGGTTGGTCAGCGCCGGATCGGCGCGTCCGCCGCTCACCTTCATGACCTGCCCGACGAAGAACCCCGCCAGCTTGGTCTTGCCACCGCGATACGCCTGCACATTCTGCGGGTGGGCGCGCATCACCTCGCGCACCATATCGGCGATCGCCGCCGGGTCGCCCAACTGCGTCAGACCGCGCTCCTCCACCAGCGCCCGCACACTGGCGCAGGCGTGCTCCAGCAGATGCGGCACCAGCTCCTTGCCAATCTTGCCGCTGATGGTGCCGTCCTCGATCAGGGCGATCATCTCCGCCAACGACTCCGGGGTCAGCTGCGTGTCGGCCGCGCTGCTGGCGCCGCGTTTCTGCTTCACCAGCGCGGCCACATCGCCGGTGAGCCAATTCGCACACGCCTTGGCCAGCGCGGCCACCTCCGTTGACACGCCCCCGGACTGCAACACCTGCACGGTGCGTTCGAAAAACTCGGCACCGCGTCGATCGGCGCTCAGCAGCCGCGCATCGTACTCGCTCAGCTGGTACTCGCGCACATATCGCGCGCGCTTCTCCGCCGGCAGCTCCGGCAGTTGCGCCCTCCACTCCTGCACCTGCTCCGCGGACACGTGCACCGGCGGGATGTCCGGCTCGGGGAAGTAGCGGTAATCGGACGTGCCCTCTTTCACGCGCATCAGGCGCGTGGTCTGGTCGCGCTCGTCCCACAGGCGCGTCTCCTGGCGCACCCGCTCGCCACGATCTAGCAGCGCCGCCTGTCGCACGATCTCGTGGTCCACCGCCCGCTCCACCGCACTGAACGAGTTGAGGTTCTTCAGCTCCACCTTGGTGCCCAGTTCGGTCGCCGCGCCATCGGTGGCCCGCGGTGCGATAGATACGTTCACGTCCAGCCGCAACGAGCCGTCCTGCATGTTCCCGTTGCTCACCTGCGCGTACCGTAGAATGCGCTGCAGCTCCTCGCCAAACTCGACCGCCTCCGCCCCCGACGCCATATCCGGCCCACTGACGATCTCCACCAGCGGCACCCCGGCACGGTTGTGGTCGGCCAGCGAGTAACTCGACTGGGACAACGCGCCCGTGCCGAATTCGCTCGCGCCCCCGTTGGCACCGGTCGCCGCCGCAACGTTCGCGCCCACTTCGCCAGGGTGAATCATCTTCGCGGAATCCTCCTCCATGTGCGCCCGCACGATGTGCACGCGCTTGCCACTGGTGGGCAGCTCGATCCACCCGTCCGCCGCCGCCGGCACGTCATACTGGCTGATCTGGTAGTTCTTCGGTGTGTCCGGGTAGAAGTAGTTCTTGCGGTCGAACTTGGTCCATTCGGCGATCTCGCAGTGCATCGCCAGGCCGGACTTGACGGTCAACTCCAGCACGCGCGCATTCAGCACCGGCAGCGTGCCCGGATGTCCCAAACACACCGGACACACCTGCGTGTTGGGCAGCGCGCCCAGCCGGGTGCTGCACGCACAGTACGCCTTGGTGCGGGTGGCCAGCTGCACGTGCACTTCCACGCCCACCGTGGGCACATACCGCTCCAGCACCCGTTCCAGTTCCTCAGCGCCTTTTCGTCGACCACCAGTGCTCGGTGAGGCGGAGCGGGTGTTTGCAGCCGCCGCCGTGCCGCTGGACGCCTGCAACCAAATGGTCGGCGGCGGCGGCGGCGGCGGCGGCGCGGTGCGGCGAGCCGGGCGTCGCCAAGACACCGGCCGCGAAGATTTGGCGACGGCGAACACCCGCCGGAACGGCACCGCGCCGCGCGGCGTCCAACTGGAGACGTATGCAGTGCGAGCCGCGCCCATGGCGGTGCTCGCTGGCTGCGCCATGCACCGGAGAGGGGAAGCGCCAAAGGCGAAAAGAAATGGTAGACGCCGAACAAGTGCCCACGACGCGGTCCCTGGAGCTGGAGATGAATGCGAAGAGGCAGAGACGGTTGGAGAGGAAGCAGGGAAGTGTAGAGGAGAGGCAGAGTGGAAGACGCAAAAGAGACGAGGTGGAGTCGGCCGCAGAGCGTACGGAATGCTCGGGAAACCGACCCACACCACTCATACGCACCCAATCTCGCTCCTAGCCTTCATCACGTACAAGCCATAGACTTGAATATGCCCCTGCACTCCCTCCCTTTCTCGTCGCCTCCTCTCTCGCCAGCCGCACGCTTCGCTTCTCGTACCTCCTGCAACCCGGGAGCCCGTTAGGCTTGGGCGAGCAACTGCGTCCTGCACGTCAGCGTCGCCTCCTGGCTCCGACCGACTCCCTCTTTTTCACACACAATCCATGACCTACCTGCTCCCCTGATGGCCCCAAATGCCTTCACGCTGCTGCTGGACCGAGCGGTGCCGGGCGGTCGGGCGCGGCAGGCGGCCTGGTCGCCGGCCATGGACGTGCTGGCGCTGCTGTTAGACAGCGGCGCGGTCGTGCTGGTGCGGCTGTCGTGGCAGTGGGTGGGCGGACTGCGCCCCGATCGGCTGGTGCCCGGTGAGCGCGGCTGCGCCCTCGCCTGGTCACCGGACGGACGTCAGTTGGCGGTGGGACTGACCGACGGCCGCATCATCTTGTACGGAGTGGAGGGCGGCACGGCGCAACAGGTGATCGCGGCGGCTGCACCCGACGTCGGAGCGGTGGTGCGGCTGGTGTGGGCGGCGGCAGAGACCGTCCGCGAAAGTATCCTCTTGGCGGCGTATGAGCACGATTCAGCGGTGCATCTGTGGGTGCGCGGCTTCTTCTACGGCATCCGCATAAGCGTGCCTGGTGGAGCGGTGAACAGCATGGCCCTATCGCCCGATGCCCGACGACTGGTGGTCTGCACCGAGGCGCCGGCGGTGTTTGCGCTCGACACCGGATGGCCGGCGGACGCGGTGACTCGGTGGGATGCGCTGGCCGGCGCCCACCAGGCGGTGCTATCGATGGCGTACGGCTGCCGCCAGTGGGCGCACCGGGTGTGCCAGTTGTGGGAGGGAGCACAGCGCGCCCTGGAAGAGGCGCTCGCCTCCCTGACCGCCACACTGCAGCGACACCACTCGAGATCCGAACTGCCCGCCAGCACTGCACACGAGGAACTGTTGTTGTTGGCGCGCGGCTTGGCACTGTCGCCACCGCTTCAGGATTGGTTCGCGCAGGACATGTCGACGGACGCAGTGCGACGTCTGGGCAAGGAGCTGCTGGCCGGTTTGAACGATGCGAGTCGGGGGTTGGCGGCGCAAGTCATGCCGCGCGCCGATGCGCTGCTGTCGCAGGTGGGCGGATTGCGAGCGACGCCGGAGGTGCTGGCGAGCGCCAAACAAGTGGTGCTGCGGTCGCAACGCGCTTACGTGCTGCTGCGCCGCGTGCGCTCGTTGTACGTCGCCCTGTGCGGCTGGCTGATGGGACACGCCGACGAGCAGGTGCAAGCGCCGGTGGATAACGCGAAAGTGTTGAGCTGTTTGCAGGAGGAACATCTGTTTAGGACGCAGGTGGGCGACGCGCTCGACGAGCTGCAGACGGCCTGTCAGCGGCTGCCGCTACAGGCACGCCGCTTCTTCCAACAGCGACGAGAAGCCATGGCCGGGTGCCCGCGGGACGGACATGGCGGCGCCTCACCGCCGCCGCCGGACCTCGGAGGCGGTTTCGGGCACAGCGGGTGGAAGGCGGCGCGCGTCGCTGCGAATGCGCCGGCGGTCGACGGCGGTGGCAGCGCCTTTTTCGTGGTCAGCGATACACTGCAAGTGCTGCGGCTGGACGCGCACAGCCCACCAAACGCCGTCCAAGCCCTCAACCTACCCATACCTCACAAAGATACTGCGGCGGGCGCGGTGCGCGATTGGGAAGTGTATCGCGACGGCCAGGTGTGCGTGCTCACCGACACCGCCCTGGGCGTGCTGTCGGTGTCCAACTCCCAACTGGCGCGCTGGCGACCACTGCCGCCGGCGATTATCGGTGCAGGCGCCTTTTTGGCCAGCAGTGCGGCGCGTGGCCTGGCGGCGGTGTTCCCCACCGCCGCCCGCGTGCTCTTCCTGGACCTGGAAGAGGACGACGACGACGAGGAGGACCGGGCACCGTTCGAAGGCGACCGCCACCTCTAAGCCGCCCCGCCTCCGGCAAACCGCCTCTCCCCGCTCACCCGCAACACCCGCCGCCCTGATCCACCTGCTCGGTCTCGGCCGCGCTCACATCGATACCGGACCGCGCGGCGCCGCTGCTGCCGCCTTTCGACAGCGGCAAATTGCCCGTCTTGCTCTTGATCTCCTTGGTCATGGTCACAAACGCCTCCTCGACGTGATCGGCCGTCTTGGCGCTCGTCTCGATATACTTCACGTTCAGCTTGTGCGCCAGCTCCTCCGCCTGCTCCCGTGTCACCACCCGCTGCTCGTCCAGATCGGTCTTGTTGCCCACCAGCAACTTACACACGCTCTCACTGGCGTAGTGCTCGATCTCCGACACCCACGTGCTGACGTTCTGGAAGCTCTCTGCGTCGGTCACGTCGAACACGATGATGATGCCGTGCGCGCCCCGGTAGTACGACGAGGTGATGGTCCGAAACCGCTCCTGCCCCGCCGTGTCCCATATTTGCAGCTTCACCACCTTGCCGTCGTCGAGCTGGATGGACTTGATCTTGAAGTCCACCCCGATGGTCGACATGTACGAGCTGGAGAAGGAGCCCTCGGCGAACCGCAGCAGCAGACAGCTCTTGCCGACACCACTGTCTCCAATCAGCAACAGCTTGAAGAGGTAGTCAAAGTCTTGTGCACTCATGGCGTAGCGAGGGAGCGCAACACCGGGATGAGGAGAGCGAGCGTTATAAGGACGGGGCGTGCTGCTCCGGCCGCAACGGTGCAGCGGTGGGTGCGTGGGCGCGAGCCACAGCAGCGAAACCGCGCGCGCCGAATCGAAAGAAAGTGCCGCGCGCGCGATCGGACGATCGAACGATCGATGGGGAATGCGACGATGACGTCTCTGCGTGTCGACGGAGCGTGCAGGAGTGCGGGCGACGTGCAGGTTATCGCCGAGAGAGAGTGAGGCCCGGAGTGAACTGAATCAAGTAAATCGTGTCCGGGGCAGAGTATTCCCGTGGAATTGAGTTGAGCAGTAGATTGCAATGTGGCGTTCACGCGACGGAATAAGAGGAGATCTACGGTCTGCTTTAGGCGCTGACGCTCGTCTCATCGACTCCCACCGACGGGCGCGACGTTCACTCGACGCGATTCGGACAGTGTCGCGCTGTTCACTTTGCATGCCACACGAGAAATCTCTCCAGAACAGCCAGCTGTTGCCGCTCGCATCACACTCGTTTTGGTTCATTCTCGCAGCGCCGCTCGCAACCGGTGCATGTGCCGCTGCAAGGCATGCGTGAGCGGGTCTTGCGGCAGCGGAGTGGCCGCCGGAAACGCCATCCATTCGCGCACGAAAAACTGCAGATCCTGATTGTAGTACAGCTCTGCATTGGAGCGCAGCTGCTCCCGGCTGAGGTCGGCACGGCCGCGGATCCGTTTGCGCACCCAGTCGGACACCTCTTTGGGCAGAAAATGCAGCACGGCGGTGTGGTCGGCCTGCGGCGGGTCTACAAACGGTCCCCACACCAGCTCGCCGTCCAGAGCCGCCGCTTCGGTGTTGGGAGCGTGATTCGCGTGGTGCGGCCCGCCGAAGCTGCGGGTGCGATTCACCAGCACTATCGATTTCACGTGGATATTCGGCTTGCCGATGCTGTAGTTGGCCTTCTCCGCCGGGAATCCCTCGGCATCGAGCATGCGCGGATAGCGTCCCACCATGCGCCAGTTGAGCTTAACGGCGGCGGTGTGTTCGCCGTAACGCTCCAGCACCTCATCCAACAGGTCCGGCAGGCAGGTGGTGTTGGTGCTAATGATAAACTCATCGGCGTCGATAGCGCCGAGCCACTTGATGCCGTCCGCAGCACACACCCGTAACGCATTGTCGTACGCCACCAACTGCACGCCCTGTCCGCCGATGCGACGATACGTCACCAGCCCCTGCTCTACCAGTGGCTGCAGCGCCTGGCGCACGTTGTCGACGGACTCGTTGTCGAACACCAGAAAGTGCTCCGCGCCCAGCGCCAAGTGGTGTAGGATGTTCTGCAGCAGCAAGCGCGCCTCGTTGCGCACAATGTACACCAGCCAGAGTCGTCGCTTTTCGGTGCGCTGGCACCCGCTCAGTGTCGCGATGCGTCGCAAGGCCGCGGCGCTGATGGCGCGGGTGTTGTTGGACGACACACACGACTGCACCGCGCGGTATCCCGGGCGCCGCTCCCGCAACGAACGCCACCACCGATGCCAGGCGTGCGCGAGCCACGACGCCGAACGCCCGGCGGTATCGTCACTCTCCACTGGCAACAACTCTTGCAACAGGCAGTCGTAAGCGGCACCGCAAGCCTGCCGTCGCTGCACCATGTGGGCGCACAAGTCACGCAGCTGCCGCCGCAACGCCTCCTGAATGTGCGTGCGCTCCTCGGCGCCCACCGGCAGCGGCTTTTCAGCGTGCAACCAGCCATCGCCCGAGCGCTCCCGCACCAACACCACACTCACCGCCGACAGCAACACCGCCAAAGCCAGCGTGCTCAGCACCATCGCCCAGCGCCGCGCTCGAGACGTCCGCCGCGGTCCCCGTTCGACGTCGACGTGCTCGTACGCACCGCCCCCACCCAAACCGATCTTCTCCAATGCACTCCACCACGAAGACCCCCAACCCGGTGAAACAGGCTCCGCGTCTTCCCGCATGGACGAATGGGCGGCGACTCCCACTGCGTCTCGTCGCACCGAAAACCACGTGTCCGCGTCGCCCCCCGCTCCGCCGCATGAACCGCCGAAAACCGAAACCCGCGCTGGCTGGTCGCATTCCCGCGCGCACATCCCACTCGGTCCCAGACGAGAGGGGACACCCTCACCGAGGGCGATGCGTATGAGACGACCGAGGCGAGTAGGTCGATGGATGGGATAGTGAAGGAGAGCGACGATGTAAGAGAGTGTCACGAGCTAGTTGTATTCCCAACCCATGCACAACGGGGCGCCAATCGGAGTTGCTAACGCAGCACATCTACAAATACCGACGAGCGTGGCATAGGTTGCAGAGAGGCGTGCGTGCCGTGATCATGCCAGCGGCGGCAGCGGCATGCTCCGCGCCTTCATCTCATTCTCTGCAACCCCTTCCTGCCGCTTCTCTCCCCCTAGAGGCGCACTCGATCCCACACCAGCGCATCCCGCTCACCAGCACTCACCGCCGCTCTTCGTTCTGCGGACCGCTCCTCATTGGACGCTCCCCGCGGCGGTTCCTCGCCCAGTGCCCGCATCCACTGTTCCCGCTGCTCCTGCTCCTCCTCCTCTTCAGCGTCACTCACGGCGTCGGGTCGTGACGGCAGCATATCCATCGCCGACGGCGACGACGCGCTCCTCGACTCCACTGTCAGCATGCGCGCCTGCGGCACGCTCTGCGGCTGCACCATCGACTCGGGCAGCAGGCACCGGAACACGCCGGCAAACCGTGCGGTGCGATTGACCCACGCCGGCAACTCCCGCCCGGTCAGCTCCCACACCACCGCCGCCGTGAACGTATTGCAGTTGCGGTCCAGCAGGTGGTACGCATCGCCGCGAAACTCGCCACACAACCGCCGCAGCCGCAGCCGCGCTTCGCCCGCACTCACCTCCACCGGACCGCAGTCCAGCGTCTGCCGCAGCACCGCGTTGGGCGCACAACCCGGCACCACATAAAACACCCCAGTGCCCGGACCGGGCTTGAAACCGTAGCCGTACTCGCGGCGGCCGAGCACCACGCCCGAGTGGTACACCCCGAGCCCGACCCGGAACAGGTGCCGATTCACCGACTCCAAGTCCGCCAGGTCGTAGATGTTGACCAGAACTCGCGGTCGCTTGTCTTGGACGAGCACTTCGGTCAGTGCGACGGCCGTTTCATCCTCTCGCATCGCGAACGAAAGAGGTGGCAGTTGGAGGCGGAAGCGTGCCCCCGGAGCGCACCGCGAGCCGATGACGCCAGCGGGAGCCGTCGATCCCGGGAGCGGTCCGGCGTTGCCGACGAGGACGCCACGGCATCGGACAAGGGCAGGAAACTGGGTACGGCGCCCAGTCACCAGATGAGTCGTTGTGCACAATCGCGTACGTGTGCACGTCAGTGTCCACTTTATCTCTCATTGTATGTTCCTCTTCATTGAATCGGTTTTCAACGCACGCGGTAGAGGGCGGTGCGTTGACGGCGCCACTCGACCTCATGGCGGCCGAGCATGACCTGCAGCGCTTTGTGAATAGCGGCCGTCGATAAGTGATGTCGGGCGAGGTCTTGCAGCAGGCGCTGCTCGGACAGCAGCGCACCGATGGTGAGGCGACGTCGGATGGATGCTTCGGCGGCTTGCACCTCCAGCAGAAACTCGCTGCTGAGACCGCCTTCGAGGGCACCGGCGGGCACGGCACCGGAACGCGAAGCTGCTATGGTGGCCACGCGGAACAGACGCAGTGCCTCTTCGGCGTCGGCGGCGGTGGCGGTGCTGCTGAGGCGCATCTTGGCCAGCGCCTCGGTGAGGCGCACCATCGACTCCAACTGGCGCACCGTGATGGGCACCGGCACCGGGGCGTCGTCGGCGGCGCTGCGCACATCCTGCCGAATGTGCACGTAGGCGGTGCGCAGTAGTTCGGCGGCCTCGGGCGAGAGACGTGGCGCGCAATGCCGTCGCACATAGGCGATGTACCGCCGCAGCTTGTCCAACGGCACCAGGCCGTCGGCGTTGAGCATCGAGGCGCCCGTGGAGGCCGCGCCCGCCAACACGGCATCGGTGGGGGTGAAGGCGTCGCTGGCGTCATCGAGCGAGCCGCCTGGCGACGACTGCAGCCGCAGACGGTTGACGCGCTGGTGCAACGCCAGCACGTGCTGTGCGATGGTGCGGTCGCGCTCGTCGTCGCGCACATCCTTGATGACGAAGATGAGGTCGAAACGCGACAGAATGGTCGACGCAAAGTCGATCTGCTCCGCAGCGCCGCGCGCATCGTCGAACGAGCCGAACAGCGGGTTGGCCGCCGCCAGCACCGCCGCCCGCGAGTTGAGCACCGTGGTGATGCCGGCCTTGGCGATGGAGATGGTCTGCTGCTCCATGGCCTCGTGAATGGCCACCCGATCGGCCACGCGCATCTTGTCAAACTCGTCAATGCACACGACACCGCCATCCGCCAGCACCATGGCACCGCCCTCCAGGTGAAACTCCCCGGAGGCGGCATCGCGAATCACCGAGGCCGTCAGGCCGGCGCCGGAGGAGCCCTTGCCGCTGGTGTACACCGACACCGGCGCCACGCGCTCGGTGAACTTGAGCAGCTGCGACTTGGCGGTGGACGGATCGCCCAGCAGCAGCACGTTGATGTCGCCGCGCAACCGCATGCCATCGGGCAGGTGCTTGCGGGAACCGCCAAAGAGTTGACACAGGATGGCGCGCTTGGGGTCGTCCAAACCCCACAGCTCCGGCGCCATACTGCGCGCCAGGGTCTCATACAGGTGCGGCAGGCGGCTGAAACGGGCCATCTCTTCCTCCTCTTCGGGCGTGAAGGTCGGGTGGCGGTCGCGACGATCCTCGGCGGGCCGCACGCCAACCACTCGCAGATAGGGTGCTCGCACCGCTGCCACCAGGGCGTCGGCGCCAGCCACGACCGCGCGCGCCCCACTGCCGGACCGCGCTGCATAGCCGGCGTACGTCGAGAAGATGCCCACGGCGCTGATGCGCTCGCCGGGCGTCACCTGGTCTACCAGATGGCGATCCAGCGTCAGCAGCAGCGAGCGCGGCACCTCTCCGGTGGGCACCGCCTCGGGCAACTCCTGCAGTTTCACCGTTTGCCAGTCCGCGAACCGGCTCTCGTCGGCCAGCACCATGTACGGATCCAGTGGACACTGCGCCTCGCTGGCGCGCTCACAAGCGCGCGGCACCGCGAACCCGCCGAAACCCGCCGAGGCCTGCATCACCCGGCGGTGTCCGCAGTGGCGGCACATGAGCGTCACCAGCCGGGCTTTGGCGCGCACCTTGGACGCTGCCGTGACGATTCCCGCTACTCGAGTCAGCCGATCCAGCTGTGCCGCTTGCAGCTCGCGGATCGGATGCGGGTGCTCCTGTGACAAGATGCACACTTGGATAGAGGCCGCGTCCACCCGTGACTGCGGTTGCGGTTCGGCAGCAACCGTCTCCGTCCCGTCGCCGATGCGCAACCGGATGACCACTTCCGCGGCCGCCGCTTCCATCTGCGCCAACACCTCTCCCGGCGAGTCGCGCAACGCATCGCTCAGCTCCTCGTCGAACGCCTGCAAGTCCTCCAACTCCACGTACAACGCCCGGTGGCCGGCGTTCACGTTGCGCACCAGCTGGTCGCGGTACACGAAGCTCGCCGCGCCCGACCGAAAGTGCAACACCAACTCCACGAACCGCCGACGCCACATCGACCACTCGCTCTCCGCCGCTTGTGCCACCAGGCGCTGCTCGCTGCGGTACACTTGACCGCCGTCCCACTCCATGACAGACGACGATCGGACTGGAGGAACGGGGAAGAGAGAACGTCGCTAGTCTGGGAGGGGTGTGGGTGCGTGGGTGGGTTGCCCGCACGGTGGGAGAACGGGTGTGGCAAACGACGGTCGCGGTGCTTTCCCGCCAGCGCGCGCGTGTGGGGAGCGCTCGAAAATCCGGAAGCGCGATTCCCGCCAAATTTTCAGTTCCGGTCCGCTCCCGTCGAGGAAGGCGAGGCAGGAACGAGGCAAACGGCACACGGTGGAAAAGCTCAGAAGCATACGAAGCGATATCGTGGGAGTGAGGGAGTGGGGCGTCGAGGGCAAGGCCAAGAAGGGTGCAGGTGCGAAATATCACGAAGGTAAAGGGGTGAGAGTTGGAGTCGGGAGGCCGTGTTGCTCTTGGAATTGCACACACATCTATCGCCTGTCCCGCGCCCCAATCGCCGGTCTTGTCTTGCATGGGTGACGCGACGTCGAAAACGGAGGCATGGGAGTGCCGATTTAGAAGCCGGTCGTCGGGGGGAACGCTTCTGGGGGTCTCAACAGCGCTAACGTTCGTTTGCACCGCGCTGTGTGACGCTACCCTGCTGCCCACCATTGTTGTTCTGGGCGGTGCATGGGTGGATCGGTTGTGGCGTTGTCGTTTGTCCACGCCTTCCGCGCCCCCTGTCGGTTCTCGCGGTGGTTGCAGCGGCGGCCTTTTCGTGTGGAAGGCGGGCGACCGCTCCGCTTGCACAGCCAGCAGGCTGCCGCCACCATGCCCAAAGGCGACGGCTACGGCGGCGAGGGGCGCGTCATCGAGCCAGGACGGGGCATCAAGGCCACCTCGGTGCTGATCTGGTTGCACGGCCTGGGCGACACCGCCGAAGGCTGGGCACCGGTCATGCCCGAGCTGCGACTGCCGTCCACGCGATTCATCTTGCCGACGGCGGAGACGCGCTCGGTGACGTTGAATTTCGGCATCGAGATGCCGGCATGGTCGGATATTTTCTCCTTGGACGAGCGCGTGCGCGAAGACGAGCAAGGCATCCTGGAGTCGGTGGCGCGCGTGAGCCGCATCGTGGAGGGCGAGATCACTCAGAAAGGCCTGGCGCCCGAGCGGGTATTCCTGGGCGGATTCTCCCAGGGCGGCGCCATCGCCTTGCAAGCGTACCTCCGCTCCGAACACCCGCTGGGCGGCTTTCTCGGGCTGAGCACCTGGCTGGCGATGCGCAATAAGGTGTTCGCCGCCATACCCGGGTCGCGCCGCTCCGGCCGCATCGCCTTGTGGCACGGCGACCGCGACTCCATCGTGAACCACGCAGTCGGGATGCGCTCGGCGGAGCAGTTGCGACAGAGCCTGCCGGCCACTTTCGAGGTGTCGTTTCACACGGTGAAGGGCCTGGATCACGCCATGGACCGCGAGGAGCTGAACGAATTTCGGCGCACGCTGCAAGACTGGGTGCAGGGATAGAGAGGGAGGAATGCGAAAGTGTATTTTCGTGCGGTGTCCGTGCCACGTCGCGGATAACCTGCTGCTTGCGCGCTCAAGCGAGCCGCGAGCACTGCCACCAGGGCTTTGCCTAGCATCCCACCGGGCGATAGCATGCGGGTGCTCGCGGCCGCTCCAAGATCTGCTCACACCGGCAACTCGACGTCTCCCTCATCAGACGTCTCCTCTCGTCCCCAACACTGGGATCGGCGGGACGCGCTCCATCCCGATCTAAACGCCCACCCGACGTGCCGTCGCTCTTCCGTTTGCCTCTCTCTCCCGGGCTTTGAATCCCACACCATGCCCTCTGAGCCAGAGCTGCTGCGGGCAACACAAGAGGCATGGACGCGAGCACAACGCGCACTGCCAGCAGCGCGACCGCTGTGGTGGTGGAAGGCGGCCGGGTGGCCCGGCACCGAGGAAGCACAAGCGGCCGCCGACGCCCTGGCGGCAGCGGTGGAGGCGGTGTTGCAAAGCGCCGCTGAGGAGACGAATCTTTCAACAGTGCGTTCGTGCCTGTTGGAGGCCGGCGATATGGTGGCAGCGCTGTTCGGTCGCGCGATGCCGTTCGATCCCCACCGTTGGCTGGGCCTGCTCACCGCCCTGGTGGAGGCGCTGCTGAGCGCCGACGAACCGGCGCAGTTGTCCACCAAAGGATACGAGCTGCTGCAGCGGACGTGTCGGTCGGTGCTGGAGGCGCTATCGTTCCCGGAGTGGCGTGGCGCGCCGAGCGCCGACGTGGCCACGGATCCGCGTTTAGCGACTCAGCGGCGTGAGCCAGCGCCGGAACAGCGCCGCCAGGAGCGGTGGACCGCCTGGGCATCGTTGGTGGACCGGGCGCTGACCGCTGGCGCGCATGTGCAAGTGGCGCGACATGCGGTTCGACACGCGGTGCTGCTGCGGCTGGCAGAGCTGTTAGTGCTGGCCATCACCGAACCCGATGTGGACGGTGGCACGCGTAGTTTCACCGCCCGTGACCTGTCGCGGAGCGCCTCGTGGTTGGCGCAAGACGAACGCGTCACTGGCGCCTGGGTCGACCGTGCCATGCAAGTGCTGACCGTGGATGCCCAGACGACCGGTTACGTGCCGCTGTTGGTGGCGGCGGACGCGCTGGCGGCCATCGGCCGTCGTCGCGCCGAACTGCTGCCACGCGCCCTGACGCCGCTGTTGGAGCTGGCGCTTGGCGATTACGACATGCTGCAGCGCATCTCCCAGCGGCAGTCGGTGGCGATGAACCTCAAGTCGCTGCTGCTGAGTGTGTTGCGTCGGCCGCATTCGGTGCATTTTCGCGACGAGCTGGTGGCCACGCTGGAGGTGCTGGGCGCCGGCGATCAGGCCGAGGCCGCAGCGGCCGCCGCCGACCAAGCCGCCGCAGAGATGCGGCTGGAGGGCGGCCTGATGGCGCCGTGGAGCCGGGCGGCGCCGCAAACACCCACCCAACAACAGCTGGAGGACGCGGAGCGGGTGGCCGAACTGCTGACGAGCATCACCGCCAGTCGGCCACAGGCGGTGGCCGATTTCGCGCTGGACACGTTCGCGCAGCTGCCGGCGAGCGTCCCGCTGGAGATGCTGCAAGACGATGAGGCCGCGCGCATGGATCCGCGTCTGCGAGCGCGCCTGTCCACCGCCAGCGCCGCTGCCGCCGCCAAGCAGGAAATGCAGCAGCGTCTGAAGCAGCGTCTGGTGGAGGAGGCCAAGCGGCGACGACCGACCATTCGCGCCCAAGCGCCGCCGGTGCTGCCGCCACACTTCACCGCGGAGATGTTTGCGGCGTGCGGTACGCGCGCCTTTCTGCGCCTGTTGCACGCGGAGGAGCCGCTGGCCAACGAGGGCGCCGCGGAGATGCGCACGGCCCTGCTGGCGTATTTGCTGGTGCATACCGCTTACCGCCGCAGCATGGCCGGCACCGTGATGGATTACATCGTGAAGGATTTCGGGCGGCGCTACGACCTGGCGGCGACGTGGCTGATGCGACTGGCGGCCGCGGCCTGGCTGATGGAGGAGGCGGAGGCGGAGGCGCAGAGAGCAGGCGATGAGCTGGTGAAGGCGGAGGGGAAGCGAGTGCACAAAGCGGATCCATCGGAACGGCCGGCGAAACGACGGCGGATGCCCGTCAAAACGGAGACACCGCCGGCGTCGTGGCCGGACGCGGTCAAGGAGGAGGCGGCCGTGGAGCCGTCGCTGACCCAGGCCAAGGCGCGCAAGATGACCGTGGCGCAGCTGCGCGAGGAGCTGATGCGACGCGGACTCGACAAGTCCGGTCTGAAAGCGGTGTTATTAGAGCGGCTGCTGAGGGCGTTAGAGTCAGAAGCGGCGCCGAAGCCGCAGACACCGACGGAGTCGTCATCCGAAAAAGAGGTGGAAGAGGCGGAGGCGGCGTCCGGAGATGAGGAAGAGGATACGGAAGTGGGCGGTGACGGTAGCGTCTTCGGGGATCCCGGCGACGACAGCCACGCTCTGTTACAAGAGTACGAACGTCTCGTGCTGGCCTTTGTCGATCGTTGCGAAGCATTGCGCGATGCTCGTGCCGCCGTGCTGCCGGCGTTTCTGTTGCAGCTGCCGCTGCTGCCGGAATCGGTGTTCGAGGCGCTGTATCGCGTGGGGCAGGATCCGACCCGCGCTTCGACGGCGATCATGGCGTTGCGCGAGCTGCTGCTCCACCGTTACGGGGCGGCGCGGGATCGAGCGCTGCACACCGCCTTTCGACTGGTGCAAGACGACGATGAGCTGGTGCGCGGACCGGCGGTGCGCATGCTGGCCGACAAGGTACACGCCGAACATGCACAGCTGGCGCCGGTGGTGGAGGCGGCGGTGCAGGAGCGTGTGCGCCACGCGCTGCGGGAAATGGCGGTGACGCGGTTGGAACGGTTGCTGGTGTTGTTGGCGGCGTTGGCGCGGCGTCATGCACAGCTGTTGACGTTCCTGGTGCTGGAGGTGTATGTGGCGACAGCAGCGGAGGCGATGCGTGCGGTGGTGCAACGGGTCTTGAAGCAGACATCCGGACTGGTGTCGGTGCAGGATGCGGCGCTGACGCGGCTGGTTCGCGACGCCCCGGTACCCGATGCTGACCCGATCATCCGCGTGCTCGTCGAGGCGGCCGCCGGATCGGCCACCAAACTGCCCTCGGAGCTGGTGGACGCTTGCCGCGCCCGCCACCAACGCACCGGCGATATCCACCTGCTGCTGCCGATCCTGAACGGCTTCTCCTCCGGCGAGGCGCAGCAGGTGTTGCCGCTGCTGGTGCAGCACCTGTCGCCCGCGGAACTGCGCACCGCTTTTCACCGCCTCACTGCGCCCAGCCGCACTGCACCGGCACTGCCGCCCGCGGTGCTGTTGCAAGCGCTGCACACTCTGACACCGAACGCCGCCGACGGTCTCAGCGTCAAGCAGCTGGTACGCGCCCTGCAAGTGTGCTTCGACATGCCCAGCGTGTTCCGACCCGAGGTGTGGGCCGCGGCATTGCCACCGCTGGCGGAACGCGACCCACTGCCGTTGTTGCTTCTGCGCTCGGTGCTGCAACTGCTGGCGCTGTACCCGCAGCTGCAAGCGAAGGTGCTGCTGCCGCTGCTGGCGCGACTCGCCCGGCGCCGCATATGGCAAGCGCCCAAGCTGTGGGAGGGATTCCTACGGGCGGTCACCCTCACTTTACCGCAATCGCTGCCGGCAGTGCTGCGGCATCTGCCGAATGCGCCCCTGGAGCGCGCACTGCAGGACTATCCGCCGCTGCAGCAAGCGCTGCGGGAGTGCGTGCGGTCGATGGAGAAGCACGGAGATGAAGTGCCCGTAGACGAACGCATCCGCCGCCTAGTGGACACGCCGTAAAGAAGCAGGTTTGGAGGGTACAGGATATTCCCGAATACCACATCGCGCTATCCAGGCGTCGATGCGCTGCGGGCGTGTCCGTGCGCGGATCGGATCGAGGGAGGGGGGGAGGCGCGCGCACGAAATGCGGATCGCGCGGACGCGCCGATCGATCGGCGGGTCGGCGGGGACACGGTGAACACCTCGATGCGGCCCGATGAGGGGGGACCTACGGCGCGTTGCCCGATGCCGCTGGCGGTTATGTGGGTCGTGGGGACGGTGTGGACGGGTAGGTTGCATAGATCGGGAAGGGATGCAGATATTGGCAGCAGGACGTTGAGGACGCAGTGGGGTTCAGGGTGGACCGGCAAGGTGAAATGGCGAAGAGGGCCGGCGCCGCCGCCGGCGCGAGGAGGCCTCCCCCGACTCCGGCCAACGACGACTCGGATGACCGACGAGCGGTCCCGCACCTCCAATGAGCGCACAAACTGGAAAAGAGGATTGATCTGGGTAGCCTGGGCCAGCTTTCTGGTTTACGGCTTCGTTCTGGCGCCGGGCAGCACCGAAGGCACCGTGTCGCTCATCGTCACCCTCGTGAACGACCCGTTGAACACGCACCAGGACACCAGTTCTATCTACGCGGCGGTGTTCTCCCTGCTGGGAGTGGTGCCGACGGTGTTCGCGGTGCTGCTGCTGACGCAGGAGCGCGAGCAGCGTGCCGAGGCGCCGACCCGATCGGCGCGCCCGCTACCGGCCTGGCCCTTTGTGGTCGCCTCCATGGCTGCCGGTTTCGCCGCCCTCGGTCCGTACCTCGCGCTGCGTCCGCCCTATCTTTCCGGCAACACCGCCGACTCCGCGACGGCTTCGGTGACGCCGGCGTACCCGTTGTGGCTGCGCGTACTGCAGTCGAAACCGTTCGCCGTCTCGCTGCTGCTCTTCTCGCTCCTGCTATATGCCGAGGCGTGCGGCCTCCTGCGCCCCGACCAGTGGCATACGTTACGGATCGCCTTTGAACAGGATTGGCATCGCTTTACGGATCTCTTCTGGAGCGAGCGGCTGGTGAGCACCTCTTGCGTGGACCTCCTGCTGTTGTCGGTTTTCGTGGCCGACCCGATCGCGCAGGATATGCGGCGGCGACGACTGGCACCGGCGGCCTGGCGCGATTGGGCCTGGAGCGATTACGCCTGGCTGATCAGCATTCTGCTGCTGCCCGGACTCGGGCCGTCGCTATACCTAGTATCGCGGCCACCGCACCGTCTCGGGTCGGAGAGGTAGGGCGCCCGGGCGCGTCTTCGGCTCAGGACCGTTTCGGTGGAGACCCGGACGCACCCATCACCGCGTGGTCGGCTCTCTCCTGAAGTGCCTGTTGTCGTCGTCGCTGTGCCTCGAACAGAATCACCGAGGCGGCCACCGCCGCATTCAACGAGTCGGTGCGACACATCATGGGTATCTCGATGGTGCACGAGCCGGACACCTGTCGTGCCAACGCAAACGCCTCCTCGCTCGGACCGTGCGCCTCGCTACCGATCACCAACAGGCACAGACGGCGTTGTCCAGATGGACGACCGGTGCTGCCGTTGCCGCCCTCGCTTCGGCTCTCCGTCCGCGCAACATCCGCAAATGCCGCACAGTCCGTGTACGTCCGATGCAGAATATCCGGTTCGGCGCGTCCGTGCGCCACCGCCATCACAAACGGCCATTCCGTCCACGCCGCTCTCCCTTCTTCCAATGCTCCATTCCCGTCCGACCTCGTCATTCCTGTCGTCGCCATCTCCAACACCTGCGGCACTCGATTCCACGGCACGTCCTCCACGATGGGCACGCGGAAATGGGCGCCCATGCCCGCCCGCAACGCCTTGGTGCTCCACGCATCGGCACATCCGGGCGTCAACAGCACACCCTGCACGCCGGCCGCACAACCGGACCGCAGGATGGTACCCATATTGCCCGGATCCTGCACGCCATCCAACAACAGCATCACGTTGGACGTATCGCTACACCACGGAAGCGGCTGCCGTCGAAACACGCCCACGATGCCCTGCGGCGAGGTGGTGTCGCTTGGCATCGGTGTGCTGCACAACTGCACCCGCCGCGAGATAGACGGGTCACACAGGTGCGCAAACAGCCGCGGATGGCGTCGGTGCAAGTCGCCCGCCGAGCGCGCATCGCACAGCACGAACTTGGGCCGCCACCCGCACTCCAACGCGTCCAACACCAGACGCGCACCTTCGATGACAAATGGCGCACCGGAATGGGGATCACGCTCCAGTTCAGCAACTCGGCCGCTGTCCTCGTCGCCGTGGGAGCGGTCCCGCAACCGGGTGCACGCCTCCGCCGCCAGCAACGCATCCGCCACCGACGCCTTGGTGCTGCGCAACAACTCCCGAATCTCTTTCAACTTCACATTCTGCGGCGAGACAATCTCCCGAAACGGCCACCGTTCCGGTTTGCCGCCGCGAGACGACGCCATCGAGGTCGACGCCGACGAGGCGGTGGTGCCGTCCGCACCCGCCGCCATCCGCCGCCGCCGCCGCCGACCGCCGGCCACCGCAGCAGAAGCGGCGTTTCGGGAGTTGGGGGGCCAACGACGCGTCTGTCGCGGACTGGCCACCCATTGGAACATGCTCACACACCCCCGCCAACGCATGCACCCTTCCGGATGCCACGTCGACTCCACCAACGACAGACGCGGCGGTGTTGGTGAGGTGCGGACCGCGCGCGCACGTCACCCCGAGAACGGATCGCGGGAGGCGGAGGCGGTGAGCGCGGACGAAACATGGTCGAGGCGGATGCCGGGGCACGGGATACTGCTGCTGCTGCAGGGGATCGAACGGGAGAAGCGAGCATGGGAGAAACTCACCAGGCGCATATCGTCGCACTTTTACACGTCCTCTTGATGTTTTATTCACTCGGCCTTGGTCCGGATGGATCGTTTCGGCGCCTTGCTGCCCGACTCTTTCTCCTCCTCCTCCACCTCCTCGTAACGCCACAGGGAGCGCCAGTCACCGCGGCAGATGGCCAAGGCGATCGGCGATGCCAGGCACAGCGGCACCAGGTAGAGCAGCGCCGGCTGGGCGACGCCCGACCAGGCCATGACGCCGAAGGTGAGCACCATGCCGGCCGCGTACGCGATGATGGCCACCCTGAAATAGGGTTTGTGCGGCGGTGCACTCCGTGTCGGGGTGTGTCGGTTGTCGAAACGCAGCATCAGTGCCACAAACACTCCCGGTATGACCAGATCGCCCAGCCCGAGCATGGAAAACTCGCGCGGTCGGTCCGGGCGGGTTCGTGGCCGTGGAAACACAAATTTGAACGGGCCGGAGATGCCGCGCGCCACCGACACCATCACATTGTCGCCGAACACGCTCTCACTGCCAAATACCCAGAAAATATCGTACGCGAATAGGCCCAGCAACAGCAGCACCGCCGATTTGAAGTCGCCCAGCGCCAGCAGCTCGATGCCGGTCACGCCCAGGCTGGCGGCGAACACATTGTTCAACACAAACGCGTGGGATGCGGGCGCTCGGAAATACCACACCATCAGCGGCACGGCCACTGCCATGGAGAGCAGGTCGCGCGCCTGGACGACGACGCTGCCGTGGAAGAGGCGGAAACGGCGCGACAGCCAGGGAGTGGGCGATGCGGACGGTCGGCCGGGCTCAGCGGCATCCACCTCGCCGTTGCGCTCGCTGCTGAGCGATGCCAGCAGGTCATCCCGCACGCCGAACACCTCATATAGCGGCGCCAGCACGTTGGCCACCGACGCCAGCCCGGCCACCGTCAGATACGACCCGACCACCCAGGTGACTACCTGTGGCGGCAGGTAACGGATGGCCAGAAACAGCCCGAACAGGCCACACGACGCCACCAGCGGAATGCGCAGCGCGTCCGAGCGCCCGATCACTTCGCGTTCCAGCTCGGCCAGCGCCGCCTCCATGTCCCGCCGGCCGTCTCGTCCGTGTTTGCGCAGCAGTTGCAGCGCCCGTTGCCGCTCGCCCTCGCGCGCCGCCGACACGTGCGCGCCGATATACACCACCGCCACCGACACGCACACCATGTGGACCAGCATGACGCCGATCGATACCGGGGAGGTGAGTGACGGCGATGGCGACACCCACTGTGCATCCTCTAGCGCCATGAACAGCAGCGGGAAGACCGCCAAGACGAACAACAGCACGCCGTACCAGGCGAGCAGCGTCGGGGTCAACAACGACGTGCTGGACCGTTGGGAAGACCGGCGCTGGCCGCTGCGGGAGCGGGATGAATGGGTGTTCGTCGTGGCCGTAGCGGTACGCTTTCGCGTCCGCTGCGGAGAGGTACTCCGGGTCATGGAGAGGGAAGAAGCGTCGACGGGGACAGGGTGGATCGGGACGACGAGAGACCGCCTCACCAAACCGGGCCGGCGATCGGGTGACGCGCGCTGGATCTGCTCCGCCCACCAAGTCCAAACCGCGGCTCGTGTACACACCCGCCCCGATGGTCCGCGCTCACCGTCGGCGTCCCGCGGCAGTCGACGGCACACGAGTGGTGCGGGTCGCGGTGCGCGTGCAGGACACGCACACCGGCGCGACACACGCATTCCCGCGCTGCACCCGTTTCCTCGAGGGTGCCTTCAGGGTGCGCATGCCTCGCCGGGTCTCCCACACACGATGCCGCCGGGGTCGATAACGCGCACAAGATATCCGTCTCCACCACGCCGCGAGCTGCTCTCCATCGTCAACTCCTTTTCCCATGCTTTTACGCCTTGCCATCCTCCTGTCGACGGCGCCTCTTGCTTTTCTCCCTTACACGCTCGCCGCGGGGCTTGGCGGCCGCCGGCATCGATACCAAGTTGGGAACGCGAGTTGTCTCTCCGGCAACGCCGCTGCTCTGCGTCACTTTGGATACGAAACGCGGCACTCCATCCCTCCTTCTCCGCTCTCGCTCATCCCCACCCTCTTCACTCAGTAAATCCGCTTGCAGATCGGCGGCGGCGCTGCGCTCACCGCCGCCCACCGGACGCATATCCGGCTCGGTTGGCATATCGCGCGCCAGTGCCGCTTCCTCGATGCGGATGAGCGCTGCCGCCATCTTTCGCATCATCTTGCTGAACAATGCCAACAACTGGGGCACGCCCACGTCCAGCTCGCGATCCAGCGACTCCAGCGAGCGATGCTGCAGCCCCAGCGCCAGCAGGATCGCCTGTTGCGCCGCCGACAACGACACCGCCTCGGCGTCGAATCGTCGCAAGAAATACAGGTGCGCCAACAGCGGCACCATATCCAGCACCACGTGGTAATCGAGCAGGTCGCGCGCGTAGCTCGCCAGCCGCTGTCGATCGTGCGGCGAGCAGTGCCACTGCAGCTCTTGGTACGTGAGTGGCACCGAAGAAGAGGCAGATGTCATCTCCAGCATGGCCAGTGCCAGGCCGACCGGCAAGTGGCGCAGTTGATACCCCAACAACGACAGAAATCGCCGGCGCCAATCCTCATACAGGCTGCGAATGCCACCAGGCGTGCCCCCCACACCCGCTGACGTCGCGTCGCTTCGCAGCTCGTGCAACAGGATGCAGGTGTGTTCGGCCGTGAGCTCGTTCGGTGTCAGCCGCACGTACACCGGCAGAAAGCCGAGCCGCCGCCAAAAACGAAACAAACCGTGCGCCAGACCGAACGACACTCCCAGGTAATCGAGGGGTCGCTCGTGGCGGCGCTCATCCAGCCGATGCAGTAGCGGCTGCGGCAGGACGTCGGTATCGGTCTCCGCGGGAGCCAAATCTGCCCTCGATGACGGCGGCAGGGCGCTCTGTGCGTCTGCAGATACATGCTGCAGTAACAGCTGCACGGCGCGCGTGCCGTACCCCATGCCCTGTACATCCGGATGGGTGGCGATGCGCACGATGCGCGCCCCGGCCAGGCCGGCAAACGCCGGTTCCTGAAACTGTTGCGACACCGTCCACGGAATCAAGTCGCCAGCGGCGCGCCTGCCGCGGCCCAGCTCCTCGGCAACGCGTTCATGCCCGATGGCGCCCTCGAGACACACTTGCAACGCACACAGAACGTCTGGAAGGCGCATGCGGTGAGGGGATTCATCGTCGTCGCCGTCGTCGGTGACGTCCGGCGCTAGCAACACGTACAGCCGGTGCGCCGGGGCGTCGCTTAGCATCTGCAGGTCGTTGGGCGAATTTTTGTAGTGCGACGACACGAACAGCGCCATCGCCCGGTGCAGAAACGCCTCTGCCATGGCGTGGGCGCTGAACAAGGCGTCGCGGTCCACCTCGAACAATTGGCAGTCGCGCGGGTGCGGCGCCGACCGCGACGCCAACGGCTCAGCGGCGGTCGCCTCCAGGCACAAAACCCGATACAGCCACGTCTCAATGGGGTCGCGTTCGGCGTAGCGGATCGGTTGTCGCAGTTGCAGCTCCCGCAGCCGGCGCCCGTTGCCGCCATCGGTCCCGACGACGACGGCGGCGGCGGCGGCGGGCCGCGCCGATGCCCGCAACTGCTGCAGCAGCTTGAGCGACAGACTGCGCCCGGTGCCCTCATACCCGGTCACCGTGGACGACAAAAACACGTTGCACGAGACAGCCGGCGCACTGCTCACCAGCTTGTTGGTGTACAGCAACGGGATCGCCGCGGCCTCGTCCACAATCAGCAACTCTGCACTGCCCAGCAGCGCGCGGGTGTCGGCCTCAGGCGCCGCCGCCACCGTCGGCTCCAGGTACTGCACCGACTGGCGGTGTGTCTTCCACACGCCGATGCGCACCACGTGCTTGTGGCGATCGGCATCCACCTGGAAATCCAAGTGCTCCTGATAGCCGAGCGCTTTCAGGCCCGACACCACAAACGCGAAGAACGCCACCAAGTTCTCCGGCGACGGCGCTGCCACCACAACGTTGCTGTAGCCGTGCATGATGGCCAGCGCGGTGGCCAAGCCCAGCGATGCCGACTTGCCGCGCCCCCGCGCCGCCGTCACGAACGTGATCGAGGTGCCCGCCAGACGAGACGGCCGAGAGGCCGGAGGGTCGGCGCCCGATGCCTCAGTTGTCGATCGGTGTAGCAGCGCCTCGTTCAACGCTATAAGCGTCTCCGCCTGATCCAATGTCTTGGCGCATTGCAACAGCGCACCCAGCGGGTACTGCTCGCGCAACGCCGTCTGGCGGGCTCGCAACACCGAGTCCGTCTCCTTCACGCCCACATCCGCCGTCGGGAAAGCGGTCGGCATCGCGTTGCCCGACGTCTGCCCATGGGCCGACACCGCCTCCCCGCCCACTACCGGCAACACGTTCAGCTCGTCGTCCATGACCAGCACCGCCGGACACGACGCCAAACTGCGCACCAGCCGCTCGTTGAATCGCGGCACCACCTCCCGGTAGCGCTCGGTCTGATACCGCGTGTGCAGGTCCATGCTCAGCGTGTAAAGCTGCCGCAGACTGGTCAGCGTGCTCAGCAGCACCACCACCAGCCCGCCGCCCTCCACCGTCTCGATGGTGCGCGCCAGCAGATTGGGCGTCAGCGCCTCAAAGTCCTGCAAGATCAGCATGCCGTAGGTGTTGCCCAGGATCTTCTCCGATTCGGCATAGTAAGCAAAGCGAATCGAAGTCGACGAGATGAACACCTCAAACGGATCCTCCTGATCCGGATCCAACATACCCCGCTGCACCATCTTGCGAATCTGCCGCATGCGCTTCTTGCGATGCGACGAGAAACCCAACTCCCGCTTGTACATCCACAACACCGACGGCTTCGCCCGAGCGCCCACCTTGCACATCATGTAGTGCAAATTGGGCACCTGGTCTTTGGCGTGGTCCCCGATGAGGAACAACAGCGCCCGAGTGTGCGTCTCCCACGCCCGTCGCAACAGCGACCGCAGCCGCTCGTCCACCCGCTTGCGCATGGGAAACGTGAGAATGAGAAAGCCGCAAGACACCCACCGCTAGCCAGCGTCTTCCTCGTCGCCCAGTCTACTGTCGCACTCGAGCGCGCCCGCTCAGACTGTTGGTGTGGGCGTGTCCATGTGAAGCTCGCGGCTGCACGGGACGCGAGCGGGAATGCGTCGCGCGACACCGGCGGCGATGGCGGTGGGGCGCGTGGCGGAGTCGTCGCGAGCGGAGACGGCTCGAGCAGGCGACAGACACCAGAATGGGACTGAGTGAGGTCGAGAAGATGTCGGCGGGTGGGAGCGATGCAGACGGCAGGGTCACGTCCAGGGTTGGAAGGGGTGGAACGGACGACGACCTCAGCAGAGACTCGTCTCAAGTGTGGAAAGCGTACGCTCGGCCGGCCGGGCAACCCGTCCCGCCCGATGGAGAGTCTCCACACCCGGAGTTGTGTCCAGAATCCTCCTTCCGAATGTCCGCCGTGGGTGCGTCTATCGATGTGGCGCGGGCGGTGAGCGACGAGGCGCTGGGACGCATCCGCCACGGTACGCTGCGGCGGACGCTGAAGCAGGCGGCCGATGCCGCGCGCGAGGCGGCGCAACGCACTGCGGCCACCGAACTGTTGCACTTCGATGCCGATCGCGCCGGCCTGGTGCAACCCGAGTCGGAACTGGAGAAGCGCACCGCCCACCTCACCCAGCGGGATATCGTGCAGTGCGCATCGGGGTATGCGCGGCGCGGCCGCTTCATCCTCGACCTGGAGTCGTACGATGCGGCGCGCGCCAGCAACGCCGCCCGCAAACTGGCACAGTCTTCATCGTCGGTGCGCTCGCTGCAACAGTTGGCGCCGTCGTATCGCGCCCGCTACTCGGCCAGCTCGCGCGTGCTGCTGCTGGGCGGTCGACACAATGGTCACGTGGTGGTGTTGGACTGGCGCGCCAAGCGGCTCATGGCGCCCGAGCTGCACCTGGGCGAGACGGTGCGCGACGTGACCATGCTGCACTCGGACGGTCTGTTCGCCACCGCTCAACACCGTTACGTGTACATTTACGACGCGGCCACCGGCGCTCAGATTCACTGCCTGCGCGAGCACGCCTACCCGCAGAGTCTGGCCTTTTTGCGGCATCACCTCCTCCTGCTGAGCATCAACGAGGCCGGCGTGTTGCGATACACCGACGTGAGCCGGGGCACGCAGGCGGCTGAGTGTTCGACCCATCTGGGCCGGCCGACGGCCTACCTGGCGGTGTCACCCTACAATGGAGTGGCGCTCACCGGCCATCGGAACGGGGTGGTGCAGCTGTGGTCGCCGGCGGCGCCCGCCGAACCGCTGGCGCAGATCCTGGCGCATCCATCGGCCGGCGGCGTGGCCGCGGTGGCAGCCGATGCGAGCGGTCGCTGGGTGGTCACCGCCGGCGTCAGCGACGGGCGCGTGAAAGTGTGGGATGCGCGACGGCTCTTCGCGCCGCTGCACACGCATCGCCCCGTCGGCGGCGGGTCCATCACCAGTTTGGACACGAGCCAGACCGGCATGCTGGCGGCCGGTTTCAGTGCTGCCGGACGGGTGACCGTGTGGCGCCAGGCTGGTGTGCCCGACGAACACCATCCGGACGCGCCGCATCGCCGATCGGAGCCATCGTCATCGATCATCGAACCGGTGTGGCAGACCCGCGTCGGCCACGGCCGCAGCGGCGTCGCGGTGTGTTCGGTGGCGTTCTGCCCGTACGAGGATGTGCTGGGCATCGGGCACAGCGGCGGGTTCGAGTCGTGTCTGGTGCCCGGCGCTGGCGCCTCGCAGTTCGATGCGCGCGAGCCGAACCCGTTCATGGGCAAGCGGCAACGGCGCGAGGCCGAAGTGCGCGCGCTGCTGGAGAAGCTGCCGCCGGAGAGCATCGCGCTAGATCCGAACTTTATCGGCACCGTGGAGCGCGACCCGCGGCAACGACAACGGGAAGCGCGGCGTCGTTCACACGTTCGGGCACAGGGAGAGGAAGACTGCAGAGGTGCAGTCGAAGAAGAGACGACTGGCGGTGGAGATGATCAGGACGGAGCGGCGCCTCGGTCACGCCGTCAGACGCGCGGCCGCAACCCCATCGGCAATCGTTTGCGCCGACGCCAGAAGAACGTCATCGATGACAAGTTGATCGCTCTACGACGGCGGCGCGAGCGGCAGTTGACACAACGCGAGCACGCCCGTCATCGCGGCGCCGGCGCCGCAGACGACGCATCCGATGGAGACGTGCCCGAGGGCATGCCGCGCGCCCTGGCCGCCTTTTATCGACATCGTTCATCCGCCGACCGCTGAAAAAGAATGCATAGAATTGCCGAAACACTAGGAGTTGTACCTCTACGACGAGAATCATCGCCGCTACGATAACCACCTCCTCAGACAGAACGCTCCACCGCATCCTGCTCTTCCACCCAGGCGCCGTTGCCGTCGCCCTCGGCGTACGCCCGATCCAGCGCCTGCTCCACGTCGACGACGATATCCGCCGCGTCCTCCACGCCGCACGCAAAGCGAATCAGCCCGCAGGTGATGCCGAGGCTCTTGCGCTTCCACAGCGGCTGGTCGAAATAGCCCATCACGCACACTTGCTCCACCAGCGACTCGGTGCCGCCCAGACTGGGTCCGATGTACGGCAGGCGCAGCGCGTCGATAAAGCGGCCGACACGCTCGAACGTCTCGCGCCCGTATGGCTGCTCGGGCGCGTCGCGTTGCCGCAGTCGACCGCGCAGCTCAAACGACAGCACCCCGCCAAACTCGGTGCCGCTGCGGCCAAACTGACCGTGCTGCTCCGCCAGCCGCCGACCGAGTTCGTGGTCGGGGTGTTGCCGCAGTGCCGGCCAGTGCACCCGATACACCCGCGGGTCGGCCGCCAGTCGTTCGGCCAGCGCCCGCGCATTCCGGTTGTGTGCCTCCACCCGCAGCGGCAGCGTCTTCAGGCCGCGCAGAAGCAGATAGCTCGCGTGCGGATCGATCACCCCGCCGAGCACGCCATGCAGGCGACGCACCTGCGCCACCAGATCGTCGCGCCCGATCAGCGCCCCGGCCATCACATCGTTGTGTCCGGCCAGGTACTTGGTACCGCTATGCAGCACCAGATCCGCGCCCAGCTCCAGCGGTCGGTGGTTGATCGGAGTGGCAAAGGTGCTATCCACACACACCAGCACCTCGTGCGCCTGGCACACGGACACCACCCGCGGCACGTCCACCAGCCGCAACAGCGGGTTGGTCGGCGACTCGCTGAAGAACACCACTCGCTGTCGGGCGATGCGCGGGTTGCGCGACGCCCGTATACCCCGCACCACTCCCTCCAGCCGCTGCACGTCGGACGGATCTATCACCTCCACACGCACGCGCAGTCGCGGCAACATCTCCTCCATAAACTGTCGGGTGCGGCGATAGCAATCGGTGGTGGTGATGATGCAGCCGCCCTCGTCCGCCGCCACCGCCGACGGCATCTCCGCGGCGGTGAACAGCGCCAACAACATGGTGGTCACCGCGTTCATGCCCGAAGCCGACACCAACGCATCGGTGGCGGTGGCCAGCGCCGCCTGCCCGCCGGTCTCTAGGTCGATCAGCTTCTCCTCGACGGCGCGTGTGGTCGGGTTGCCGTACCGCCCATACTCGAACGAAGCGTACGCACCCTGGTTGTAGTCGATGCACTCACGGGTGGTGCGAAACGTAAACGTGGACGACTGTACGATGGGGGTGGCGAGCGCGTCCAGGGTGGCGCGCGCCTTCTTGCCGCCCTTGACGCGCTCGCCGCTGTGCACCGCACGCGTGGACGCCGCGCTGGAACGGACGAAATGGGCACGCCCAGCCTCATCCCCGGTGCCGGCAATGCGTTTCAGTTGCGTCTCCATGTCCGCGGCCTCGTCGGCACCGGTGCCCGCGGCCGACGCCGCCTCCAGCCACCCCTGCCGCACCAGCGCCGAGACCGTCTCCTCGCCGTACCCCAGTGCGCCGTCCTCGGCGTCGGGCACCCCCGCCGAAGTTGCTAACCGCTGTCGCTCCGCCATCGACGCGCTCCAGGACCACGTCAGACGCCCAGATCGATGGGACCGGCCGGCGAGCCTGCAGGTGCGTGAAGGCGACGGTCTCCCACGGGGAGGCGGCAGGCCGCGCGTCCATCCCCCCGCCGACCGAGGCGGAGCGAGCGGTAATAGCGCAAACCCCAGCACGCCCAGATTCATCGAGTCGACGTCGTTGGTGATGAACCGAGTGACTTGCTCAGGTAAAGCGGGTGCGCCACCGAGCGGTGCGAACCGGACGCCGAGCACACCCACCGCAACCGCGACGAGCGCCCTCGCGCCGGTGCGCGAATCCGCCCGAGACACCCGCCGCCGCAGCGAAAGGGCGAAATCGCCGCCGACGGGGAGACGCGCGCGCGCGGAATCGCTCATGCGAGCGCGACGAGCCAGCGTACCGCAACATGCCGGGCGCGGTGGGGAGCGGTGCGGGTCACGGACAGAGACGTGAGGAAAATGGGGACAGGTTTGCTGGCACACACGCCGAAGCGGCGCGCGTACACGGTCGCTGGTGTTACTTCGTCTCCGACGAGGAGACAGTGCTATCGGCGGGCAGCGAGGCATATGCCTCAGCAGTCGCATGCTCTTTCGCTCGTTGGTGGCACGTCCGGCTGCGCCGCTCGTATTCCGCGGCGGCGGCGTGCAGCGGCTCCAACGCTGTTCTCGTCTCCCGGTTGTTATGGGATGCGGCGTGCTGCAGCCGCTGCAGGCCGTCGGCAACCCAGCGGGCATCGAGCGCCAGCTGCTGCCAGATGCGGATGCGTTGCGGCGGCGATAGCGCGGCGGGGTCGGTAGGCGTGCTGGCGGGCTTCGTCGGCGGCTGATGCAAATACTCGTCCACGATGCGGGCAAACTCCGCCCGCAGGGTCTGCGCGTAAGTGCCGTTGATCTGCTCCATCAGGTACTCCAGGGCTGCGGCGCCCAGGATCGGCCGGAGGATTTTGTGCAGCGTGCTGACCTCTTTGACCAGCACGCTCGCATAGGCGCTCGGCTGCGCGTGTGTGTTTTGGGCTCCCTCGTCCGCATCCAATTCCGCCCAGGGCACTTTGCGCATCTCCACCACCCGCCTCTTCAAGCGCTCGCCCATGATGCTCACCACCTTGTCCAGCAGCTGCTGCCGGTGTCGATCCAGATCCTGCCGCACACTCTCCAGCGACGACTGCACCAGCGGCCGTGCCGAAGCCGCGACGGACGCCCGAACGTCCAGAGGCGGCGCATCCGCTCGTGTCGTTGCCCGGTCGTGCTCGGCGCTGCGCTCCGCAAACCGCAAAAAGAAGGCGGCCAGGCCGACCGACGTTTCCGCATCTCCCTCTCCCTGCAACGCTATCAGCGCATCCAACGTGCGTACGCACACCGCCAGGTGCCGGGCAGTGATGGACTTTAGCGCGGCAGTCTGCATAGCGCCAGCGCCTAGCACCAGCTGCGCCGCCCGCGCGTTGAACAACCGCAGCACCTCGCACCCCTGCAAGCACAGCGCGCGCCGCAACGCACCGGACGCGTAAGCATCCAATTGCACCGCACACTGGGCGTACCAGCACAGCGCGGTGAGCAGCGGCCCCAAAGCGTCAGCGACCACAAAGGCGGTTCCCTGAATCCACACACCATCCGACGCTGTGACGGCGCCCTCGTTGGTGCTCCCGGACACCGCCGCCGGACCTCCCACAAGCGTCGTCAACCTGCCTACCGTCGCTTGCATGCTCGGCAGCGATGTCGATCGCGACCACGTGTCCCGTTCCAGTGCCCGCTCCACCTCCGCCACATACTCTTCGTGTCGTCGCTGCAGCCACTGCATGGTGTGCTCCTCCAGTAGCGACGTAAGCGGCGCCGCTGTCGGCAACACTGTGCACATCCTCGCAAAACGATCCCCGAGGCGGCGGTGAAAGCGCCTCAACCGCCGCCACGCCGCCGCCCATCGTTCGGCATCCGCTTCTACCGGTTGATCTGTCGAGGGCAGCA
Source organism: Cyanidium caldarium (assembly GCA_026184775.1). Lineage (NCBI taxonomy): Eukaryota > Rhodophyta > Bangiophyceae > Cyanidiales > Cyanidiaceae > Cyanidium > Cyanidium caldarium. The sequence continues at coordinate 467,123 of JANCYW010000006.1, read as the reverse complement.
GGCGCGGCAGGATGCGGCCGATGCGGCCGAGCAACTCGCCCAGGAACGTATTGCTGGCCGCCGTCAGCGCGCGCGTCCGACCGCCCGGGCGCTCCACCGCACCATCCGGTCTAGCCGTCGGCAACAGCGACGGCTGCTCCCGGGCATCCCAGCACAACTCCAACAACACCGCGACGCCCTCGGCCAGCACCTCGCAGCGATCCAACACCGCCACAAACGCCTGCGCGGAATCGTCCTCGTGCATGGACGCCGCCGACACCGCCACCGTAGCCAAGTCGTTCAGCGCATCGTACACGAACCGATCCAGCGCGTGCTCCAGCGATCCCAGCTCGTTCAGCGCCTGCACATATGCCCGCATCTCCGAGCGGTACGCATCGATGTCCAACGGCGACGACGCTGTTGCGGTATCGGTTGCCGCCGCCGACGTTGCCTCCGGAGCGAGCGTTACCACCTCCGAAAAGCGGCTCATGGCCAGCTGCACGATGCCGTCGTGCAATGCCGTGCCGTGCGCGACGTGTTGCCGCTCCAGCTCTCCCACCACCGATAGAACCGGCCCGTGTCGCGTCGATATCCCCGCCGTATCGGATGCCGCGCCCTGGCGGCGACCATCGGCGAATGCGTCGATGCTCCCATCGTGCAGCAGGCAGTGCAATTCGCAATGCAAGCGTGCCGCCCGCAGCCAGTCATGGGCCTGAAGCAGCTCGTGCACCGCGCGCAACTGGTTATGTGCCCGCTGCAGACACTCCAGCGTACGCAGCAATCCGGCCAGCTGCCGTCGGCGCCCCAGCAACTGCTGAAAGTGGGCCCGGCTGTGCTGTAATCGAGCACGGGCGCTGTCACCATGCTCCCGCATGCGGTGCAACGCGTCGACCGCTGGCTGCAGCGATCGCTGACGCACGGCACCGAGCGCATACAACAGCGTGTCGATATCGGCGCCTCGCGCGGCTCGCGTCGAGTCGAGCAGTTGAGCGCGCATTGACGCTTCACAGAACGCCCAGTATCGCCGCAATTCCTGCTGCGCCGCGGCCTCGTGTTCGGACATCGCCTCCGAGCTGTCAGCGGCCGCCGCCTGCTGGTACGCCTCAGTGTCCTCCAGGCGGAACGCCGACGCGGGCACTCGGAACACAGCCGGCACCTGTTCTATGCCCACCAACGCCCGCTGCTGCACATGTTTGCCGTTCTGCTGCCGCAACACGTGCACAAAAGCATCATAAGCGCCCTCGAGCGCTTTGCGGTACGCCTGCACTTCCGGCGGCACCCGCCCGCCATCCGCCCCCTCGGGTGCCTCTGGCAACACGCTACCATCACCACCGCCGCTCTTGGCGTAGTGCAGCTGATACATACCCACGGCCTCTTGCGAGAGGTATGCCGCCAGGGCGCCGGCGTCTCGTCGAACGCTCAGGCGCCGGTGCGGCTCTTGCGCGGTCTCGGTTATCGCCTGCCGCGTCTCGAACGGAGACCAGTCGCGCACCAGCGACTGGAAGGTGGCGTACTCTCCGGCCTCCATCTGAGCACCGCGCAGCTGCGCCTCGGAGGTGGCCGCGGCATCTGCTCTCGTCGGCGTGTGCCGCGCCCGCGGAGAGACAGCGTCCGGCAGAGGCATCGGCTTCGAAGGCGCTCCATCCCTCTCCGAGCCAACGGCCGGCGGCGAAACCGGAATCGGAGCGGCAGACGACGATGTATCCCCATCAGACGAACCCGACCGTTTCATACCGGGACCGCTGCCTCCCCCTCCCACTCCGCTTGACCCTGCAAAAACCGAGCACCTTTGCAAAACCGCCCCCCAGCGGTGACCCGCAGCAGCGGAACCGTCCGGTCTGCGTGCGGCGCCGACCCGTCGAGCGCTTCGGCCGGGCACTCGACGCGGCACGTCGGGACGGGTGTGGATGCATCGATTCGGGCGCCGGGTGTGCGGGGTGAAGTGAATCCACCGGTTGCACGGTGACGCGTCTTGTCTCTTCTCGGTGCGCGAGTGGGGCGGGTGGGTCTCGAAGAGGTGGCGGTGTTGACGAGATGGTCCGCGCGGAAGTCTGCAATGGGCACGGCTCGCCGGGACGACCGCGCCGTGAGCGCCGCACAGGGAACGGCGTCGACGGCGAACGGCACCTGGCCCGGAAACGGCAGCAACTGGTGGCGCGCGCCAAGCAAAGCGTGGAACGCCTGCGAAAGCGCTACCTGAGCGAGGAGGAGCTGCGGCGGCTGGCGCACTACCAGAATTCCGGCAGTGACTTGAGCCTCACGTATCGGTACGTGTTGAGTCCGGTGTATGCGCGTCTGGTGAACGTGCTGCCTATGTGGTTGGCGCCCAACGCCATTACGCTGATCGGGCTCGGTTTGGTGTTGCTGAGTCACGTGGCGGTGATGAATGTCGCCTGCGGCGACGGGTGGCGCGGCATCGCCAACCTGGCGGGATGGCGCGGCAACGCGCGCGCCGCGCTGGGCGGCGCTCGCACCGCATGGGGTGTCGATGCGGACGTGCCTGCGAAGCAGTTGCTGTTCGGGGTGGCGGCCAAGTGTCAGGACACGCTCACTGCACGTCTCCTGTACGCTTTCGCGGCGCTGGCGCTGGCGCTGTATCAGGTGCTGGACAACCTGGACGGGCGGCAGGCGCGGCGCACCGGCTCATCGTCGCCGCTGGGCCACCTCTTCGATCACGGATGCGATGCGCTGAACACCACCATGACCGGTTTGACGCTGCTGGCAGTGTGTCAGGTGGGCGCCACGTTTTGGGCGGCGTTCATCCTGTTGTTCATGGGCATGTTCCCGTTTTTCATGGCCACCCTCGAGGAGTATTTCACCGGCTCGCTGGTGCTGCGAGAGATCAACGGTCCCAACGAGGGCCTGCTGGTGATGCAGCTGATGCAGCTGGCGACCGCGGTATTCGGCACGCGTTTCTGGACGCGCCTGCTGGTGATCCCGTTGGCGCCGGCGTCCTCGACGCGCACCTCCTGGCGTCTGCCGCAGTGGCTGGTGCGCGTTCTGGGTGGCGGCGGGTTTTTGGACGTCGCCCTGCAGTCGCCGGCCTGTGCACCGTATCGAGAGCGTCTGCTCACCGGCCGGGCGCTGGCGCTACCGGTGAATCGGCTGTTGGTGTTGGTTTCGGTGGTGGTGGTGATTCCGACGGTGGCGATCAACATCGCCGATATCGTGCAACACGGCCGCCGGCCGCGACATCATCACCTGGTGGCACGCCGACGACACGCCTTCCGCAAATCCATCGAGTACTCCATGCCGTTCTACGTGATGGCGGTGGCCATGCTGGGCTGGCCGCTGGCCTCGCCCGAGGTGCTGCTGCGGCACGGCATCACCTTTTTCTGGCTATGCGGCCTGACCTTCTTCTACATCGTCAGCCGCCTCATTCTGGCACACCTGACCTGTGCCACATTTGGCAGCGCGTTCCCGGCGCTGGCGCCGCTGGCGCTCGGCTTTCTCAACGCCCTGCTGGGCGCACCGGTGAACGAGACGCTGGTCGTGCACGCCGCGTTTGTGTCGGTGCTGGTGGCCAACGCACGCCGTGTGCTCGGTTTGATCGACGAAATCTGTGCCTACCTGCGCATCCGCGCCTTTCGCATCTCCCCACCGGAAGGGGAACAGAAGAGGAGACTCGGCCAGAGGGAGCGCAGTATAGAGCTCTAGGCAGGAGGCGGGTTTGGGAGGTGCGTGTTGGGTGCGCACCGGATGTAAAACACCTGGAAAACGGAAGCGAACGTGCTGTTGATGGTTGAGGCGTCTGACGGAACGGTGTCCTCCACCGACATCGCAATCCATCGGTTTTCGGTCAACTGAAGTGCGCGGACTCGTCTCGCCTCCTTCCACCTCATCCACACAAGCAACCTCACCTGCTCGCACCACCGAGGTTTCGCGCGGGGGCGAAACGCGACGTCGCGCCTGGCCGCGCCCACGAATCGCCTTCCGCCCGCTTTCGGTTTGACGCCCGCTCCCACAACTCCGCTGCGCCCTGATTTCCTCGATATGGATCCTCGCGGCCAACGACTGTCGGAGGTGCTGTTCGTCCTCTGCCTGCTGCTGGGCATAACGTTGGGCGTGTGGCGCGCCGCGAGCAGCGACGACGTGCGGCAGGTGCTCCGGTGGTATATGGCCAGCGCCGCCGCTGGACTGTTGCTGTGCGTGCCCGACTGGCCCATGTACAACCGACAAGCGCTGCCGTGGCAACCGTGCCAGCGAGTTGCTGCTGAAAAGCTTGAGGCGGTTGCCGCGGAGATCCGACTCGATCCGGCACTCAAAACCGACTAGACGGGTCGGGCACGTGCGGGAAGTGGGCAACCAGAGAGGGCGGTATATTCGGTGAATGAAGGCGTCTAGGTTATCCGGGGCCGGAGCATGGCGTGTGGTGGTCCAGTGCTACCTCCCCAAAGTACGGCCCGTTTGCGCCTCCCACATCCCAAGTAAAGCCGCCACACTCGCTGCCGCCGGTGCCTCGGAGGCCGACAGGCGTTTCTCTGTGCCCCAGACGTATCTTCGCTTTTTGCCAGCTCCGCCTGACCGACTGGGAGGATGCATCCTCGCTCGAAACGTATCCGACCGTGGCGATTCCCACCGTTGAACGTTGCGCACCTGATCGCTTCCCGCATCGCTCCCACAGCCTCACTCGCACGATCACGATGCAGATCGTGCACGACCTCTCCCATTAACCCTCATGAACGCTGATCTGACGCAGGTGCCGCTGCACCAGTTTGTTCAGACACCGGCACGGGCGGAAAACCGCACGTCGCTCGCCATCGACGCAGCCGACAGCGACGCGGTGTGTGGCATCGTGCTGGCGGCTGGGCGTGGCTCCCGTTTCGGCGACACTGCCACGCCCAAAGTGTTGCACCAGCTGCGCGGCAAGCCGCTGGTGCAATACCCGCTGGAGGCGCTGCAGGGCGCTCGAGTGCCTGCCGTGCTGGTGGTCGGCTGGCAGTGGGAGCGCGTCGTGCAGACGCTGAGCCCGCACGCATACCCTTATGTGCACCAGGAGCAACCGGTAAGAGTGGTCGGTCGAAAGAGATGAGTCGGCGACGTAGTATACAGATGATGACGTCCGTAATGTGTCGCACGTATTAACCGAGGGCGGACGGCGTCCGCCGCGTGAGCGACATCGCAGACACTGATGCTGCGACGACGACGACGACGACAACGACCAGGACGCGCTGTGCCGAACCGAGGCAGATCACTAACCCACACGCACCCCGAGCGGTCGGTCGCGTTGGACAGATGGGTACCGGCCACGCGATCTACCTGGCCAGAGACGCGCTGCCGCCCGACTACGACGGACACCTGGTGGTGCTTTACGCGGACAATCCGGGGGTAGACGCATCGCTGCTGCAGCAACTGCTGGCAGCGCACCGCGATAACGAGCGCCGATACGGCCGCGACCGATACGGCGCGCTGATCCTCACCGGCAGCCGGCGGGTGGCCCAATCGCCCGGCGCCGCCCATTACGGCCGCATCGTGCGTGGCGATGCCGATGGTGGCGCTGCGTCGGCATCCGGCCCGGTCGTCGATATTGTGGAGAAGAGGCAGATCGACCGACTGCCGGCGGACGATCCGCGACGCCACCGTCTCGATGCCATCGACGAGTATAACTCGGGTATTGTGGTGGCGCGCGCTCAGCCCTACTGGCGGGCGCTGGGACAGGCGCGCGCCAGCCCGGTGAGCAGCGGCAGCTACGAATACTACGCCACCGACTTTGTGAAGCATATGGTGTCCGCGGGACGGGTCGTGCAGGGCTGGCAGATACCCGCCGATGAGCAGTACAAGCTGGAGGGCGTCAACACCGTCGAGGAGTTGCAAACGCTGGAGCGCAAGTTGGACCAACGCACCAGAGGATAGCGCGAGGATGAAAGAAGCGCCTCTAACGAATCAAGTGCCACAGCTCGGCGTGTCCTCACAGAGCGATACATCGGGTACAGAAGCGGTTTGCGGCTCTCGTCCGCACCGGAGCATCCATACGCGTTCCCCGCGACAAGCGAACGTCACCTTCACAGACCGAGCAACGACAAGAACACCGTCAATAAAAGCGTCACCGGCACGAGCCCGAGCAAGTAGATCGCCAGCAGCAGGCGGCCGGTCTTGGCAGCCAGGTCGGCATCGCCGCGCAGCTGCAAGCCCACCACGATGTTCTGCGCCGGCGGCATGCAACCCTCCAGCAGGATCACAAACCGCAACAGCTTGTCGGTGGCCAACGCCGGCATGAGACCGCTCGCCTCGGCCAGCGGCAGTAACACCAGCAACGACACCAGTGGCAACAGCAGGAACCGCGTCAACATAATGGGCATCAGCAGACGCCCGTCCAGCGCGTCCCACAGCGCCCGCAACCGGAACGCTAGGCCATGGGCAGTGCGTGGGACATTCGCCGCCGCCGCCGTCGTCGTCATCGTTGTGGGGCTGTTCGCCGCGGTGGCGGTGAGGAGTGTGCCCTCGCCGGCCATGCTCCTCTTGGCGTATCGTGACGAGCTGCTGCCCTTGGGACGGCCACGCGGCCGAATGGCTAACGACGCCGTCAGCACCAGCATCGCGCAGGCGACATTGGCACCCGCCAGCGTCCGCAGCACCGCCACCGCACTCCGCGAGAGCAGGAACGACTCGCTGAACAGCAATCGAGCCAGCGGCCGCACCGAACCTATCGCCACGCCCACCAGCGATGCCATCGCCGGCGGCGTCGTCAGCGCCTCGGCCACCACGATGGCTGCAGCCTGCGCCCGGTGCGCCAAATAGATGCCCGCCAGCACCACGGTCTCCGCCAGCGGGCGGCGCTCTGCCCACAGGGCGGTCCACGACGGCATCGCCGCGTCGTTCGTGGACGTCGCCGGTGCGGCCTGACGCTTACTGGACGGCGCCGCATGGCCGACGTTATCCATCAGATAAGTCCAAAACAGCGGCGACCACGACAAGCAGAACAGCGCCATATAACCGAGGCTCTGACTCAAGTGACCTGGTCTGTCGGCGAACACCGCCGTCAGAAACAGCGTCGGCAACGTCGCCGAGTTGCCAAAGCCGCACGCGGTACGCAGCAGGCCGCGCCGCTCCGGTGGCACCCGAAAGAAAGGCCCGAACGCGGCGCCCAGCGCGAGGCCCACACCGATCTGGGCAGCGGCCATCAGCGGCAGCGACAGCACGTCCAGCAGCGACCGACGGCTCAGCTCTTGTGCCACGCTCACAAACGAGAGCGCCGGCAGGAATATGTAGAACACTGCCCGCGACAGACTCTGGATGGTGGGAATGTCCAAAATGGATATGCGGTTCAGCCAGCCGCCCAGGCCCAGGAAGATCAACAGTTGCAACACCGCCTGCACCGAAGCGGACACCACATCGGCCCGAACGTGTTGTAACGGCGCCGGCACTAGCTGCTCCACGATACGCATCGGTGACGCGGTACTCGACATGCCACGCAACACCCGAATACGGTATCGTGCCGTTGAGGGCGTCTCGGCGGCGGCTGGCGCCTCCACTTCAGTCGACCAGGTGGCGTCGGGCAGATTGCGGGCGCGACCAGCAGGAGAATTCACTCCCAAAGACCCATTGGGTGTGTGGCTGGTTGTCCGCAGGGACGACGCGGTGGCCAGTTGGGCGCCACTCGCGGTCACAAGCTGGCGACGGGCCCAGCGTCCGGCCGTCTCAAGTCGCCTCCCTGCCAGCGCCTCCGGCTGCGTCACCCGCTGTCCTGCGCCTTTCCGAGTCGTATAACCGCGACGAAATGGTGCTACCGTAGAAGTTCTGTTCCAGACCACGACAAAAGCATCCGCTCTCCGCAAGGACTGCCCCTTCACGCGCAGGCTGCCGCAGAGCATCCCCGTCGGCCAGAGATGCGGCGCACACCTACCCCCTTTGCATTCGTCTCCTGTTCGATCCATCAACCCCTCCCACTGAATCACATCCTCTCCGACAGTCGCGGACACATAATCCTCGCTCCTCCTCCTCGCCTCTTCCCCACTCCTGCGTTCCTCTGCCCTCACGACGCCTTGTGCGTCCTCGTCCCGAGCAACGCTCATCGGCCACAGTCGAGTCGGTAGGGCGGCGATCGGAAAGTGCGTTGGAGGCGTTGACGGGCGCGAGCGCTGGTGAGCATGCGCGACAGCAGGGCAGTGCGTGGAAGACACCACCGAGTTGTATCCAGGGCGGGTGCGTGAGGCAGTAGGCAGCGTCTTCCGGGTCGGCGGAGAGAAGGTGCGCACCGTTCGAGAGTCGCTCACAGCGCGCTGCAGCGAGCGGCCGGCGGCGGCCTCGTCGCCCGACAAGCTGCACCGACCGTTGCCGCCCCGTCGTTGCAAATTGCGACGTGCTGCACCTGCAGCGGCATGAGCGAGCCGATCCCGGCAGGCATGGCCATGCCGGAGGGTGACCCGACGAGCGCGATGATACCGCCCGGGGCCCTGAAGAGTGGTCCGTACATTTTGGAGCGCACGCTGGGTGTGGGCTCTTTCGGCAAGGTGAAGGCCGGGCGGCATATGCACAGCCAGCATGAGGTGGCCGTGAAGATACTGAACCGGCAGAAGATTCGCATGCTGGACATGACCCAGAAGGTGCACCGCGAGATCCTCATCCTGCGCCTGCTCAACCACAAGCACGTGGTCAAGCTGTACGAGGTCATCGAGACTCCCACGGACATCTACGTGGTCATGGAGTACATCAGCCGTGGCGAGCTGTTCGATCACATCGTCGAGCACGGGCGGCTCTCGGAGGACGACGCTCGGCGGTACTTCCAGCAACTGATCGGCGGTGTGGAGTACTGTCATCGACACATGATCATCCACCGCGACCTGAAACCGGAGAATCTGCTGCTGGACCACGAAGACAACATCAAGATCGCCGATCTCGGTCTGGCCAACGTGTCGCGCGATGGAGAATTCCTCAAGACGTCCTGCGGCTCGCCCAACTACGCGGCGCCCGAGGTGATCAGCGGCAAGCCGTACGCCGGTCCCGAGGTGGACGTCTGGTCGTGCGGCGTCATCCTGTATGCGCTGCTGTGCGGTTCGCTGCCGTTCGATGACGAGTCGATCGCGGCGCTGTTTCGACGCATCAAGAGCGGTCAGTATCAGACGCCGTCGTACCTGTCACGGGACGCGCGAGAGCTCATCGCGCGCATGCTGGATGTGGATCCGCTGCGGCGCGTCACCATACCGGAGATTCGCAAGCATCCGTGGTTTGTCAAGAACCTGCCGCGGTACTTGGCATTGCCGCCGCCGCTGATATACAACCGCACGCTGGCGGTGAATCCGGTGCTGCTGGCGGAGTGTGCGCGCATCACCGGGCACACCACCGAAGAGATCCGCTGGATGCTGGAGCACGGCAAGCGCAACGCGTGTACGGTGGTGTTTGAGCAGCTGAAAGACGGCCGGACGCGCATGGATCCGTCGATGCTACAGCCGGTGGATGTGGGCGCGCTGCTGGCCGCACCCGGTCTGGCGTCGTTGCACGGAGCGCATGCCGTTGGCGGGGAGACGACATCGAAACGCGTGAAAGACCAGGAGATGAACGACGGCCACGCACAGCACGCCCTCGGGAATGACGGGCGCCAGGCGCCGGCGGGCGCTGACGATGGCGGTGAGCCCGACGACGGCGACAACGCCAGCAGCGGACTGCCCACGCTGCCGGCGTCGTTGATCTCACCGCGCCGATTTCACGTCGGCGTGCGCAACGACTATCTCGACCCGAAGAACATTATGGAGGAGGTGTTCCGCGCGCTATCGGTGCTCAAGTGGCGCGCCAAGGCGCCCTCCACGTATCAGGTGCGCGTGGTGACCGGCGACGGCACCCAGGTGCCTGGCCAGGCGGGCGCCGTGCTGCTCAACTTGCAGTTGTACCGCACCGAGAGCCATTTCGTCCTGGATATCGCCATGATCGAGGGTGACGTGTTCTCGTACGTGGCCGCCTGTCACGCACTGGTGAGCGAGGCGCGCATTCAATAGGGATGGGTGCGGCAGTGGCCATGGCGCACCGATAGGCCGGTGGAGGCGGCGCCCTGGCGCGCCACCGGACGCGGCCGTGGCGGTCGTCCAGCGGACACGCTCGGGTTTGTAAAGCATCGCTCTGAGGGTGCAGAGGCGGGAATATCATGTGCGTCCGGGTCTTGGGCAGCGTGCAACTTTACCATCGAGCCGCCCCACTTCCACGCACACTATCCGACGCCTATGTGGCCGTTACGGGCATTCCGCTGGTGGGCATACGCCTCCCGCGGCGCCCCGGATGGCGACCGCGCGAGCGCATGCCCCGGCCGGAGTGGCAAACCGCGGCGAGAGTGGTTCGTTGCGGGTTGCAGTTGGCGCCGGTTCGCCCAGCCGACTACCCTTTCACGGACGGTGCCTGTACGGGCGTATGGCTCCCACGGACTCTTGTGTTCGATTCGGCAGCTGTAGTCGGTAAGCGAGCGCTCTTTGAACACCTCCACCGGCGCCAGTGGGGCCCATGCTCAGGGATGCCGCGGCGACGTCGCCGCCTCGAGCGTCTGCCTCAGCGGCCGTCTCGCTGGATGCCGTCGTGGCCACACCGCACTTCATCGCCGATCCGGAGACAGTGGTGCGCAGCTCCACGGACGGTGCACGCTCGATCATTCAGTTGCTGGACAGCCAGATCAAGTACCGCCGGGTGCTGGAGCAGCGGCTGGTGCAGCGGCAGGAGTCGCTGCGGGCCAAACTGCAGGAACTGGACGAGGCGTTGACGGCGGTGCAGCTGCTGCGGGATCATGGCGACGAGCACACGCCACAGCTGCCGCCAGTGTTGCAAGCTCGGTTCGAGGTGTGCGAGGGCGTGTACGTCAAAGCGCGCATCGGACGCCAGCCGCATCGGACAGTGCACCTGTGGCTGGGCGCCAAGGCCATGGTGGAGTTCACTCTGGACGAAGCGGTGGCGCTGCTGGAGAAGAACCGCGCGACGGCGGACGCATCCCAGGCCGAGGTGGAAAAGAACCTGGCGCAGGTGCGCACCGAGATGGTCACCGCCGAGGTCAACCTGTCTCGCCTCCACAACGCCGGCATTCGGTTACGGCAGCAGGCGAGCGTCGCGGCTGCTTCGGACAGTGCTGCCGCTCCGGAGTCGTCGCGGTAAATGCTAGAGCCGCGCGCACGCGGAAAGCCTGAAGCGAACCAATGCTCTTCCACGTCTGGACGCCCTGATCGACACTGGAAAACGTCATACACATCGACTGAAGACCTACAGCTCCGAGACTCGTCGTCTGCCCTCATCGATCCCACCGCCTATGGTATTCCCCCCCCTCCGATATCCTAGGGTTCACCCCTGGACCGAGTGCGTGCGCGTTGCACGCCGCACCCGCGGAGCTCGCGGTCGCAGATTCTCCGCGGCAACGCCTGCGCGCGCGCACCTTGGTGTGGTCGGACTTGAACGTCCCGAGGTCGCGCACCGTTCACCCGCAAAAGCCGTCCCGGCGACACGGAACAAGGTTAGACGCGAGAGGCGTGTTCCCGCACCAACGTTGCAGTTTCCACACGTGCCCGTCCGGAGCCATGAGCAGTCTGCGCGCCACGAGCCCGAGCCTGGCTTTTCTGGGGGTGCCTCCCCCGTCTGTTCGGCGCCGCTTGGAGCCGCCGCCGGGGCACTCGACAGGGGGCCGGCGACCGCCCTGCCCACGCCCGGCACGCCCGCACCGTCGTCTGCATTCCGGCTGCCTGCGGCTGCTGGCCGCGGCGCCGCCCGACGGAGGCGACGCGATGCGCAAAGCGCCACCGCCGCTGGAGCGCCGCGAGCGGCTCAAACTGTGGAGCCGTATTCACAGCCTGGAAAGTTTGATGCGGGAGGCCGTCCGGAATGAGCAGTATATGGAGGCAGCACGCTGGCGGGACGAGGCGCGGGCCGTGCGTCGGCAAGACCGCTTCGTGTACTTGTCGCAGGCGCTGCAGGAGGCGCTGGCGGCGAACCGCGCGGAGGAGAGCGCCGCGTTGCGGGAGGCGTTGCGCAAAGAGAGCCCGCCGCCGCATCCGGAGGAGTTTCTGTTTCCGTTGTTGGACGATGAGGAGGCGAGCGAGGTGGCCACCGAAAATGCGGCCCCGCGGGAAGCATCCGAGGCGAGCCTGTCCACCGGCAGCGGGGCGGCCGGCGAGAAGCGCAAGCGCGGTCGACCCAAGGCGTCGTCAACGCCCGCCGCCGACTCCAAAAAGGCCAAGTCGCGCTCTGCCGCCGGCAAGAGCGAGGACACTCTGCGGGATGCGCGCGGCATCCCGGCGGTCACCGCCTACAACGGCGTCTCGAATGGCGTGCGCGTGGCCATCAAAACCTATCACCTGCCCGATGAGTCCATACCGGATCGCGGGCAGTACATGTTTGGCTATCAGGTGGAGATATATAACGAGACTGGCCGCACGATGCAGCTGGTGTCGCGGTACTGGCGCATCGAGAACCGCGACAGCGGCGTGAGCGAAGTGCGCGGACCGGGCGTCGTCGGCAAGCAGCCCATCCTGGCGCCGAGCCAGTCGTTCTCCTACTCCTCCATGTGGCAAGTGCGGCTCGGCGAGCCGGGCGACGAGCGCATCCGCGTGCTGGCCACCATGCAGGGCCGCTACCGCTTTGTGACCGGCGCCGTCGGCGAGCTGATGTTCGACGTGCAAGTGGGCCCGTTCCACTTCGTGCTGCCCGAAGCGTGAGCCGGCAGCGGCGGCAGCAACAGCTGCACGGCCGCCCGCTGACCGAGCGGCGGCGAGCACGGCGAGGCGGTGCTGCCTGCCCCCGTCGGATCGATGACCTAGCCCCGTAGCCTAGTTTCCACGCGAGCGATGCTCCGTCCCGCTGCTCTGTACATGCATGAAAAGCGTCGTTTCCTCCTATATCGATATGTGCCAGGTTGCCCTGATGATACCAAACGGCCGTCGGAGGCATGCCCCGCTCGTGCAAGCGTCAAACGCGCCCGCGCATTCGACACGTCACCATGTCCGACGCGAGTCGAGGGAGGCGCACACTGCCCATGCTCACCGGCAAGCACAACGTTTGAGTGGCAAATCGAGGGCGACAGAGGGTGTCCGAGTGCGACGCCTGCTTCATGCCGGCGACAGAGGTGAACGGCGAGGCGTCGGGCCCGGTAGCCGGTGCCGAACACGTGTTCCGGGGGGCGTGCGACCGGCCCATCGACCTGGCGGGGGCCGCGGGGTTCCACGACCACGAAACGCTCCCGACGAGCCCCGGCAATGTACACTTGCGTAGGTCGCCTCGCAAGAGCAAGCTGCCGCTGTGGCAAGGAGCCGGCCGCGGCGGGTGGCATCAGCTGGGCGACGGGTCGCCTGCGCACAGCCGCTCACGGGCGGCGCGCCTGTTCGCGCTGTGGAATGGCTGCAGCATACTGCACCTCTATGTGACGCGAGAGCTGCTGGCGCGGTATCGGGTGTCGGAAGTGTTCCTGACGCTGACGCAGATGCTGCTGACGGTCGTGTACGGCCTGGCGTTGATGCGGGCGACGACGGGCTCGCAAGCCACCCGAGCGGCGTTTCGGCGCAACGTGCTGTGGAAGATGGTGCCGCTGGCCGCGCTGGCCACGGTGCGGGATGTGACCAAGTTTGCCGGACTAGCGCGCATTTCGGTCAACCTGTCGGTGACGTTGCGCTCGCTGTCGCCGGTGGCCACCGTGGGCATGCAGTGGCTATTCTGGGGCGATCGCTTCTCGCCGGCGGTGCTGCTCAGTTTGTTGCCGATTATGGCGGGCGTCACCATGGCGTCGATCGCCGAGCTGGCCAAGACCGACGGTGAACTGGCGCAGGCGCGAACGACGAACGCTCACCTGGCGCTCCTCTCGTTTATCGCCGGTTGTGCCGCCTGCTGCTTGTCGGTATTGTTCGGTGTGGCTCACGCCATGGCCATCAAGACGCTATTCACCCGGCAGCAAGACAAGATCGATCCGGTACACTTGCAAGTGCTGCAGTCGCTGCTGTCGATCGGGTTACTGACGCCGTATTACGCAGGCCAGTGCCTGTGGCGCCCGGTCGCGTTGCGCTGGAGCCGAATGGCGCTCGCAGAAGCCCGGTTGCCGCCGGCAGCCGGCGAGCACGGATCTGGCGCCGGGTGGCACTCACTGCAGCTAACACCGGGGAAGCAACGCGTCGAAAACGACGCGACGGCAGCACCGGTCTCGGTGCGGCGTCGACAGATTGCGCTTTTCCTGGTGGCCAAAGGGCTGATGAACTTTGCCCAATCGCACTACGCGCTGCTGTCGTTGAACGAGCTCAGCAACGTCGCCTTCAGCATCGCCAGTTCGATGCGGCGCATGCTGAGCGGTCTGCTCACCGTGTTGCTCTTCTACCGGGACGCCATCAGCGTGCTGGGTGTCGTGGGTATCTGCGTCAGCGTCCTCGGTTGCATGTTATACGATCGCGCCTGCCACACCCAGGAGACACGATGGCGAACGTCGCATCCAGCGTCTGCCGCCAAAGAGCACACGGCTGCCCAGCGGCAGCACGGCGCGGCCGTGCCGCGCGAGGAAGCATTCGCCGCCGAGTTGCACGAGGGCCATCACGTGATGTGCCGAAACCGCAGCGACTTTTTCATAGAGCCGCTCGTCGCCGAAGCCTGTGCGGCCAGCGCGAGCATGTAGCACACGCGCGCGACGACATGGGGAATAGAGCGAATCCGAGGAGTGCAACACCCTGTAATGTCGCCGCGGGTAAATATTCCCGATTGCCCGCAGCGGTTTCTAGCAATAGGCCACGCTAGGTCATTCCCCACTCAATCGGGCTCTCCATCCTTGCTCTTGGCAGTGCTCCGCCAACGCACCGGAATGCCCGCGGCCCTTCGAGCGGTGCTCTCCCCCAAGCACCGCAGAGCGACCTCAGACTCGCGCCCTCCTATCTCCACCACCAACGTACCCGAGACAGCTCCGGAGTGGTTCACCGCCAACGTGGCCGTTCCCCCGCAGTGTCGATCGATGCGCGTCCACCGATCTCTACGAACGCGCTGGCGTGGCGCTAAAAATAGAAATGAATGGCGGAGAAGTCGTCGCGCACCCCCCGGATCGCTGCCGATGTCCGCGCGGCCACCGCCGATTCGGCACACACGCGATCCCCGCCCGATCGATCGATGGCGGTTCGCGCACGCCGTACACGTCGGCATTGTGCGGACCGCGGGCGGGCCTGTCGGGTCGCCAGCCTATCCGCCACGCAAGTCTAAGTCAGCGCTCGAGCAAGCCACCAATAACGCTGAGTTGTGCATTCGTCACAGAGGTGGCCCGTTTTGCCGGGGCAGCACCTTGGACGACGCGGCAGTTTTTGCTGCTATGGTCCGATTTGCCGGAGCGAGCACCGCCGCAACCACCTCACCGTGACGATCGCCTCAGCCGTCGGCCCGTGGGCTTCCGCGAAGCGCGTGCCGCGAGGCATGTCCGAGGCGGGCGCGTCGTCTCGCGAGCGGTGTTTTGCCATAAGTGAGCGGGATGAGCAGCGGCAGGTACTGGTAACTCCGAGTCCGTTGTTGGCGCCGCTGCGGGGCAGCAGCTACACCAGTTGGGGCTCGCCTTTGCCGGTGCCGCGGCCGTGGTGGAACGCCGCGAGGGAGTGGCGCGTGCCGGTGCACCCGCAGCCGCTGCAGGCAGTGCCGCTGAGGATATCGTCGCCGCTGGTGTCGCCACTCCCGCGGCGCTCGCATAGCTGCGGCAGCTTAACGATGCCGCCGCCTCGGTCCGATGCGGCGCCGCCAGAATCGTGGCCCCAGGCGCAGGGACGACTGCCGCCGCTGTCGGAGTTGCAGCGCCTCATCGCCGAGCGGAAGGCGACGCGAACACTCTCGGCCGCCAGCAGCTGGTCGCCATTGGCAGCGGAACGCATCTGGTTGCCGCCGCCGCCGTGGCGCGCCTCGAAAGGTCGGTACGCAAACGCCAGGCAGTACCATCGCATCGTGAAGCGGCGCGAACAGCGCTTCCGGGAGATGCGCCGCATGAGCCACGCCACCGAGGTCACGCCTTGGGCTGACTCGTCCGCCAAGCGCGCCGCGAACGCTGACGCGACCTCAACACAGAGTGAGAGCGCTACTGTCGCTTCCAGGCCGAACCGCATGCACCCGCGAAAACCGCGCCGCTTCCGCCATCCGTCGCGCCGCGCTCACGCCATGCGACGGCCGCGAGCACCCAATGGTCGTTTCCTCTCCCGCCGCGAGTACGTCCGTGGCAGTGGGATCCCCAGCGGCCCGACCGCCGAAGTGCAGTCGCAAGTGTCATCGCGACTAGGCCCGCCATCGGCGACGTCTGGCGGTACCGCGACACGCGTCTCCGACTTGGAATCGTCGACCACGCGCACCTCGGAAAGCGACGATAGCGCCGGCGCGGGCAAGAACTCCTGAAAGGCGTGAACGGAAGTGTGCTCCCCTCCAGGGTCGGCGAGCCGCTCAGTGCAGTGCCGACCCACAACGCGTCAGAATCCTCTGCACTACGGCAAGACCACCGCGGCAGTCGGTCGCAACGCCGCCAACTCACTCCGGGGTGCCGCGGCAGTGCCGCCGACGGCCACGGGAGCTACTCCACGGAGTACCGTTAAACTTCATAATCAGTTAGGGCGCCATCGACTTCATCGCGCGGGTACACGCGGCGGGTGCGGCACCTCGTCCTCGGGCGAGATTGGCGTCTGCGGGCGACCGGGCCACAGTGCCCGCCACCGCCGCGCCAGCCACTGGAGGGGAGGTGGCGGGCGCGCTTGGCGGTCGGCCTCCCTTCGCCGTTTACGTGCCGCGACCGCTCGCCGCTTGGCCGTACGCACCATCGCCCGCTCCTCCAGCCAATCCTCGACGGCGATCTCCAGCCCGAGAAAACGAGGCGCAAACTGGAACGCCGCCCAGAAACCGATCGGCACGAAACCAGGGCCCACCCCGGCGACCATACCGCTCCCGAAACCCACCCCGCATACCGCGCCGACGCCACCACCCGCCCCGAAAACCACCACCGGGCGCGGCAGCAGCGATATCAGCGCATTGCCGCCACCACCGCCACCACCGCCCAGGAGCGAGTAACCGACACCGACGCCGAAAAAAGGCCCGCCAAAGCTGCACCCCAAGCCGAACGCCCAACCGCCGCCGGAAAACACATAACTGCGCGGCGGCGGCGGCGGCCCGTACGGATAGCTCTTGCGCCGCAGGTCACGGTACAGGCTGCGCGGGTCCCACCGCCGCATCAAATACGACCGCAACGACTCTCGCGGCCGCTTCGGGTCCAACGGATCGTACATTCGCCGCCGCCGCCGTCGTCGTCATCGTTGTGGGGCTGTTCGCCGCGGTGGCGGTGAGGAGTGTGCCCTCGCCGGCCATGCTCCTCTTGGCGTATCGTGACGAGCTGCTGCCCTTGGGACGGCCACGCGGCCGAATGGCTAACGACGCCGTCAGCACCAGCATCGCGCAGGCGACATTGGCACCCGCCAGCGTCCGCAGCACCGCCACCGCACTCCGCGAGAGCAGGAACGACTCGCTGAACAGCAATCGAGCCAGCGGCCGCACCGAACCTATCGCCACGCCCACCAGCGATGCCATCGCCGGCGGCGTCGTCAGCGCCTCGGCCACCACGATGGCTGCAGCCTGCGCCCGGTGCGCCAAATAGATGCCCGCCAGCACCACGGTCTCCGCCAGCGGGCGGCGCTCTGCCCACAGGGCGGTCCACGACGGCATCGCCGCGTCGTTCGTGGACGTCGCCGGTGCGGCCTGACGCTTACTGGACGGCGCCGCATGGCCGACGTTATCCATCAGATAAGTCCAAAACAGCGGCGACCACGACAAGCAGAACAGCGCCATATAACCGAGGCTCTGACTCAAGTGACCTGGTCTGTCGGCGAACACCGCCGTCAGAAACAGCGTCGGCAACGTCGCCGAGTTGCCAAAGCCGCACGCGGTACGCAGCAGGCCGCGCCGCTCCGGTGGCACCCGAAAGAAAGGCCCGAACGCGGCGCCCAGCGCGAGGCCCACACCGATCTGGGCAGCGGCCATCAGCGGCAGCGACAGCACGTCCAGCAGCGACCGACGGCTCAGCTCTTGTGCCACGCTCACAAACGAGAGCGCCGGCAGGAATATGTAGAACACTGCCCGCGACAGACTCTGGATGGTGGGAATGTCCAAAATGGATATGCGGTTCAGCCAGCCGCCCAGGCCCAGGAAGATCAACAGTTGCAACACCGCCTGCACCGAAGCGGACACCACATCGGCCCGAACGTGTTGTAACGGCGCCGGCACTAGCTGCTCCACGATACGCATCGGTGACGCGGTACTCGACATGCCACGCAACACCCGAATACGGTATCGTGCCGTTGAGGGCGTCTCGGCGGCGGCTGGCGCCTCCACTTCAGTCGACCAGGTGGCGTCGGGCAGATTGCGGGCGCGACCAGCAGGAGAATTCACTCCCAAAGACCCATTGGGTGTGTGGCTGGTTGTCCGCAGGGACGACGCGGTGGCCAGTTGGGCGCCACTCGCGGTCACAAGCTGGCGACGGGCCCAGCGTCCGGCCGTCTCAAGTCGCCTCCCTGCCAGCGCCTCCGGCTGCGTCACCCGCTGTCCTGCGCCTTTCCGAGTCGTATAACCGCGACGAAATGGTGCTACCGTAGAAGTTCTGTTCCAGACCACGACAAAAGCATCCGCTCTCCGCAAGGACTGCCCCTTCACGCGCAGGCTGCCGCAGAGCATCCCCGTCGGCCAGAGATGCGGCGCACACCTACCCCCTTTGCATTCGTCTCCTGTTCGATCCATCAACCCCTCCCACTGAATCACATCCTCTCCGACAGTCGCGGACACATAATCCTCGCTCCTCCTCCTCGCCTCTTCCCCACTCCTGCGTTCCTCTGCCCTCACGACGCCTTGTGCGTCCTCGTCCCGAGCAACGCTCATCGGCCACAGTCGAGTCGGTAGGGCGGCGATCGGAAATTGCGTTGGAGGCGTTGACGGGCGCGAGCGCTGGTGAGCATGCGCGACAGCAGGGCAGTGCGTGGAAGACACCACCGAGTTGTATCCAGGGCGGGTGCGTGAGGCAGTAGGCAGCGTCTTCCGGGTCGGCGGAGAGAAGGTGCGCACCGTTCGAGAGTCGCTCACAGCGCGCTGCAGCGAGCGGCCGGCGGCGGCCTCGTCGCCCGACAAGCTGCACCGACCGTTGCCGCCCCGTCGTTGCAAATTGCGACGTGCTGCACCTGCAGCGGCATGAGCGAGCCGATCCCGGCAGGCATGGCCATGCCGGAGGGTGACCCGACGAGCGCGATGATACCGCCCGGGGCCCTGAAGATTGGTCCGTACATTTTGGAGCGCACGCTGGGTGTGGGCTCTTTCGGCAAGGTGAAGGCCGGGCGGCATATGCACAGCCAGCATGAGGTGGCCGTGAAGATACTGAACCGGCAGAAGATTCGCATGCTGGACATGACCCAGAAGGTGCACCGCGAGATCCTCATCCTGCGCCTGCTCAACCACAAGCACGTGGTCAAGCTGTACGAGGTCATCGAGACTCCCACGGACATCTACGTGGTCATGGAGTACATCAGCCGTGGCGAGCTGTTCGATCACATCGTCGAGCACGGGCGGCTCTCGGAGGACGACGCTCGGCGGTACTTCCAGCAACTGATCGGCGGTGTGGAGTACTGTCATCGACACATGATCATCCACCGCGACCTGAAACCGGAGAATCTGCTGCTGGACCACGAAGACAACATCAAGATCGCCGATCTCGGTCTGGCCAACGTGTCGCGCGATGGAGAATTCCTCAAGACGTCCTGCGGCTCGCCCAACTACGCGGCGCCCGAGGTGATCAGCGGCAAGCCGTACGCCGGTCCCGAGGTGGACGTCTGGTCGTGCGGCGTCATCCTGTATGCGCTGCTGTGCGGTTCGCTGCCGTTCGATGACGAGTCGATCGCGGCGCTGTTTCGACGCATCAAGAGCGGTCAGTATCAGACGCCGTCGTACCTGTCACGGGACGCGCGAGAGCTCATCGCGCGCATGCTGGATGTGGATCCGCTGCGGCGCGTCACCATACCGGAGATTCGCAAGCATCCGTGGTTTGTCAAGAACCTGCCGCGGTACTTGGCATTGCCGCCGCCGCTGATATACAACCGCACGCTGGCGGTGAATCCGGTGCTGCTGGCGGAGTGTGCGCGCATCACCGGGCACACCACCGAAGAGATCCGCTGGATGCTGGAGCACGGCAAGCGCAACGCGTGTACGGTGGTGTTTGAGCAGCTGAAAGACGGCCGGACGCGCATGGATCCGTCGATGCTACAGCCGGTGGATGTGGGCGCGCTGCTGGCCGCACCCGGTCTGGCGTCGTTGCACGGAGCGCATGCCGTTGGCGGGGAGACGACATCGAAACGCGTGAAAGACCAGGAGATGAACGACGGCCACGCACAGCACGCCCTCGGGAATGACGGGCGCCAGGCGCCGGCGGGCGCTGACGATGGCGGTGAGCCCGACGACGGCGACAACGCCAGCAGCGGACTGCCCACGCTGCCGGCGTCGTTGATCTCACCGCGCCGATTTCACGTCGGCGTGCGCAACGACTATCTCGACCCGAAGAACATTATGGAGGAGGTGTTCCGCGCGCTATCGGTGCTCAAGTGGCGCGCCAAGGCGCCCTCCACGTATCAGGTGCGCGTGGTGACCGGCGACGGCACCCAGGTGCCTGGCCAGGCGGGCGCCGTGCTGCTCAACTTGCAGTTGTACCGCACCGAGAGCCATTTCGTCCTGGATATCGCCATGATCGAGGGTGACGTGTTCTCGTACGTGGCCGCCTGTCACGCACTGGTGAGCGAGGCGCGCATTCAATAGGGATGGGTGCGGCAGTGGCCATGGCGCACCGATAGGCCGGTGGAGGCGGCGCCCTGGCGCGCCACCGGACGCGGCCGTGGCGGTCGTCCAGCGGACACGCTCGGGTTTGTAAAGCATCGCTCTGAGGGTGCAGAGGCGGGAATATCATGTGCGTCCGGGTCTTGGGCAGCGTGCAACTTTACCATCGAGCCGCCCCACTTCCACGCACACTATCCGACGCCTATGTGGCCGTTACGGGCATTCCGCTGGTGGGCATACGCCTCCCGCGGCGCCCCGGATGGCGACCGCGCGAGCGCATGCCCCGGCCGGAGTGGCAAACCGCGGCGAGAGTGGTTCGTTGCGGGTTGCAGTTGGCGCCGGTTCGCCCAGCCGACTACCCTTTCACGGACGGTGCCTGTACGGGCGTATGGCTCCCACGGACTCTTGTGTTCGATTCGGCAGCTGTAGTCGGTAAGCGAGCGCTCTTTGAACACCTCCACCGGCGCCAGTGGGGCCCATGCTCAGGGATGCCGCGGCGACGTCGCCGCCTCGAGCGTCTGCCTCAGCGGCCGTCTCGCTGGATGCCGTCGTGGCCACACCGCACTTCATCGCCGATCCGGAGACAGTGGTGCGCAGCTCCACGGACGGTGCACGCTCGATCATTCAGTTGCTGGACAGCCAGATCAAGTACCGCCGGGTGCTGGAGCAGCGGCTGGTGCAGCGGCAGGAGTCGCTGCGGGCCAAACTGCAGGAACTGGACGAGGCGTTGACGGCGGTGCAGCTGCTGCGGGATCATGGCGACGAGCACACGCCACAGCTGCCGCCAGTGTTGCAAGCTCGGTTCGAGGTGTGCGAGGGCGTGTACGTCAAAGCGCGCATCGGACGCCAGCCGCATCGGACAGTGCACCTGTGGCTGGGCGCCAAGGCCATGGTGGAGTTCACTCTGGACGAAGCGGTGGCGCTGCTGGAGAAGAACCGCGCGACGGCGGACGCATCCCAGGCCGAGGTGGAAAAGAACCTGGCGCAGGTGCGCACCGAGATGGTCACCGCCGAGGTCAACCTGTCTCGCCTCCACAACGCCGGCATTCGGTTACGGCAGCAGGCGAGCGTCGCGGCTGCTTCGGACAGTGCTGCCGCTCCGGAGTCGTCGCGGTAAATGCTAGAGCCGCGCGCACGCGGAAAGCCTGAAGCGAACCAATGCTCTTCCACGTCTGGACGCCCTGATCGACACTGGAAAACGTCATACACATCGACTGAAGACCTACAGCTCCGAGACTCGTCGTCTGCCCTCATCGATCCCACCGCCTATGGTATTCCCCCCCTCCGATATCCTAGGGTTCACCCCTGGACCGAGTGCGTGCGCGTTGCACGCCGCACCCGCGGAGCTCGCGGTCGCAGATTCTCCGCGGCAACGCCTGCGCGCGCGCACCTTGGTGTGGTCGGACTTGAACGTCCCGAGGTCGCGCACCGTTCACCCGCAAAAGCCGTCCCGGCGACACGGAACAAGGTTAGACGCGAGAGGCGTGTTCCCGCACCAACGTTGCAGTTTCCACACGTGCCCGTCCGGAGCCATGAGCAGTCTGCGCGCCACGAGCCCGAGCCTGGCTTTTCTGGGGGTGCCTCCCCCGTCTGTTCGGCGCCGCTTGGAGCCGCCGCCGGGGCACTCGACAGGGGGCCGGCGACCGCCCTGCCCACGCCCGGCACGCCCGCACCGTCGTCTGCATTCCGGCTGCCTGCGGCTGCTGGCCGCGGCGCCGCCCGACGGAGGCGACGCGATGCGCAAAGCGCCACCGCCGCTGGAGCGCCGCGAGCGGCTCAAATTGTGGAGCCGTATTCACAGCCTGGAAAGTTTGATGCGGGAGGCCGTCCGGAATGAGCAGTATATGGAGGCAGCACGCTGGCGGGACGAGGCGCGGGCCGTGCGTCGGCAAGACCGCTTCGTGTACTTGTCGCAGGCGCTGCAGGAGGCGCTGGCGGCGAACCGCGCGGAGGAGAGCGCCGCGTTGCGGGAGGCGTTGCGCAAAGAGAGCCCGCCGCCGCATCCGGAGGAGTTTCTGTTTCCGTTGTTGGACGATGAGGAGGCGAGCGAGGTGGCCACCGAAAATGCGGCCCCGCGGGAAGCATCCGAGGCGAGCCTGTCCACCGGCAGCGGGGCGGCCGGCGAGAAGCGCAAGCGCGGTCGACCCAAGGCGTCGTCAACGCCCGCCGCCGACTCCAAAAAGGCCAAGTCGCGCTCTGCCGCCGGCAAGAGCGAGGACACTCTGCGGGATGCGCGCGGCATCCCGGCGGTCACCGCCTACAACGGCGTCTCGAATGGCGTGCGCGTGGCCATCAAAACCTATCACCTGCCCGATGAGTCCATACCGGATCGCGGGCAGTACATGTTTGGCTATCAGGTGGAGATATATAACGAGACTGGCCGCACGATGCAGCTGGTGTCGCGGTACTGGCGCATCGAGAACCGCGACAGCGGCGTGAGCGAAGTGCGCGGACCGGGCGTCGTCGGCAAGCAGCCCATCCTGGCGCCGAGCCAGTCGTTCTCCTACTCCTCCATGTGGCAAGTGCGGCTCGGCGAGCCGGGCGACGAGCGCATCCGCGTGCTGGCCACCATGCAGGGCCGCTACCGCTTTGTGACCGGCGCCGTCGGCGAGCTGATGTTCGACGTGCAAGTGGGCCCGTTCCACTTCGTGCTGCCCGAAGCGTGAGCCGGCAGCGGCGGCAGCAACAGCTGCACGGCCGCCCGCTGACCGAGCGGCGGCGAGCACGGCGAGGCGGTGCTGCCTGCCCCCGTCGGATCGATGACCTAGCCCCGTAGCCTAGTTTCCACGCGAGCGATGCTCCGTCCCGCTGCTCTGTACATGCATGAAAAGCGTCGTTTCCTCCTATATCGATATGTGCCAGGTTGCCCTGATGATACCAAACGGCCGTCGGAGGCATGCCCCGCTCGTGCAAGCGTCAAACGCGCCCGCGCATTCGACACGTCACCATGTCCGACGCGAGTCGAGGGAGGCGCACACTGCCCATGCTCACCGGCAAGCACAACGTTTGAGTGGCAAATCGAGGGCGACAGAGGGTGTCCGAGTGCGACGCCTGCTTCATGCCGGCGACAGAGGTGAACGGCGAGGCGTCGGGCCCGGTAGCCGGTGCCGAACACGTGTTCCGGGGGGCGTGCGACCGGCCCATCGACCTGGCGGGGGCCGCGGGGTTCCACGACCACGAAACGCTCCCGACGAGCCCCGGCAATGTACACTTGCGTAGGTCGCCTCGCAAGAGCAAGCTGCCGCTGTGGCAAGGAGCCGGCCGCGGCGGGTGGCATCAGCTGGGCGACGGGTCGCCTGCGCACAGCCGCTCACGGGCGGCGCGCCTGTTCGCGCTGTGGAATGGCTGCAGCATACTGCACCTCTATGTGACGCGAGAGCTGCTGGCGCGGTATCGGGTGTCGGAAGTGTTCCTGACGCTGACGCAGATGCTGCTGACGGTCGTGTACGGCCTGGCGTTGATGCGGGCGACGACGGGCTCGCAAGCCACCCGAGCGGCGTTTCGGCGCAACGTGCTGTGGAAGATGGTGCCGCTGGCCGCGCTGGCCACGGTGCGGGATGTGACCAAGTTTGCCGGACTAGCGCGCATTTCGGTCAACCTGTCGGTGACGTTGCGCTCGCTGTCGCCGGTGGCCACCGTGGGCATGCAGTGGCTATTCTGGGGCGATCGCTTCTCGCCGGCGGTGCTGCTCAGTTTGTTGCCGATTATGGCGGGCGTCACCATGGCGTCGATCGCCGAGCTGGCCAAGACCGACGGTGAACTGGCGCAGGCGCGAACGACGAACGCTCACCTGGCGCTCCTCTCGTTTATCGCCGGTTGTGCCGCCTGCTGCTTGTCGGTATTGTTCGGTGTGGCTCACGCCATGGCCATCAAGACGCTATTCACCCGGCAGCAAGACAAGATCGATCCGGTACACTTGCAAGTGCTGCAGTCGCTGCTGTCGATCGGGTTACTGACGCCGTATTACGCAGGCCAGTGCCTGTGGCGCCCGGTCGCGTTGCGCTGGAGCCGAATGGCGCTCGCAGAAGCCCGGTTGCCGCCGGCAGCCGGCGAGCACGGATCTGGCGCCGGGTGGCACTCACTGCAGCTAACACCGGGGAAGCAACGCGTCGAAAACGGCGCGACGGCAGCACCGGTCTCGGTGCGGCGTCGACAGATTGCGCTTTTCCTGGTGGCCAAAGGGCTGATGAACTTTGCCCAATCGCACTACGCGCTGCTGTCGTTGAACGAGCTCAGCAACGTCGCCTTCAGCATCGCCAGTTCGATGCGGCGCATGCTGAGCGGTCTGCTCACCGTGTTGCTCTTCTACCGGGACGCCATCAGCGTGCTGGGTGTCGTGGGTATCTGCGTCAGCGTCCTCGGTTGCATGTTATACGATCGCGCCTGCCACACCCAGGAGACACGATGGCGAACGTCGCATCCAGCGTCTGCCGCCAAAGAGCACACGGCTGCCCAGCGGCAGCACGGCGCGGCCGTGCCGCGCGAGGAAGCATTCGCCGCCGAGTTGCACGAGGGCCATCACGTGATGTGCCGAAACCGCAGCGACTTTTTCATAGAGCCGCTCGTCGCCGAAGCCTGTGCGGCCAGCGCGAGCATGTAGCACACGCGCGCGACGACATGGGGAATAGAGCGAATCCGAGGAGTGCAACACCCTGTAATGTCGCCGCGGGTAAATATTCCCGATTGCCCGCAGCGGTTTCTAGCAATAGGCCACGCTAGGTCATTCCCCACTCAATCGGGCTCTCCATCCTTGCTCTTGGCAGTGCTCCGCCAACGCACCGGAATGCCCGCGGCCCTTCGAGCGGTGCTCTCCCCCAAGCAACGCAGAGCGACCTCAGACTCGCGCCCTCCTATCTCCACCACCAACGTACCCGAGACAGCTCCGGAGTGGTTCACCGCCAACGTGGCCGTTCCCCCGCAGTGTCGATCGATGCGCGTCCACCGATCTCTACGAACGCGCTGGCGTGGCGCTAAAAATAGAAATGAATGGCGGAGAAGTCGTCGCGCACCCCCCGGATCGCTGCCGATGTCCGCGCGGCCACCGCCGATTCGGCACACACGCGATCCCCGCCCGATCGATCGATGGCGGTTCGCGCACGCCGTACACGTCGGCATTGTGCGGACCGCGGGCGGGCCTGTCGGGTCGCCAGCCTATCCGCCACGCAAGTCTAAGTCAGCGCTCGAGCAAGCCACCAATAACGCTGAGTTGTGCATTCGTCACAGAGGTGGCCCGTTTTGCCGGGGCAGCACCTTGGACGACGCGGCAGTTTTTGCTGCTATGGTCCGATTTGCCGGAGCGAGCACCGCCGCAACCACCTCACCGTGACGATCGCCTCAGCCGTCGGCCCGTGGGCTTCCGCGAAGCGCGTGCCGCGAGGCATGTCCGAGGCGGGCGCGTCGTCTCGCGAGCGGTGTTTTGCCATAAGTGAGCGGGATGAGCAGCGGCAGGTACTGGTAACTCCGAGTCCGTTGTTGGCGCCGCTGCGGGGCAGCAGCTACACCAGTTGGGGCTCGCCTTTGCCGGTGCCGCGGCCGTGGTGGAACGCCGCGAGGGAGTGGCGCGTGCCGGTGCAACCGCAGCCGCTGCAGGCAGTGCCGCTGAGGATATCGTCGCCGCTGGTGTCGCCACTCCCGCGGCGCTCGCATAGCTGCGGCAGCTTAACGATGCCGCCGCCTCGGTCCGATGCGGCGCCGCCAGAATCGTGGCCCCAGGCGCAGGGACGACTGCCGCCGCTGTCGGAGTTGCAGCGCCTCATCGCCGAGCGGAAGGCGACGCGAACACTCTCGGCCGCCAGCAGCTGGTCGCCATTGGCAGCGGAACGCATCTGGTTGCCGCCGCCGCCGTGGCGCGCCTCGAAAGGTCGGTACGCAAACGCCAGGCAGTACCATCGCATCGTGAAGCGGCGCGAACAGCGCTTCCGGGAGATGCGCCGCATGAGCCACGCCACCGAGGTCACGCCTTGGGCTGACTCGTCCGCCAAGCGCGCCGCGAACGCTGACGCGACCTCAACACAGAGTGAGAGCGCTACTGTCGCTTCCAGGCCGAACCGCATGCACCCGCGAAAACCGCGCCGCTTCCGCCATCCGTCGCGCCGCGCTCACGCCATGCGACGGCCGCGAGCACCCAATGGTCGTTTCCTCTCCCGCCGCGAGTACGTCCGTGGCAGTGGGATCCCCAGCGGCCCGACCGCCGAAGTGCAGTCGCAAGTGTCATCGCGACTAGGCCCGCCATCGGCGACGTCTGGCGGTACCGCGACACGCGTCTCCGACTTGGAATCGTCGACCACGCGCACCTCGGAAAGCGACGATAGCGCCGGCGCGGGCAAGAACTCCTGAAAGGCGTGAACGGAAGTGTGCTCCCCTCCAGGGTCGGCGAGCCGCTCAGTGCAGTGCCGACCCACAACGCGTCAGAATCCTCTGCACTACGGCAAGACCACCGCGGCAGTCGGTCGCAACGCCGCCAACTCACTCCGGGGTGCCGCGGCAGTGCCGCCGACGGCCACGGGAGCTACTCCACGGAGTACCGTTAAACTTCATAATCAGTTAGGGCGCCATCGACTTCATCGCGCGGGTACACGCGGCGGGTGCGGCACCTCGTCCTCGGGCGAGATTGGCGTCTGCGGGCGACCGGGCCACAGTGCCCGCCACCGCCGCGCCAGCCACTGGAGGGGAGGTGGCGGGCGCGCTTGGCGGTCGGCCTCCCTTCGCCGTTTACGTGCCGCGACCGCTCGCCGCTTGGCCGTACGCACCATCGCCCGCTCCTCCAGCCAATCCTCGACGGCGATCTCCAGCCCGAGAAAACGAGGCGCAAACTGGAACGCCGCCCAGAAACCGATCGGCACGAAACCAGTGCCCACCCCGGCGACCATACCGCTCCCGAAACCCACCCCGCATACCGCGCCGACGCCACCACCCGCCCCGAAAACCACCACCGGGCGCGGCAGCAGCGATATCAGCGCATTGCCGCCACCACCGCCACCACCGCCCAGGAGCGAGTAACCGACACCGACGCCGAAAAAAGGCCCGCCAAAGCTGCACCCCAAGCCGAACGCCCAACCGCCGCCGGAAAACACATAACTGCGCGGCGGCGGCGGCGGCCCGTACGGATAGCTCTTGCGCCGCAGGTCACGGTACAGGCTGCGCGGGTCCCACCGCCGCATCAAATACGACCGCAACGACTCTCGCGGCCGCTTCGGGTCCAACGGATCGTACATCGGGAACAGTTCCCGCTCCAGAGCATCGGCATCCTCCTCCCCAACCCGCTTCCGTTCCTCCCTCAATTCATCCTCCCGGAACAAGTGCGGCGGCTGCGACTGCGGCGACGAAGCCGGCCCGAACGCCAACGCGTCCCGCCCGCGACACCGCCGCGGATGGCGGCAAGCCATGAATCACTGAGGCGCGCTCGTCCTCGGCGTCATGCCTCCGACACACCACCGGTGGCGCGCACCTCCGAACCAGGTCGACGGCGCGGCACACCAGGAACACGAGGCAAACGCATCACGTCGCCCGCTGTCCCCATGCACTCTGTGAGGGTGCCTCGTGTTATTTCTCGATCGCTCGCGCCCGCGCGCCGCACCCGATCGTCGGAAGAACGCTCCTCGTGCCGCGTCGCTCGGCACTGCCCGCTGCTGCTCCGACGTTCTCATGGGCGACTCGGTCATCCTGTATTCGTACTGGAGGTCTTCGTGCGCTTACCGAGTGCGCATTGCGCTCCATTGGAAGGGGATCGAGTACGAGTACAGGGCGGTAGATCTGAACGCTGGGGCGGACGCCGGGCAGTTTGCTGGCGAGTACCGCGCCCTGAACCCGTCGACCGAGGTGCCGACTTTGTGCATCGACGGGCAGGTGCTGGCACAGTCGGTGGCGATCTGTGAGTACTTGGAGGAGACGCATCGTGGGCGGGGAGTGTCTTTGTTTCCGACGGACGCTGTCGCGCGGGCGCAAGTGCGACGAGCGGTGGAGCTCATCAACTCGGGTATTCAGCCGCTGCAGAACGCGCGAGTGGTGAAGCGGGTGCGCGAGCTGGCCGGCGCCGGCGCGCAAGCGGAGTGGACCAAGGAGTGGATTCGTTTCGGCTTGCAGGCGTTGGAGACGGTGGTGGCGCGCTCGTGGCAGGGCGGGCCATACTGTTTCGGGACGGAGGTGACGATGGCGGACGTGTTTCTGATGCCGCAGGCGTACAGCTCGGAGCGTTTTGGCGTCAGCATGACCGACTACCCCACGCTGAACCGAATCGTGCAGAATTTACACAAATTGCCCGCATTTGCTGCCGCTCACCCCGACCGACAGCCGGATGCGCCCCGTCCCGGCGCCTAGACGCCAACGTGTGAGAGGCAGCGATGGACGCCGTGAGACTGGTCGCGCACTGAGGGCAAGCCACGCTCCTCGGCGTGGTGCTCATCACACGTTCGCCGATGTGGCGTCCCCATCAGCTGCGCCTCTTCACCTGGCGGGACGCATCCACGTCGTGCCGTCCTGTTCGCAGGCGTGCAACGGGACGCTCGCCCTCGGTGCGCCGACCTCGTCGCCACATCGCTCCTCCGAGCCGCCCACCGCGGTGCTCACCATGGCCAGCTCCAGCGCATGGTCGGCGGCAGGCGGCATCGCCCGCAACGCCTGCCGCACGTGGCCCGCCCAAACGTGAGTGCCTCCGACCGCCACGGTGGCATCCAAGGTCGTCGCTGTCGCAGCGTGCGAAGCGGCAGTGCGCCAATGCCATCGACGTTGGCCATGGCGGTCGCGGACGCACACCAGCTCCGCCGCATCCGCTGACACGCCCACAGGCACTCGGTGCACTGCGCGCTGCTGCACGGCGGCGTTGCACGCTTTTTCAAAGGCGTCCGCATCGATACGCACCCAGGTGGCACCCAGCGACGGAGCGGACGAATCCTTCAGCTGACACTTCCACAATAGCGCCAGCGTTGTCGCCGCCGATTGCTGCTGTAGCGCGTGCAGAACACACTCGTAGCACCGATCGATCTCCGCAGTCCCTGCACTGTCCACCGCTTTGCCGTTCGAAGAAGCAACTGTTGGCGTCGATGATGCCCCCCGTCGTGCCCCGAGATAAAAGAACAGCGTCGCCGTCTCGTTCTGGCCGAGCGCGAAATCACATCCAACCTCAGCGTCAGCCGTGCGAGGCCACCACACCTCCCGGTCGCGGCATCGGACGGGCTGCGCACCCACGGTGAACACGTACGGCGCTGTGGCGGCGTGCTCCACCTCCAACCCCACCAGCACCGCCGCCTCGCTGCCGCTCTCGCCATCGACACCGCGCGTTGGTGGCGGATTCGCGGCTGCGCGGACCATCCGCGGATACACCTGCAACGAGTCCATCCACTGCACGGCCACCGCAAGCCGATGTGCCCGGCTCGCGGGCGCGCCCTGCCGGCCCCCGATCGCCGCAAATGCGGCGCGCAGCTCACATGCCGCCTGTCGTGGCGCTGCCGAACCGGCCGCCGACGGCGCCGTGTACACCACCCAGGCCGGCAGCCGCATCGCGCTGTGCGGCGCGATACTCAGTGGCAGCCAGCCGCCACCGCACGCAACCGGTTCGCCCTGGGAGGCGCTGCGCCCCGCTTCGGCATCGCCCACACACAACAGCATGCGCTGCCGGTCGCTGCACACAAATGCCACCCGCTCGATGCGATGGCGCGACGTGTTCTCCAGCGTCAGCGTACCCTGCCAAACCAGTCCCGCCGGCATCCACGCGGGGAACGCTGGCAGTGCCACCCGCATCGCCGGGATATCGTCACACACCCGCAACAGCAACGTGCGATCCGGTTCGCGAAGCGGTGTCTGGCGGGCGCGCTCCTCCCGCGTGCGATTCCGCCGCTTGCCCTGCCGATGGATTTCTACACCGCCGCAACCAATGAGGCTGGGGGTTGTGCTGGCACAGTGCAATGCCCACTGCAGACGATGCAGCCGGTATGTGCCTGCCGGGGGGCTCTGGGCGCGTGCACGAACGCGGAAAATGCCGCCGCCCTCCGAGACGCCCGTCACCCATTCGGCAGTGATGTCCACGGGCGCCGCTGCGGACAACGCCTCACCGAGGCTGTTCGTGCACACGAAACGCGCCTGCAGGTGGCGCAACTCGATCGGCGAGTGCAGTCGGTTCCACGCCCTGAACTCGATCCACAGCGGCTCGCCGGCCGCACAATGCGCAGAGTCGCCCGGCGCCTCAACAGACACGTCCACGCGGGGGCCGTCTGCGGATACCGGGTGCTCACTTGCGCCTTCCAGAGCCGCGCTGTGCGAATGGCTCTGCGTCCAGTGCTGCAATCGCTGCTCCAGCGCGTGCCATTCAGCTGCGTCGTCATCGGTGCCGATGTCATCGCCGACCACCAACCGCACACTGGGCACATCGATCCATGGCGGCGGCGGCGGCGCCGAACCGTCCCACTCTGGCCGTCCCCTCTGTGCAGCGCACACCGCGGCACTGGTGAGCGCTGCCCGCTCATCCGCCATAGACAGATGAGCGCCCGCCAGCAGGGCGCAGTAGGTGTGGTGCGCCTTGTCGTGTCGCTCGCACGCCTCAAATGCTTGTGCGCGGCGCAGCAAAAGCTGGCCGATAATGCCCGACCACTGTCCCCGTCCGTAAACGCTCATCGCCAACGATACACTGCGCAGGGCGAACAGCGGCAAGCCGGCAGCATTGTATTGTTCGGCTGCTTTCAACCGCAAAAAGGCCGCTTTCCGCGGTCTCCGGGTCGCACCCGGCTGCCTCAGGCAGTCGGCGGCGCACTCGTAGAAGAGCGCTCGGTGTACGTGAGAGGGCAGCGCCTGCCAGCGCCGAGGCGATGTGGCGCCCGACGTGGCCGCCGCGCCGGCCACGGCGTAGCGCGCAAACAGGGATGCGGCCTCGGACCACTCCCGACGGCAGATACGTACATCGCCCAACAGAAACATCAGGGGCGCGGCGACAGCCACACCGCCGTGCGACAGAAACGCGTCTAGGGCGGCGTCCAGGGCACCCAACGCCTCCCGGTGCGGCGCTTCGCGCCCCAGCAGCATGGACACGCCACACGCTTCCAGCGCGGATGCGTGATGCAGCACGCTCTTGTCGGCCTTGAAATCGGACGCCACGGCCCGATAGCAGGTCAGTGCCGGCGTGTGCGCGCCTACCATGGTCAGTAGGTCGCCGGTGAAACGCAGCCGGGCCTCTGCAGAGAAGCACAGATAGGCCAGTGGCGTCGGCTGATCGGCGCGGCCAGAGAAGACCACACCTTCGCGCTGTTTGTTGCCACCTGGGGTGAACCAGGAGCGCAACTGATTGCGCACATGACGGGATGCCCGCTCCCAGTGCTCTGCCAGCCCGTCCAACTCCTGCAGCAGCAACCGCAAGATCCCATGCGTCAGAAGACGCTCGAAGAAGGCGTGCGCGCGCTCAGGGGACACCATCGGGCCGAGTTCCAGCCACCCGTCGGCGCCCGCCTTGACAGCCGCGTCCCTGCCGTTCGAGCTCGGCGTCGTGGCCGTCACCGTCGGTGCATCGTGCTCCGCAACCCGAACCACCAGCACCGGGCGACGGGCTTGAAACACACCATCGGCGTACGCCGTCGGCAGCTGGGCAACGGGCGGCAGCCATTGGCGGACGTCCGCGACGGGCTCGTCCCCGTAAACGAACACGACGTACACAAAGATCTGCTCCGCGTAATCTATGCCATGCCAGTTCTTCATACACGACGCTGCGCGCCGATAACACGAGTGCCACGGCTGGTCGATGGTGGCAAACTCGTTGGCGAGGGTGTCGATACCCTGCAGCGCCTCGAGCTCGACCGCCTCGCGTTCGGCGGGCACCGCCTGCATCTGCCGGGCGTGGGCATCAACGGCACTGGCCACCAGCCGACTGGAAAAGTCGGGCGCGGCGGCTGCCATCAGCTCCCCCAGACTGACGAATCGCGCCGAGAAAGTCGCCAGCTCGCCGTACAGCCCTCTGGCCAGTGAGGCGCGCACTTGCGCTTGCCACTCGGACGACCCGCCAGCCGTCGCCGGCAGCGCACCAGGCCAGCGCCCGCCGCTCTTACCCGTCGCCGCCGCCACCACCGCCGCCGTCGCGTCGTCGCGCTGAGCGCGCACATAACCAAACTGGCGCGCCAAACGACTGGTCCAACAAGCCGCGCCGCTAAACCCATCCGCCGGAGATTCGCTCCACAAGCACTGCCCGGTGTCCCGCCAGTGTCGCAACATGCGCTCACAAGCCACCTCGGCCGATGGCGTCGCCACCACCAGCAACAGCGGCTGGCGCTGCACCTGCAGCTGGAGCACCGCCCGCTGCCGCTCATCGATCACGCCGCCCAGTGCCTGCCATAACGCCTCGGGCACGCCCAGCGGTGCCACCTGCCCACCCGGCCATCGCCCGCCACTGACGGGGTGACCGTCCCGCAGCGCACCTGCTGCCGATCTGTGCTTGTCCGCCTCCTCGGCCCCGTGCATCACGCATTACCCTGCACGCAAGCACCCGAAACACGGAAACTGCCGTGCGGGCGTGGCACCGTCCAAAGGAGAATCGGTAACGGTGGGAGCGACCGGAGCGCCAGCGGCCGCCGCCAAGGGCAGATGGACGAGCGCGGTGCACCGGCGAGCGGTAATAAACGCAAAGGGCAAGTGCGATGGGCAAGGCAAGTGATCCGAGTGGGGAGAAACCGGGCGGCGGCTGTGGCGCTCGAGCGGTTAGCAGCCTGGCGCTGCGCTGGAGGAGACGGGTCGGACTGAGCAACGAGACCAGAATACAGCTCACCGCGCCGTGCAGCCAGCTGCGCGGCCCGTGCGACCTCACTGGGAGTTGTTTTGCGCTCTTGGAGAGGGCCGGGGCGCGCTGTGGTGCGACGACCGACACCCAGCCGGCGTCTCCCCCCGTTCACGACGGCATCTGTCCAACGTGTGCATTCGCACCCCATACATTCTCCTCTACCCTTTGGGACACCACTGTGGCTATCCTCGTTCTTGCGTACCTTGCTCGCTCCCGCCAAATTCTCGGCGGCCGGTTGCGAACGTTCGCGAAATGGGGCGGTTCCGGCGGCGCCGGGCTGCGCACGATTGTCGCTGACGCTGACCCGATCAGGGGCACGTGCACGAACATCCCGCGACGCCACACCTTGGGCTGGCATAGCTTTTGGGAGTTGTAGCGATCGGTTACTGTTCAGATCGTTGAAGATGTCAACGCCGGCGAGGCGACTGTTGCCACTTCTAGACCGCATTCTCATCGAGAAGATCATCCCGAAGAAGACGACCCCGGGCGGCGTTTTGTTGCCCGAGTCGGCCGCGAGCAAGGGCGCGGTGGAGGGCAAGGTGGTGGCCGCCGGGCCGGGCGCGTACTCTCGCGACGGCAAGCTGTTGCCGACGTCGTGCAAGGTAGGAGACACGGTGCTGCTGCCGGAGTACGGCGGCACGCAGGTGAAAGTCGACGGGAAGGAGTTCATGATATTTCGGGACGACGAGATCCTCGCCAAAGTGGAGTGATGTGGCGCCAAAGACGTCTGCCCGATCACCGCCACACTGAGTGAAGAGGGAGTAGGGCCAAGTCGGCGCGCGTTACGCGGTGGACGTAAAGTTATCTTTGATGCACGCGAGTCCCCGGCTGGATGAGGGGGCTGTGCGGTGCCCAATCTAACACCGACTCGGGCACCGTGCCCGCCAGTGTATCCAACGAGCGCCGGACGATGCACTGGACGGCAACGCTCGTATGCATACTGACCAACGGGGTGCTCGGGCCATCGCTACGTTGCTGACGACGTGACCCGCACGGAAACCGCGACGAATCCGCCGCAACGAGGTCCGGTGGTGTGTCTCCCCAGCCCGGTGCCACGGGATGCAGTGGACACGCCCAAGAACACTTGCATAGAGGCGAGGCATGCGCAGAAGTTTGGAAGGGCTTTTGTTGGAGGCGGCGGGGACGCCGCACGAGTCCATCGAGGATGTAATGTCGTGGAGTGGCAGCTTGGCGTTGGACCGGCGAGACCCGTTGCGCAAGTACCGCGAGGCGTTTGCCATTCCGCTCAGCGGCGCCATCGCCCCAGACACTGATCGCGGTGGGGACGCACATGGTGCCGACGGCGCCATGCCCGAAAATGGAGCGGTCGCGGCTGTCGCTGGCGGCGGCGAGGCCGTCTACCTCTGCGGCAACTCGCTGGGTCTGCAACCGCGGCGGGCCCGCGAACGGGTGCTGCAGCACCTGGAACAGTGGAGCCAGTTGGGCGTTGTGGGGCACTTCCAGGGTGGAGAACCGTGGATGCCCATCGAGGACCGCGCTATCGACGCGGGCGGTGCGGACATCGTCGGCGCGCTTCCCGTCGAGGTGGTGTACATGAACACCTTGACGGTGAACTTGCACCTCATGATGATCGCTTTCTACCAGCCGACCAGTCAGCGATACCGTATTCTCATGGAGGCGGACGCCTTCCCCTCGGATCGATATGCGGTGACATCGCATGTGGCGTGCCGCGGCCTCGACCCGGACGACGCCCTGGTGTTCCTGCGGCCGGCAGCCGGCAGCAGTGGTCACTATCGGATCGAGGACATCGAGGCCTGCATTCGCGAGCATGCCAGCGACGTGGCCCTGATTCTGCTGCCCGGCGTGCATTACCTGACTGGACAAGTGCTCCCGATGGAACACATTGTGCGGGCAGCACGCGCAGCGTCGCCGGATGTGCGCGTCGGATTCGACTTGGCACACGCTGTGGGCAACGTGCCGCTTCGGTTGCACGACTGGGGGCCCGACTTTGCGTGCTGGTGCTCTTACAAGTACCTCAACGGTGGACCTGGAGCAGTGGCCGGCTGTTTTGTGCACGAGAGGCATGCCCACCGGACAGGTGCAGATGGTGTGCCGCGCTTCAGTGGCTGGTGGGCTAACCGTCGGGAGAGCCGCTTCCGCATGCTGCCGGTGCAGGAGCTCGCTGCTGGCGCTGTGGGGTTCCAACTGAGCAACCCGCCCGTCCTCTCGCTGATGCCGGTGATTGCATCGCTGGAGCTCATCCGAGATGCGGGCGGCATGCAAGCGCTGCGCCGCAAATCCGTTTTGCTCACCGGATATCTGGAGCTGTTGTTACGACGACGGCTCGCCGATCAGTTGCGTGTTCTCACGCCCAGCGACCGCGACGAACGCGGCTGCCAGCTTTCGTTGCAGTTGACCGGCGTTCTGGCACTCGCTGAAGTGCACACACGATTGTTGCGTCATGGAGTGGTCTGTGACGTGCGCGAACCCGACGTGCTCCGCGTCGCGCCCGTGCCACTCTACAACACCTTTGCGGACGCCCACCGCTTCTGTGATGTGTTGGAGGCTGTTCTTGTCGCCCTGAGAGCCCCAGATGCGAAGAAGTAAGGCGAATCAGATAGCAACCACGCCCGCATCGGTTCATGTGCCCCCTGAGCTGGCATAAACGCTACACACGCCGCCAGCAACGCTCACCACACCTTCGGGTGCCGACGGATTCGAACGCCCGCGACGCCGATCGTCACCTGCGTGGGTGCGTCGTTTTGGCGCCAAGGCGTCTGCCCCACATCGTGGTGGCCGCACGACAAACCATGACCGATGAAGCCCTACAGGAAGCGCGACTGCTGCTAGATTCGAGTCAGGGCGCGCCAAATGGCAGCCGGGATGCGGAAGAGTTGCGGGATGCGTTGGTGGACCTGGGCGCCAAGTACGACGTCGACCGGAGGCGCCTCCTCCGGAAGCTGGAGCAGTT
Organism: Cyanidium caldarium; assembly: GCA_026184775.1. Lineage (NCBI taxonomy): Eukaryota > Rhodophyta > Bangiophyceae > Cyanidiales > Cyanidiaceae > Cyanidium > Cyanidium caldarium. Next base: position 430,728 of record JANCYW010000006.1, on the reverse strand, counting down.
CCTGCTGAATCACGCTCAGGCGGCGGTGAACTCGCCAGCTCGCGATTACGATGCAGCGCCCCTGACAGTGGAGCTGCTGCGAGCGTTTGAGCGTCGAGTGCTGCAGAGACGGTCGTCGGAAGGAAATCGGCAGCCGCCGACGGCGCGGACCTCGCACTCGGGCAGGGGTGACGCGCCGCGCGCCCGTGGGCCCCCTTTGAGCGGCTTCGGGTTTGATCCCAGTTTGGATATGTGGCTGAACTGGGCACCGTCCGAGCTGGTCGGGGAAAAGGATGAGACGGGCTTGTTGGGTTCGCCCGAGCGGTCGCCGTCGACGCACAACTCGGCGGCGACCGAGGCGCGTTTGGATGGCTCCGGCGCGCGGAAACGCGTTCGAGCAGAGCTTTGTCTGCCCGGTGATGATGATGCGGACGAGACGTACGCGGCGCGCAAGAAGAAAGGCTGCACCGATGCGGTGCTGGGGGATACCGGCACCTTCGATGATCTTGCCGCTGGCAGTGCAGTTGCCGTTGGTGGCGTCAGCGTGGTGGTGGATAGCGCGGAGGCGATCTCGGGCCGGTACATGTTCGAGTTGCCTGGTGATTGTGTAATGGCTTTGCGAGCGCGGCTCCAGAGCATCGCCTCTCGCATTCTGGCGAGGAACGGCCTGGAGCTATCAGCTTGTGGCTTGCGTACCAAAAGCCAAGACGACGTCGTTGTGATAGGACGCATGCACGTGGGCGATGCGGCGGCGGCATCGGCAGCACCGTCCATCTTGCTTGAAGACGAAGAGGGTGACATGGTGGCCCTCGATCTATCTGCCCTGCCTGAATACTTCGTGTTTCCTGGCCAGATTGTTGCCGTGCGTGGCACCAACCCAGACGGCAACCGCATTGTTGTGCGCGAATTGTACGACGATGCCTCGGACGTTCGGCCGAACCGACCGCGCACGACCACGGCTGCACCGTCGGGCTTTGCGCCCGCCGCCGGCGCACGGCTCCGCATCGCAGTGGCTGCCGGTCCGTTCACGACATCGCTGAATCTGCGATACGAGCCGTTAGCGGACTTTTTGAGGCTCGTCGAGGAGATGCGTCCGGATGTGATCGTGCTGTTGGGCCCTTTTCTGGACGAGCGGCACCGGCGCATCGCAGATGTTCAAGACGTCGTCCTCGCCTCCGTGTTAGAGCACCGCGTGCTGGAGCGTCTCCGAGCGGCCCGCGAGCGGCTGCCCTGCACAACAATTGTTCTGGCGCCTTCCTGCCACGACATCGTGCATTCGGTGTGCGCGCTGCCCCAACCGCCTCTGGAGGGCGCTCTGCCGGCAGGGCTGATCAGCACGCCGAACCCTTTCGTGCTTTCCGTGACGTCAAGCGACGCACCGCCGCTGCGCGTCGCTGGTGTCGCGTCCACGGCACTGGAGGATTTGAACGCAGCCAGTCTCGCTAAGGGAGTCTCTGGCTTTGAGCGCTTGATGCGCACCGCAGAGCAGCCGCTACGGCAACAAAGCTTCTACCCGCTGTACCCGCCTTCACCGAGCACGCCGCTACGCGTGAGTGCTGTGAACCATCTGGAGCTGAGGGGCGTGGAGCTGTTCATTATACCATCCAAGTTGAAGCCGTTCGTTGTGTGGGAGCACGACGCATGCATAGTCAATCCGGGAACGTTGACCAAGGGCGTCGCCGGTGGCACTTTCGCGTTACTGGAGCGAGAGTCGACCAGCAACGGGGAACGGTGGCGTGGCGTCGTGCGGCGCATTTAGGATAAACTGTCAAAATTGGCCTCTACGGAAAAACTGTGAAATATCGGAGAGGCTCAAACATTTTCAGACTCGCGGCAAATTTTTATTCCTTGCAGATTTCGTTTTTGACACGCCGCACCTCCTTTACACAAAACCGCATATCCTATCTTCACGCCTCCCGCGGCTTCATCGCTTAGAGCGCGTTCGGCAACAGTTTTACGTCGACATCCAGCTGCTTTTCGATGTCGCGCAGTCGCAACACCTCCTCTTGGTTGACGATAGAGATAGCCACACCGTTCCTGCCGAAACGGCCGCAGCGCCCGACGCGGTGCACGTACGACTCACCACGAACAGGAAGATCGTAGTTGATGACGAGGCTGACAGAGGCTACGTCGAAGCCGCGCCCAACGACGTCGGTTGCGACGAGCAGCCTTGAGTGGCCTCTCCGGAAATCGCGCGCCGCGTTCTCTCGGTCTCTCTGGCCCATTTCGCCGTGCAACATGCCAGCAGTAAAGCCGCGGACGGCAAGCTTTCGGTGCAGCCACTCGGCTTTGTCGCACGCGTTGACAAATATCATGGACTGCGCCGGCGCCACAACGCGGTCGTAAATGTCACAAGTCGCATCGAGTTTCCAGGCGTCGCCTTGCACGGGCACAAAGTACTGCTGTACGTTGCGCGGTGCAGACCAGAGTTGCTGCGCAAAATTGACGGACACCGGGTCGCGAAGCAGCGTCTCCATGAGTTCGTCCACTTCTGGACGGCCGTACGTGGCCGAAACGAGCACCTTTTGGCAGTCGGACGGCAACAGGTGGCAGATCTTGAGCAACTGAGTGTGCAGCCCGCTGGAGACCATCTCGTCCGCCTCGTCTATCACCACCAGCCGCACGTGTCGCAGCAGCGAAGCGCCCCGCGTTCGCACCAGGTCCAGCACGCGACCGGGCGTACCACTGATAACATGCGCCGGGGTGCCGCGGGCGACCGACGGGCTGGTCGAGGACTGCAGGCTTCGGCCGCCAGTGATGGCCAAGCAGCGCACCTGCAGATATCGGCCGCCAAGTGCCTCGATCAGCCGCGCCGTTTGCTGTGCCAGCTCGCGCGTCGGAGAGAGGAGCAGCGCCTGCGTCGTGCAGCGATTGGTCGCCACGAGCTGCAGGGTGGCTATCGCCACCAGCGTCGTCTTCCCTACGCCGTTGGCGTCGCACAAGATGGCGTCCCGTCCGTTCAGAATGGGCGGCAACGCCGACGCTTGCACTCGGGACGCGCTGATGAATCCGTGGAACACAATGCCTCGAATCAGGTCTGCCTTGAGCGGCATGTCCAGAAATGGCGTACCCTCCATCTTCGCACGGTGCAAGGCGGAAGCAGCGTCGCTTTTCCGTGTGTGATAGGGTCAAGTTGGCGATACGTCATTGCGCGTCCGCGTGACCCGCAAAATGATGGAACGAAAGTCCGATCGCGGCGACCGGCGGCAAACCTCCGATGCGTGGACGCGGGTAGTGGAGCCTTTTCGGGGGGGGGGGGAACGGACAACTCTGCGTGCCGGACTTGAGCTGCTTCATCACCAAGACAAAGGCTCTCGGGCGCTACAACGGGTCAAAACGTATTGAGCACAAGGCATCCATGAGACTCGTCTGCAAGTTAGACCAGATTATGTGCAACGGTGTGCACTCGCCAGGTATTTTCTGCAGAGCGCCTGTTGTGGCTCAGGTCAGCGTCAACCCTTGAAAGACTCCAATTTGCCCCGTGGCAGCACGTCCGCAGACCTGAGAATTCCCGCTCAACGCTCAATCCGTCGCCTGCGCATTTCAAACGAAATTCGAGTGGGACGGACCGGTTTCTTGCCCGAGCGTTGGCGCCCACCGCGTCAGGCGATTGAGAGGTGTTCATCGACGGTCGCGCACGTTTCTCTCGCACGGTTAGCGAGTGAGGCCTGCGGCGAAGTCTGCTGGAGACCTTGCCAGCGTATCGCAATCTTTTATTTTCACAGCGAGCACGCCTGCACCGCTCCCTATGAACGCCTCTTTCGCCGACGCACCACGGCGCGAGTCCGGCAGCGGGCCGCGCGCACGGCTCTCGCTGGAGTTGGGCACCGCGCAACGTGTGTCGGTGTCAGCTCTTGACGATGTCTCTCGCCCGCCGAGCGACGCGCTCCACTGTCCCCCAGGGAGAGTGCCCGTGGATGCCGAGGCGAGCGGGGAGGCGCCCGCTGAAACGCCGGAGGCGGCGGCTGTGAACGGTGACGCCAACGCGCGTGCGCCAACGCCGCCTGCCCATGCGGAGGATCGCACCTCCCAACAAGCTTTGACTGACGAGAACGAGTCGCCCAACCGAATCGGCCTGCTGGATATCGACCAGAGTTGGACACTCTATCCGGCCGCGGCGGCGGTTGACAACTCGCCCCTCAAGGCACCGCCATCACCGCCAGTGCGCGCCACTGCAGCGGCTCTCATCGAGGTGACGACAGAGATGGCGGAGGAACATGCCACTCCTGATGTGCCACCAGGGGAGAGGAGCGCCCTCGCTGCCACCAATCAGCTCACCGCTGGCGCTGATGACGGAGGCGACACGACCGGCCTGGAGGCGTTTCCGGCGCAAGAGGCGTCATACACGCTGGCGGAGCGCCCCGAGGCGCAAGTCGAGCGGTCGGCATCGGTGGACACCGCCGACCAGAGTCGTGAGCGCCGCTCCTCCCGCCAACGCGATCGCTTGCTCTTCCAGGGTCTGCAAGCCAAAATCGACTCGCTGCTGGTCGAGAAGCGCGAGCTGCTAGACGAGATCAGCGACCTGCGCGCCCGGATGTCCCGCCGCATCCGGCAGCTGGAGCTGGACTTGGAGGAGGCCAAAATCTCCCGGGGCGAGGCCGAGGCCCGGGCGGAGCGCCTAGAACAGTGGCGCCGGGCCGAACAGCATCGTCGTCAGGTCGAAACGGCGCCCACGGCGTTACCCGCGTGCCCTGTCGATAACGAATGGGCCGCAGAGCTCAGCAGAACGGAAGAGCTGCCGAGAGGGCCTGGCCAGGATGACGGCGCGTCCCAACTCGGACAAACGAGCCTCTCCGGCGCCGACGTGGAGGGCATTGCCTCCACCCCCCGGTCGAGCGTGTCCCACATCGACTCCGACGTGCGGCAGATCGTCGTGCGCGAGCTGCATGACCAGAACCGCTACGCGAACATGCGCAAGGCGTGGCAGTCGGTCTTTCGACCGCTGGGCAACCTGGTCGACCGGCGCATGTTTGGCGATGCCGTGGTGCGCGTGTTGCGGCAGCACTGGCTGACCGATAAGCGCGTCAGCGATGCACAACGGCTGACGGGCACCTTTCCGGCGCCCAGCGCGGAGGTCATTGACCGATTGTGGCTGTCCATTGTGGGCCGCCGCGAGGCCAACATGCAATGGAGAGAGTTTGTGCGCTTCTACTCTAGCGGCGCGGAGAGTCTGGAGTGATTGCGCGGCGGAATGGTTGCTGCAGAGTTCGCACAACGGCACCTTTACGGGGGCGCGCTGCCGTCGGGGAACGGATTGCGCCCGCGAGCGAGACCTCGGCGCCGTAAAGCGTGAGATGGACGCCTCGAAAACCACCACCACCTCCTCCTCCTCCTTCACCGTATCACCTGGTGTCATCGTGAGTGCAACTCCGCGTCCATTGCAACGGCGCACTCACCATTGGCGACTGCGCTCGATGCCGAGCACCTTGTCGATGGTGGCCAGCACGTCTCCCCTGCCGGACGCGGAAGATGCGAGGGCCGACGGTGGGCGCGGCGGCGGCGATGTCGACGTGGTGCTGGTGCTGGCGGCGCCCGGCACTGCCGCACTCCGCATCACCACCTCGTTGCGCAGCGCGCTCGGCACAGGCACCTCACTGGGTGTGTGCAGCGACATTTGCGGCGGGCCCGCTGTGCGACGCGACGCTTGCTGCATCATCTGCGCGGTGTGCACCTCCAGGAGGCGCCGACGAAAATCGTACAGCGCGTGCCGTTGCTGCTCGCCCAACGCTGGCAGGTCGCTGAGAATCGAGTGCGTGTCGGCAGATTCGGTGCCGTGCTCGCTCCTCTGCCTCGCGTGTCGCGCCGACTGCAAGATCGCCACCAAACGCTGCTGCATTAGACGCTGCTCGAGGGCGCGGCACGCAGAGCGCTGATCCTCGGGCGTGAGCCGTCGACCGGCGAGCACTTGTCGTTGCGCATTGGCCAGCATTTCCCGCATCAGGCCGTCCCGTCGCAGCCACTCCGCCAGGCACGGATCCACTGGCACCGACGCCGCCGCTTGCAGGTATCCCAGGTGCGGCGATCGACTCGGGCTGAGCGACGGACTGGCCGGCCGAGCCATCGAGCCCGAACTCGCGCTGTTCCCGCTGCGGTTGCTGTGGATGTGTGCGCTCGGCACTTGCGATGGGTTCATCATACCGTGTCGAAGGCTGCCGTTCGCCGCCGTCGCGTTCGGTGCCAACTGCTTGCCGAGCAACGATGCACGAGCCGCGCCTCTGCCCGACGTCGGCAGTGGTGCGTCGCTGAACACGTTCATTCGAGGTGCAGCCGCATGGGCGGGTACCGATGGACGCATGCGCGATGCTGTGGACACATCTCCTGGTCCGCGTGCATCGGCGGCCACCGTCGATCGCGGTTTGCCAGGCACTGGATCGGTCAGGAAGGTGCCCGGTTGAGCAAAAAAGCTCTGGCCGTGATACACCATGGTGCCGGGTCGCGCGGGTTCCGGCCGTCGCATTTCCGTCAGCCATGCGACACTCCCACTCCGGTGCGATTGCGTCCGATACAGCATGGCCGCCAGCGATGGCAGTCGCGGTGCCAGCGCGCCGTCCCGGGTGGAAGATGGTTCGGGCGACGAGGATGCCGTCGATCGGTCCATCGCCCGGTTCCGTTGCATCAGCGGAGGCATGGCGAGCTGTATCAGGCGCGCCCACGAAAAGTCCAACTGCAGCAGCTCAGCCGGTGCCGTGGCCGTCCCGGATGCGGCGGCCGCTCTCGTGCTACCGTCTTTGACGAGGGCACGCGGCCGCTCTTGAGCGACGGCGGTGAAGCGTTTCAGGTTCCACCTGCGGGACGCGCTCGAGGCCAACGGTTGCCAGCTCAGCGGCTTGGCACATTCGCTGGCACCGTTGGTAGTGGCATCGATGTCTGACGTTCGGTATGCCTGTCCCGGCCGAAACATGCTGAGTTCTTCGGCGGTGAGGCCCGCCTGCGCATTGGCGGTGGCCTCGCCGGCAGAGAGCAGCGCGGCATTCGCCATACCCAGTGCCGCTAGCAGGTGCGAATCGTACAGCTTGCCGATTCGCTTGCCGTGACGCCCAAAGCGCACCCGTATGTTGCCGTCCTCCTCGTCCAGCAGCTGCGCAAAGTACAACTCGGGCACCTCCCGCGCCAAGACGCAGTTGCCCATGTCGCGCTCCACGACACCGCGAGCCAGCTGAGAGCCAATATTGGCCACCTGCCTGGTGCACTCCACCAATGCTGGCACCGCCGCGTCCGGGCAGCACCGCAGGACGTGCTCGTAGAACCGAGTGTGCAGCACCGGACGTTTGCAATAGACGCACTCGCAAAGCGTCAGGGCAGCATCGAAAAAGATATCCGCATCCTCCATAGCGATGCACGCCGGCGTCGACTGCCGCAAAAGCTCCAACTCTGCTGCCGCACGACGGGAGCGCGCCACGGCCTCCGCGGCGGCCGCATCGGCACCGCCGGACACGCGCACCGCAAAGTCGATGTTGTACTCCTGCCCGCAAGGCAACGCACTCAGAAGCGCGTCATTCAACGCGTAAGCACTTCCCCCACCGTTAGCCTCTCCGCCTGGCAGACCGAGCGTTCGCGGACGCTTGGACGTGGCTGCCCCGCCGAAAACCTCCGCTACAACGCTCGGCTCCAACACCACACCCGCCGCGCCGACCCTCTGCAGGATTTGCCGCGCCAACGCCGCGCAACTCCCTCCCGCCGCGGCCCCCTCCCTCTCCCTCTTGGCCACCATGGCGCTGTCACCCGGTGGCACTTGCTGGTGCCCACAATTCCGTCCTAGCCCCAGCGTGCCTGTTTGCAGCGACCTTCACCGCGCTCGCCCGTCCGTCTGTGCGCAACGGCGCGGCTGCCCCCCATTGCCGCGATGCGTGCAATGGGCGAATGGAGACGATACGACGGGAGACCGGGGGTTCTGCAGAGGACGTTGAGAAAACGATGGAGTGGGTGAATATGTCCAGGGCGGCTGGGTGGAGTGCAGATGGTGACAGTGGGTGGCGAGGTGGAGGCGACTTGGGAGGCTTGTTGGAGGGAGAACTCGCGACAGACGTCGGCAACATTGAAGTTTTTACCTATCGCTGCTTTTGCCTTGGTGTCGCATCTCGAAAACGCACGCAACCTACCACGCCCGACGGGAGCTCTTTCCATTCTCCTTCCCGACGTCTGCGTCACAACTCGCTCTTCTCGTCGCTTTTCGGGTATGCAACCGCCTCCTGACGGGCGACGGGCGCCAGTCGGCGCAGCACGTTGAGGCGGCGGTAAAACGACCGCACCTGCCGCTTGCTCAAGCTTGTGGCCGGCAACTGTTTCAGCAGGCCCTCGAGTCGCGACAGCTCTACGGTGATGGACGCGGAGCCGTGGTCGCCCAGCTTGCCGGCGAGTTTGGCATAGTATGCCAGCGAGTCCGGTCTCGGTCCGCCGGGAACGCGGAACAGTTTCACGCGGCGGTCAGCTGCCTGCTTCACGGACTGGATGGTGAGGCCGCGCTCGCCCCGCATCAAACGTATCAGCATGCTCTCGAGCTCCTCGTCGACGCCGGCATTCTCTTGAAGGTCACCGCTGAGGAGCAAGTCGTAGCCCAACCCCACATTCAGCGCGTCGAACAGCTCAGCTCGCGAGCGCACCCGCTCTCGCAACGGCACCGCCACCGCCGGACGGTTGGTCGGCAAGGCCGCCACCAGCGCACCGCCATCGGTGGCCGTCTGGCGGAGGTGTGCATGCCGCTTGAGCGCCTCTGCGGCACCAGCCTGCGAAGTGTCCAGCACCACCATGGCCAGCGGCTCGTCGCGAAACGCCCTCGCCACCGCCGCCAGGTCGGCGGTTTTGAGCGACGACGTCGCCGGTTCGTGGGCCACCACCACCACCGTCCGGCCCTCCGCGTCCCGCAGCGCCGCGATTTTGCGCTCCAACTCGGTCGGCGACACCTGATGCAGCATGCCCGGCGGCACCTCGGCCGACGACAGAATGCCCGATTTTTCCGCCACAAACGCCATCAGATCCTTGGCGGTGCGACCCGCTTGCACCGGCTCGGGTGCCAGCTCGCCCCTTCCCTTGGCAAACCACAGCAGCGTCGGATAGCCGCGCACCTGAAACCGCTGGCCCAGCTCGCGGTGCTTGTCGGCGTCGACCTGCGCAATCACCACGTCGTCGCGATCCGCATAGGCTTCGCCCACCTTTCGAAATTCCGGAGCCAGCGCCTTGCAGTGGCCGCACCACGGCGCATAAAACTCCACCAGAGCGTGGCGCCCGCCGTCCACCACCGTGTCAAAGTCGTTGCTGCCCACGTCCGGCTCATAAACGGCCGCAACCGGCAACACTGCTAGGACGGACAGCACGGCCATCACCACGAAGATCTTCTGCAGGGCAATCGCTGCACGAAGGCATCCGCTGCGCGCCGCCATGCTCACGATCCGCGCCCCGCGACGGTTGGCACCGAAAGCCGTCGCCGCACCTGCACAGACGTGCGTTGGGAATGTGCGGACACTCGGAGTGGGCATCGCTGCGGCGATGCGGGTTTCGCACGCCTTGGCAGAGTACAAGCGCCGCAACCCAGGTTTACCGAAGCGCTATGAACAGAGCGCAGTCGTGCAGCTGTTGGGCCGCTCAGTCGTGCTGTTGCTGGGCGCGAAGTACACCCTTCCAGCTAGCACGGCCTCGGAATTGTCCAGACCCCGCCAAAGCTCACCGGGAACATGTGCACGTCACTGGAGCTCCGGCGGCTGCTCGACACCAGTTGAGCGTCTGATTTGTCATCGCTCTTTGGGGTTGCTCGACGCCAGTTGAGTATCTGATTTGCCATCGCTCGCCACTACTTTTTTCACACATGCTCCACCCAACCGCACTGCTTGCACGTGCGATGCGCTTGGTCGGCGCGATATCGCTGGATGACTGGCAACAGGTCTTTGGTGAGGTCGGCGCAGTGAAAGCTCTCCTCGTACATCACCGAGCGACACTGCTGGCAGTACCAACGTAATCGGTCCAGCTCAGTGGCGTCGCGTTCGCGCTCGACGACCAAGCCGATCGAACCCGGCAAGCGTTGCGGCGAGTGCGGCACCCGCGCTGGCAGCGCGAACAGCTCGCCGCCGCCAACGTGCACCTCGTCGAACCGCGGCGGCTCCTCCGATTCGTCCACAAACTTCAAGATCAAGTCGCCTTCGAGCTGGTAGAATATCTCCTCGTGATTCTCCACGTGGTAATCGGTGCGCTCGTTCGGGCCCGCCACCACCATCACCTTGAACTCGCCGTCGGCCAACACCCGGTTGCCCACCGGCGGCTTGAGAAGGTGCCGATTTTCCTCCAGCCATCTCTTCACATTGAACGCCGCGAACTGGCGCATGAGACAGGATGGAAGTATACCATCCGCAAAGAAGGTCGTTTACCGTCTTCGGGTGAGGTCGTGCGCACGATGAACACCCCGCAAAAGCCGACGAGATGTGCACGCACCACACCACGATTGCTGAGCGCGGGTGGAACGTGCCGGCATTCGCGAAGCGGGCACTCCTCCCGAAACAACCAAGTTTGTCTCATCTAACTCATGATGATCGATTCGTTCGGCCGCGGCAACTGCGCGCCCCGATCGCGGTGAACATCTGTGGGCGTTGCGGGCCGCACCGGTTTCTCGCCTCTCACTGCTCCTCCGCGGCCAGGGGTGTTGTCGGGCCGCGAGACGCTCGCGAAAACGGAGGTTGTCGAAAACGAGTTCGCTGTCGGCGCACCAGCCGGAGGTGGAAAGAACGGGTGGTTGAGACGCGTGCAGAGTGGGACGGCTGGGGGTATCGAAGCTGGGCGCGGCAGTGACGGCCGGGGTGGCTTCTGCGGTCGCGGTGACGCGCGTGTCTGAGTGCAGGGCCGGCCGCCTCGGGAACGTGAAGGCTGTCTTCCGACGAAACTCGGTGGGCGGTCCGCCAGTGCCAGGCGGAAGCCGGTGCTGTGGCTGACGCGCACCTCGTCCTCGTCGCAACGGTTCGTTGGGTGTCTCGGTTCGGGCGTGGACCGCTGGCTTCGGGCTGCGCGGGAGGAAGGTGGGCTGGCAGCGGCCATGCTGCATTCTAGCACCGCTGCTCGGATGACGAACGGTCTGCCGGAGGGCACCGAGCACGGAAGCAGTATGGCGTCGGAGAGCGCGGCCAAGGCCAGGTCGCCATCGCCGCCCGTTTTTATTCCCGGTCGGTCACGGTCTCCCGGCCAAAGTGGCGGCGGCACGAGCAAGTCGTCGCTTCCGTCTTACGACGCGCGGATGCCGAACGATTTGGGCATTATCACTTCTGCGAGTGACCCGGAGCGGCCGCTGGCGATGTCGCCGCGTGGACCATTGCATTTACACACAAACAACGCGGCGGGAACGACGCGCAGCGAGAGCGCCCAACGACGTCACGCGCTCGGCGAGCAGGCCGGCGGTGGTTCTGGTGCCACTACCACCGAGTCTGCCCATATGAAACGGGAGGCGTCGGATACACCAATGGTGCAAATGGCATCGCCATCGCCCCGGCCGGCGGACGCAGCGGCCCCGAGTCGAACGCCGAGCCACCTGCCGCTGGCGCCGCACCCACCAGTGGACACGTTTGCCGGCCCATCGACGACAGCGTGGGTTGCCCCTATGAGCAGCACGGCGGCGGCGTTGTCGCGACCAGTAGATATACCTGCCAAAACGAGTCGGACAGCGACAGCGGATTTGACAACGCGCACCTCCGCGAGCGGTATCATGCATGGCCGTAGCACCGCGTCGCCATCGGTATCGCCCACACCGGAGCCACCGACACCTTTCAGCGAGCTGCCGGCGCTGATGGACGCACCGCGTGGCCGCATCCGAACCGAGCTGTTCAAGACCAAGGTGCAACTGTGCTGCCAAGTGTACGATTTCACGGACGGCACACGAGACGCGGCCGAAAAGGAGGGCAAGCGCACGACGCTGATCGAGCTGGTCGACTATGTATCGACCACCAAGGGCGCACTGCCGGAGGAGGTGTACCGGCCGCTGGTGGATATGTTTCGGGCGAATCTGTTTCGCACGCTGCATCCAGCGAGCGGCACCAGTTTGGAGGCGGCGCTCGCCGGTGACATCGACGAAGACGAGCCGGTGCTGGAACCGGCCTGGCCGCACTTGCAGATCGTGTACGAGCTGCTGCTGCGCTTTGTGGTTTCGCCGGAGGTGGATCCGCGTGTGGCCCGCAAGTACATCGATCAGCGCTTCGTGCTGGGCGTCTTGGATCTGTTCGATTCGGAGGACCCGCGGGAGCGCGACTACCTCAAGACCGTGCTGCACCGCATCTACGGCAAGTTCATGCCGCTGCGCCCCTTCATACGCCGCGCCATCGCCAACGTGTTCCTCTTCTTCGTGTTCGAGTCGGAGCGGCACAACGGCGTCGCCGAGCTTTTGGAGATCCTCGGCTCCATTATCAACGGGTTTGCGTTGCCGCTGAAGGAGGAGCACAAGAACTTTATGCGGCGGGCGCTGCTGCCGCTGCACATCCCGCGCTGCATCGCGCAGTACCACCAGCAGCTGGTGTACTGCATGACGCAGTTTGTGGAAAAGCACCCGCCGCTGGCGGTGGATGTGATCCGCGGTCTGCTCAAGTACTGGCCGCTGACCAACTCACCCAAAGAGGTGCTCTTCTTGGCCGAGCTGGAGGAGGTGATCGAGCAGACGCATCCGCGCGAGTTTAGCGTCGTGCTGGAGGATCTGTTCCGCCGCATCGCCAAGTGCGTCCAGTCACCGCATTTCCAGGTGGCTGAGCGCACGCTCTTCCTGTGGAACAACGAGTACCTGGTGTCGCTCATTCTGCAGTACCGCGAGCGCGTCTTCCCGCTGGTGTTTGCGGCGCTGGCCAACAACGAACGCAATCACTGGAACACGACGGTGATGAATTTGACTTTCAACGTGCAGAAGCTGATGATCGAGATGGACGTGAACTTGTTCGAACGATGTGCACGCCTGCACGAGCGGGCGCTGCTGGGGGAGGCGCACGCCGGGTCGGACGCGGAGACGGCGCGGGAGGCCGCGGCGCTGCACCGGGCGGCACCGACGGAGCCGCGGTCGGCGACCGTGGCGGCCAGCCAGCCGATGCCCATCGCTCAATCGGGAGCGGGCGCCGCGTCGCGGTCACGCGACCCGTCGGGAGCGCCGGCCGCGGTGAACGCCGACGCCTCGGACAGCGACCAGAACGAGGAGATGCGCGACGCGCGCACGGACGTGTCCTCCGATCTCGAGGGCGACAGCGAGGCGATCGACCACGCCGACGCTTTGCAAAGGGACGCCCAGCCGGAGCCACGTGCCACGGAGGATGCCCTGCTGCGCAAAGCGCGCTCGTGGGGCGAGCGGAATGTATCGGGCTGGGCCTTTTCGGAGCATGCGCGGTAGTGATAACAGGGAATCGGAGTGGCGCCAGAAAAGGACGTTGCCAAGCGATGACGGGCATCTGCACATACCGGGCGAGCAGAAAGTGTAGATCACGTCGGTAACGAGTGTGGGATGGCGTGGCGCTTCCGATGTAAAGTATGTGACCCACGACAACCAGAGAATGCGCACCGAGCACCGCCGGGAAGGGTATCTGCGGTGCGGTAGACCCATACCCTCATCCGGCCGTGTGTTGCGCGGTATCATCGGATCGCGACAGCGCCCGTAAAAAGTTGGCCACCTCCAGACGCGCGTCGCCGTCCAACGCCTCGGACACCAGCAGTGCTGCGGCCTGCTCGCGCAACTGGTGCTGCCGCATGAGCGGCCGCCAGAGCGGTCGCGGACATCGGCTGCCCAGCCGGCGGTGTCGACGCCGATGCCACCGCCGGGCGGCGTCTTCGCGCTCGAGCAGTACGCGGCCCATCACCAATGCGCGCCGAATGTACCGATGCGCCGCTTGGCTCACGCTCGGCTCCGGTGGCAGCTGTCGCAACCGCATCTGCAGCGCGTCGGCGATAGAACGCAGTGCGCTGACGGGGTCGAGTTCCACGCGACGAATGTGGTCGGCGGGCATCGAGGCCAGCACCGCGAACAGGCACGCGCTGCGCACGTGGATGTCCTCGCGGCGGTCGGCGCTGCGCCGCATGAGCGCGTTGGCGAACGGCGCCACCGCGGAGTGCATGCGTGGGTTGTTCTGCGACGCTACGCCCAGCACTTGCGCGGCAGCTGCCCGCACGCGCGGGTGGGCATCGTCCAGGGCGCTGGCCACGGCCACGATGCCGCCCAGCTCGAGCAGCGTCTGCGAGCGTTTCAGGTCGTGGCACAGTTCGCGAACCGTGCTGAGGGCGAACAGGCGCGCCTCCCAGTCGCCGACAGGTGCCAAGCGCAGCGTCAGCACCGCACGATACAACAACAACGACAAGTCCCCGTCGGACGGGCGCGAACCGCCCTCCCGGGGCGGCCGCTCGACATCGGGCGGATGGATGCGCCAACGCGGAAAGCGCCACCAGCGCCGACGGCGGCAACCACTGTGGACTTTTTCAGGCGCTGCCGAACGCGCTTCACCGGACGTCACAGTGTCGGTTGCGGTGCGCAGGACCGAGCGCTCGGTCTCGCGGCGTTGTCGTTCCGCGCCCACCGCGATGGTCTCCGCCAGGGACAGAAACCACGAGTCGCCCGGCAGTGCACGCGGTGCCCGTCGCTCCAGCGCCGCCGACTCGGCCACCGCCGGGAGGAGCTGGTGTGCGTGGACTAGAAGAGGCAGAAAGCCGACCAGCAACAACAGCAACAGGGCGAGTGAGAACCAAGCGGCCCTCGAGCGTCGGAGCGCCCCGACGGATTCACCAGAGCTGTGGCTCCCCGGTGCGCTGGACTCCACCATGAGAGGCCGCAGGCCGCGCCACGGGCACACTGGGAATGTCGCGCAGCCCGCTGATGCCGCTCCAAACCGTCCACCGCTGCCCGCTCGAGAGGCAACGCAGCGGCCCTCCAGAGCAGAGAACGAACCCGGTAACGGCCGGAGATACGTCTCGTTCGGGCGCACCGACCTCCCGGTGGACCCGATGCGTGGACTGACTGAGGAGGACATCCCGAGGAGGCAAGGAGTCTCAAGTCGTGCCAAGTACACGGCAACGGCTTTTACGATATCGATTCACAGGGCAACACCTGCACCGCCAGTTACCGCGCAGGTCGCTTGGTGTCGACCTCGGTGACCGTATTCGCCGTCCTCCCCATTCTCGCCAGCGCTGCATACCGCCGCTCCGCTTCGCTCACATCTTGGGCGCGAAGCTGGAGCCACAGCTGCAGCCGGCCTCTGAGTTGGGGTTGCTCTCCACTTTGAAGGCGGCGCGAATCATCTCCTCCTCATAGTCGACCGTGGCACCGTCCAGAAACGGCAAGCTGATGGCGTCCACAAACAGGCGCACGCCGTCCCGCTCAAACACCTTGTCGTCCTCGTGCGGCTCGTCGTGCTCCAGCGCGAAGCGATACTGAAAGCCGGAACACCCGCCGCTGTCCACGATAACGCGCAGCGCCGGCGGCTGTCGACTGCGCGAAGCGTCACCCAGCTGCTTCAACCGCTGCACGCACTTGTCGCTGATATGCAGTCGCTGCGGCGGTGCGGCGTTCGCCTCCGGCAAGGCGTGTAGCCATCGTCGCCCCGCATCGAGCGACTGATTTCGCGCACCCAGCGAACGCCACCCCAACCCATCCAGTCGCCCTCGTAGACTTGCCCCCTCGGCACGTCTCTGAGCGGCGGTCCGTGCCCGCCGCACCCCGCACCCCCGCGTCCAGACACTCCGCAGCAGGCCTCTGAGCGCCATTCCAGCCCCTTCACCGGTTCCCACGCATCCCACGCACCCACACCACAACACGCCACCCTCCACCACCAACACTCCTCCGCCTGCTGCTGTTTTGGTGGGTACGCTGCGGTGAACCGCCCGTAAACCGCTCCCCGCGTCCCGTCCGCAATCCCGACGCGCGTCGCTGCACTGCGAGCATCGCCCGTTCGGGCAGGTCGGGCGTGAAGCGGTCGTCGCGCACGTCCAGTATGTTTGGCGTGGACGCATCCGACTCGGAGGAGCGTGAAGCGGTGGACGCGCCTCCAGGTCCGTCGATATACGAGTACGTTTTGGGATCGTATGGAGACACGCCGACGGCGAGGGCGTCGACGCCGGACGCAGGCGATACAGTGGACGGCTCGCCGGCGAGCGTTCGGTCGGGGCGGTTGCGGCGCGAACGGCGCAAGCGGCGCACGCCGCGGCCGGCAGCGTCGCTGCCGGCAGAGCGTGCCGCGGGCGAACAAGTCGGGGGCAGCGCCGAGTTGTTGCAGGCACCGGGCGCGTCCTACACTCCGTCGCCGCTAGGAGAGGGCGGGGCGTCGGGCGGCAGTGAGTCCGGGGAGGCGCGCGGTCTGCCCTCACACTTGTTGCAACCGTCGCGACAGAGCGTTGCGAGCGTGGCGCAGTGGGGTTCGCCGGTGGCGCCGCGTGAATCGACGGTGCTGGGCGTTGGTGGTGGGTATCGCGGCCGGCTGGCGTTCCAAGCGCGCTTCACCGTGCTCGATGCGTTCACCGTGCGCTGCGAGTGTGTCCCGTTGGCGCCGCCCGGCAACCACTTTGAGGACCGCGCCTCGTTGCGTTTCTGGCGGCGGAAGGTGCTACCGCCGGCCGAGTTCAGCGTGCGACGGCGCTTCGATGGCTTGCTGCAGCTGCGCACCGCAGCGTTCACCCTGTTCTACGACCCGAGCGCCGGCAAGGGTGCGTTCGACCACGGCGGCCTGCGCATTTTGCTCAACCTGGCATCGACGGTGCAGGCATCGTCGGCGGTGGCGGTGGCCGCGGCCATCGAGCAGCCGGCGCGAGGTGCCGGCGGCGCCAACGTGTTCGCGTTTGGCGAATCCGACGCGCGACAGGGCAACTGCGGCGGCACCTGTCGTACGCTGGACGGCGCCAACGGCTGGCAGTACGACCGCAATCACCGCCGGGACGAGAACGGCAACGCGCGCCGCTACGTGGACCTCGGCACCGGGCTACTGTCCCGAAAGGGCTGGGCAGTGGTGGACGACTCAGGCGTTCCGGTGTTTGACGCCTCGGGGTGGGTGCGCGAACGTGACTGCGACGAGCGCTCGGTTGACCTGTACGTGCTCATGTATGGCGACAACTACCAGCAGGCGCTGCAGTCGTTCACCGCTTTTAGCGGTCGCGTGCCGTTGGTGCCGCGTTTCGCCCTGGGCAACTGGTGGTCGCGCTGGTGGGCGTACTCGCAGGGCGAACTGCTGGAGTGGATGCGCGAGTGGCAAGAGCGGCGGCGCGTACCGCTGGCGGTGTGCGTAATCGATATGGACTGGCACCTGCCGGGGTGGACCGGCTACACCTGGAACCGGGAGCTGTTCCCCGAACCGGACAAGATGATCGCCGCGCTGCACCAGCTTGGCGTGCGCGTCGCCCTGAATGTGCACCCGGCCGGCGGTGTGCATCCGCACGAGGCGGCGTACCGCGAGATGGCCGAGGCGATGGGCATCGATCCGGCCAGCGACAAGCCCATCCACTTCAACGTCACCTCGCCGTCGTTTGTGCGCCACTACCTCCGCTTGCTGCATCACCCGCTGGAGCAGCAGGGCGTCGACCTGTGGTGGATCGACTGGCAACAGGGGACCTACTCGGGCGTGGCTGGCCTGGACCCGCTGTTCCTGCTGAACCACGTACATTATCTGGATCACGGTCGACCGCGAGCGGACGGCCAACGACGGGCGTTGATCCTGTCGCGGTACGGCGGGCTCGGCGCGCACCGATACCCCATCGGGTTCTCCGGCGACACGCACGCCACCTGGGAGTCGCTGGCGATACAGCCGCTGGTGACCAGCACCGCCGGCAACGTCGGCTTCTTCTACTGGTCGCACGACGTTGGCGGCTTCATGGGCGGGGTGGAGCCGGACGGCGAACTGTTTGTGCGTTGGGTGCAGCTGGGGCTGTATTCACCGATCCTGCGGCTGCACTGCAACAAATCGCCGTTTATGCGGCGTTGGCCGTGGGGATACGAGCCGACGGTGCAGCGCGCGGCGACGGCCGCCTTGCGCTATCGGCATCGGCTGGTGCCGTATCTGTATTCGGAGAGCGTGAAGAGCTCGCTGCGCAGTGTGCCGCTCTGCCGCCCGATGTACTGGCAGTGGCCGCGGCGCAACCCGGTGGCGTACACCGGCTGCGGCACGCAGTTCTCGCTGGGTGATTCGTTGCTGCTGGCGCCGTTTCTGGAGCCGGCGGCGCCCGATGTGGGATTGGCACGGCGGGTGATGTGGTTGCCGCCGGGCCACTGGCGCCGCCTGCCGTCGGGCGAGTATCTGCAGGGTGGCCGCTGGATGGCGGTGTACGGCACGCTGGAGGAGGTGCCGGTGTTTGCCGAATTCGGTCGCATCGTCCCGGTGGCGTCGTCGGCCGGCTGTCGCAGTGGCATCGCCAACAGTCTGGCGGCAATGGCCGACGACGCGCACTACGATGCCGATGCCGGTCTGGAGCACCCGGCGCACCTGGACGTGACCGTCATCGCCGGAGACGACGGGGCGTTTCAGCTCATCGAGGACGATGGCAGCGGCGGCAGCGATCCGTTGCGATGTCACTGCATGACTCGCATGGTGGTGGAGTTCAATTCAGGCCAGGAACTGACGCAGGAGTACGCGCGGCGGCGGCGCGACTCGTTGTGGGTGGAGGTGGGTTGCGATTTCCGGGCGTCGGCGTCACGGGAGCTCGGCGGACCGCTGCAGTGGCCGGAGCGGCGCCAGTACGCCATTCACCTGGTCGGCGTGCGCAACGTGCTGGGCATGGATGCGGGCGAGTACACCCTGGAGGTGTATCGACGGGTGGCGGAGGCGCCCGACGATGACATCGCCGCGCGTTGCACGTTTGCCTACGACGAGGCGGCGGAGACGCTGTCGTGCGTGTTGCCGGCGCTGCCGCTGGCGTCGCGCTTTATGGTGCGGGTGCGCGCGGAGGAGTTGGTGGCGCGTCGCGATCGGCGCGCCGAGAAACTCACCGACCTCCTGCAGGCGATGCGGTTGGACAATTGGTGCAAGACGGCGCTGCACGCGGAGATGGCGGCGCTGTTGGACGGCAGCCGCACGCCCAGTCAGGTGCTGGCGCAAACCGAGTGGCTGTCGCAGTTCGCCGACGATGGTGGTGCGGGTATGTTGACGTTGCGACAGATTCGCAGCATTTACGAGATCGCCTACGAGTGCGGGGTGGAGTGGTTGCGCCAGGGATATCATCCCGAATGGCCGCAACCACCGCCGGTGGTGGCGTGGAATCCGCGCTGCTGTCTCCACTTTGTGTCGCCGACGCCGACGCCCGCCGGCTTGCGTCGCGAGAGGTGGCTGGCGGAGCGGCGGATGTTGCGCGCCAAGAACGAGATCCTGGCTGACGCTATCGTGCGCGAGCAGCTAGAGCTGGCGCGCTCGATGGACACGAAACCGTCGTTGCGGCCGCCGCCGATCTCGTCGGCAGAATCAGACGGCTACTCGGACTCGCTGCCGCCGCGCGCTCCCCCGCACCCGGGCAAGTCGCTGACGCGTTCCGGCGGCTCCAAGGGTGCCATCACCCGGTTGCTCACTGCGCAAGAGTCGATAGCCGGCGGCGGTGGTGGACACGACAGCGGCAGTGCCGGATGGTCATTGTCCGCGCCGCATCTGCCGACATCCGCGCCAGCGGAGACATCGGCGGCAATACCGCCGCCGTCGTCATCCCCACCACCGCCGCCGCCGTCGTCGTCGTCACCGTCGTTGCCGGACACATCGCCGCCGTCGCACCGCACCAGCAGCTTCACCCCGCTCGAACTGGTGCAGGCGGGCTACCGGGTGGTGCGCGCACAAGAATTTGTCGTACCGGCCGACCCGCAAGATGACTGGTGCATGGAGTACGATTACGGCGACGAGGTGCGCGTGCGCATCGCCCACGACACCGATGCCGTGCAACTCTTCCGCGGTCCATCGACGGTCGCCCGCGAAGAATGCGCCCAGAACGGTTGAAGCGCTGAACGAAGGTTAGAAGGACTTTGAGCCACAGACGACCGTCATGTCGCGGAGGGCGTCGAACACTCCACAGCCGGCCAGCCGGAGCAGCCCGCACGCACACACCGCGGTGCGTGTCACGCTATCCGCGCAAGCGTGTTCCCAGCGGGTGGCTGGCGCATCCGCCCCGATCGCGCGCGATGATTTCAAATCCCCGCGCGCATCGAATCGGCCGATCGCCGACCGTTGCGCGATCTGGATCGTGCGTGCGTGTTCGGATGTCCATGACTGCGCGTCGGTGATCGTGCCCGCGTGCACCCCTCGGTCGCGCTACCCCCTAAAGAGACCGTCTCTCCCGTGCACGCCGCGACACACCGGTGGCTGCGTATGGGGGTAGCGATCCATCGCCATGGGCAATTGTGGCAGTCGGGAGTGCGTCGATCAACCGGTGCCGCTTATGAGTGCCAAGCGCGGCGTGGTGGATCGGTATCGCGACCAGCTGTTCGATTTGCGGCCGGACAGCGCGGTGCGCGAGGTGTGTCTGGTGTGCAGCGTGGACCGTGTGGTGGACGGCGACACGTTGGTGGTGGAGTATGCGGTGAGCAATCCGGATATGGATATCAGTGTGGCGGTGCGGGAGCTGGCTTATGAGGTGACCCGCTCGCTGGAGGGCGGTCGGCGGCGGGAGTCGCCGGTGCGGGGCGGGGCGGCCTCGCCCAGCGCCGTCGCCGCCAAGCGACTTGCCACCTATTCGCAGCGTAAGCTGTTTCATCTGGGGTATCGGGTGTGTCGCGTGGACGACGGCCGTGCCACGTATCAATTGCGACGGGTGATGTGTGTGCGGCTGCGGTCGATGGACGCGCCCGAGAAGCACGACGCTTTCGGAGCGGAGAGCAAGCAGGTGCTGCAGGCGCTGCTGCCGCGAGGTACGTCGATACAGCTGTGGATCACCGATTTTGATGTGTACGGCCGGGTGGTGGCGGATGTCATCCGCCTGCACGACCGGCTGCACATCAACCGGGCCATGCTCATCAGCGGCTGGGCGTGGCACTATGCCGCGTACGATGGACGTGCTGAGGTGGCCCAGTTGGAGCGACTCGCTCGCAGTGCACGGTTGGGCATTTGGGCGCACGGAGATGAGAATACGCCGCCGTGGCAGTCTCGCCGCTCGCCACGGTGACGACCGAACCGCGAGTCGGCACTGGCGGTGTGGGCAGGTTGGGGTTGCGGACGACGCGGTAGCTTTCTCTCATGCACAGGGCTGTAGTGCTTTGGGGGTGTTGGGTAGCAGTACTGGTGGCGGTGGTCGTCACGGCGTTGCGGGTGATGCTGGAACAGCGAGGGCGTCGCCGACAGCACGTGCAACGGGCAGATGAATGGCGACGACGACGACGACAAGCCGTCGAGACACCGGACCGCCCAAAGGACGGGTGCTCAGCAGACGCTCAGGCTGCCCACGAGACATTCTCGTCGTCAACGCGGCCGGTGCACGTGGTGGTGGTGTTGGGCTCGGGCGGGCACACCACGGAGATGCTGGCGCTGTTGCGGGGCGACCACGGACTGTGGGGACTGCCCGCCGACGCACCGCCGGTAGACGTCAGTTTCGTGTACGCGGCGACCGATCGACGCACGCCGACTTGGCGACAGCGCTTTGCCGAGGCACTGCCGCCGTCATGGCGTGTGCTGGGCTGGCACGCCATACCGCGGGCGCGCGAAGTCGGCCAGAACTGGTTGAGCACGGTGTTCACCTCGGTAGCGGCGTTGCTGGCGTCGTGGCGGCTGTTATTGTGGTGGTGGTGGCGGTCGCAGACACCGTGGCTGGGGCGGCAACGCCCTCCGGCCTGCTCGTTTCCCGCGGTGATCATCTGCAACGGGCCGGGCACTTGTATCCCGCTATGTGCGGCGGCGTGGATGATGCGGGTGTTGCGGCGCATAGGCAACGGCGGCGGTGCACTGTGTCCGACAACAGACCGCCCGCGACTGGTGTTCGTGGAGACCGTGGCGCGCGTACAACACCTGTCGGTCAGCGGGCGGTGTCTGTACGGCTGCGCCGACCGTGTAATTGTGCAGTGGGCGCCGCTCGCCCGGCGATACCCGTTGTGTGAGTTTTACGGTCGATTGGTGTGAGTGAGCAGGTGATGTGGTGGAGCGAACGCGCTCCCAAATGGGAAAGGGGTATAGGCGGGCGACAGATCGGATGTCGTTGGCCCGCCGACACTCCCCCGTCTCCGTTACGGTTTCGCGTTATCCGAATAGCGATAGACGTGGCGATCCTGGGCGTCGGGTTGCTCCTGCACTTGGTCGGCCAGCGGCATGCACAGGTGCTCGCCGGGCATCTGCGTCAGTTGCACGCCGCGAATGCGACGCCAGGCTAACGTGTCGGGCGCGTACTCCTGCGCGAACAGCTCGTATTCGTATTCCTCGCGCATGAGCGCCTTTTCGCACAAGTTCGCCCGCGTGTCCACTGCGTACTTGTCGAAAAGGCGCTCCCACTCGTCCATGGGCAGCGGCACCGGGTAGAGCATTTTGGTCTCCACTTTGAGCAGTTTCTTGTCGGCGCGCTGCATGGCGTCGCTGGTGTCGCGACGGAGCGTCTCGTGTTCGCGCTTGCGGAACGACAGCGGCAGCGCGCACAGCGTGAGCGCCTTCTCGATGCCGATCAGCTCGAGAAAGCGCAGGCGTTCGCGCACCGTGTCCGGGATGTAGCAAACGCGTCGCTGTTCGGCAGGCACTTTGCGCAGCACCGGCACTCGGGAGCTGTGGTGGTCGATCTGGCCGTGTTGCAGCGCCAGTCGTCGGCGTCGGTGAAAGGCACCGTCGGCCTGCAGGTGCTGTTGCATGCGCGAATCGAGCGTCGCGCCGCCATCGTGCGTCAGGAAGAACGGTTTGAACATCGAGTCGTGCGGGCACGGCGTGAACGTGAAGAGGTGCACGCGCTTGGAGGGTTCGCGCGCCAGGGCGGACAGCTGCGCCAGCCCGGGCATGCCGCCGGGGGCTGCGGCGGCATCGAGGCAGGTGGCTTTGGCGTGATCGCTGCAAGCGTGTCGGAGGACATCGTGCAGCATCGTCGCCAGCGTGTGGGCGCCGGCGGGTATGGCGTGACCACAGGGCAGTCGCCCCGCATCTGGGGCACTCTGGTCCGCGGAGGCTTCGGCCGGGCCAAACGCTCGCGCAAAGCAGAAACGTCCATCGCGCTGCGCATCGTACCAACCGCGCTGCCGGGCGTGCTCTACGGCGCCGTCCGCCAAAAAATCCGCCGCCCCGATACTCAACGCATTCCCCCAGCAGAACACGCCGTCGCGCAGCGGCCGCAACGCCCAAAAGCCGCACGCCGCCTCCAACAGCCACGCCTCGGCGGCGTCGGCCATGACGAAACGCGCTCCGCACGCCACCGCGGCGCATATCCGCGCATCGTGCCCTAAACCGTGCTGCTCCACCAGTCGTATCACCAACTCGGCGGCTCTGCGAGCGCTCTTGGCGCGCTCCAACGCCAACCGCACCAGATCCGGCGCCAGCAACGCCGCGCTGTCGGACTGTCGCGGCGGTGCGGCCTCCCGCGTCCGAACCCAATCGGTGGCCACGGCCACGCCGCACTCGTTCACCCCGGACCAAGCACCAAAAGACCACATCGGCTGGTTCAGCACCACTTCCCAAGTGCGCCGCTTGTCGGCCATCTCCGACTTGCTGGGACGCTCGCGCAACGTCATCTGCGTGCACGGGCGCGCAAAATCCTCAGCGTACGCGCTCCGCGGATGGTGCGTCCACTGTTGCGGCTCATCCCCCGGACGACAGAGACACGCTGCGAATAGAGTGGTGCGATCCGGTGCTTGATCCGATCCAACTCCTATCGCCACCACCGTGCCACAACCCGTGGGCGCCATCGCGCTCGGACGGTGAGGATGACAAGTTTTCGGAAAGGGATGCGCGGAACCCGCGCACGCCTCAGGTCGACGAGACCGAGACCGGCGGCGGTGGGAATGCGAGAGGGAGAGGCACAAAGAGCCCACAGGACGGAGAGGCGGTTGTGAGCACAAACACCAGAGCGAGTGCATAAGACAACTGGTGGGTGGATTGACGTAAACGCATGGCTCAATGTGGGACAAACGCCAGCCGGTGAGAGCGCCCTCCCATCATCCCATCCCATCCCATCCCATCCCTCCCTCCCCCTCAAGTAGTCATCGCCTTGGCATCCTGTAGCGGGGCGGGCGTGGTCACCAGGAGCGTCGGGCCGAGGCCGAACGGCGACAGATGGCGCACCTGCAGCGTGTGCAGTGCGCATTCGTCGGATAGGAAGCGCACAAACGACTCGACGGGCGGGAAGGCGCGAGCGCTGCGTTGCAGGTAGAGGTATTCGCGCGGGCGGCCGGAGAAGAGCGCGCCCAACAGCGGCACGCCGGCGCGCAGAAAGAGGCGCGCCACCGGTGCCAGCGGGTGCGCGGTGCGCGGCTCGATCAACTCCAGAATGACCAGCCGGGACGGCGGCCGGGTATCGCTGTGGTCGGTGCTCGGCTTGCGCAACACCCGATGGATCTCGCGCAGCGCAGCCGCCCGGTGCGCAAAGTTGCGCACGCCAAACGCGATCACACACGCATCGAAGCGGCCGCTCCACTCGGCCGGCAACGACTCCGCATCGCCCACTTGCAACTGCACGCGCTCGTCTGCGGCCGCGCGGTGCACTTTCTGCCGCGCTAGAGCGATCATGCCCTCCGAGGCGTCCACGCCCACCACCGCCCGCAACCACCGCCCGTGACGATGCAGCGCGTCCAGGGCCACATCGGCGGTGCCCGTGGCCACATCCAACAGCTCGAGACGCTGCTGCTGCGACTGGCCGTCTGAGGTGGTGGCCTCGCCTGCCCACTGCACGAGCGGTTGCAGGCAGGCATCGATAGCCTCCGCCCGCCACTGCCGATCCAGGCCGAACGACATGATGCGATTCAGTAGATCGTACCGCGGAGCCACCGCATCAAACATCTTACCGGACCCGTCACAGACCAAGTCACCGCTACCGCCCTGCCCGCCCAACTGCAGCTGTCGCCGCTGCCGTCGACAGCGGCGGTCCTGCCAGGCGTACAGCACGACCGCCAACAGCGCCGCCGCCGCAACATCGTTCTGGGTGGACATTTTGGCCATATTGTGACTCTTTCGTCCACAGCAGTCCTCTCGTCTAGCTTGTTCTGCACCTACTGTATCCTCACCGGGCCATCTCGTGTCGCCCTCACGGCTCTCCACGCTGCGCTCCCCCCGGCCTCGTCTCGTCAGCGCGCCGGGAACGCGACCGATGAACCACGGCGACCGCTCGGCTTCTTCGATGCCTCTCACCGTCGACGTGCCGTTCAGCGTTCATCACCGACAGCGACTGTCCACGCTACCCCTCCACACTATGAGCGAGACGGAAGTGCTGCACGTGACCTACCGATTCCGTTCGGAGCGACCGACGGGGCACTTGATATTCGGGCAGTGCTGGGTGCCGTGGGCCGTGCTGCGGCAGCCGAAGGAGGTGCTGGCGCTGCTGTCTGCCGCCACGGGCCGCGCGGACGGTCACCGCGGAGGGGGTGAGGCGGTGAGTGCGGAGCGCTTCCCGCACACATCGGATGAGGGCGACTTGCATCGGATGCTGGAGGCGCCGCGGGAGCTGGGACTGCTGGCGTGCGATGCGGACCGGGTGCGCGGTATGGTGCTGTATCTGCACGGGCTGCACTCCAACTCGAGTTTTGAGCTGTTGGATCCGGATCGCCCTGGCGGGCTGCGACGGCAGTACGCCGGCAGCGTGGTGGAGTCGTTGAATCGCGCGGGCTACGTGGTGTTTGCGCATGACCACATGGGGCACGGGCGGACGCTGACGGCGCAGGGCCGCGGCGACTGGCGCGTGGTGGACCGCTTCCAGACGCTGGAGGTGGACGCCATGACGCACTTGCGACTGGTGCGCGAAGCGGTGTTGGGGGCGGCGGCGACGACCGCCGACCATGCATCTCCGCCGCCGCCGCCGACGTTTGTGATGGGCGAGTCGATGGGCGGCCTGCTGGCGTTTCACGTGATGCGACGCTTTCGCCAGCAAGTGCTCCTGCCCAACGCCCGCGGCAGCTCGGGCGGTGGTGGAGTGGTGTTCATCTCGGCGGCCCTGCAACCGCCGGCGAACCTGTTCGGCCTCAAGGGCCGCATCCTGTACTCGCTGTCCGGCATCGTATCGGCGGTGTTCCCGCGGTACGATGCCATACAGATTCCGGGGTGTGTCAAGTTCCCCGACATTCAGCGCGAGTTTGAAAACGACCCGCAGACACACCGCGGCAAACTCAAGGCGCGCCTCGGCGCGGAGATCATCCAGGCGCAGCAGGCATCCGCGCGCCACATCGACTCGGCGGATTACTCGTTTCTGGCGCTGTACGGCACCGACGACAATCTGGTGGATCCGCGCGCCGTAGGAGAACTGCTCCAGCGCAGCCCGAGCAAAGACAAGAGCGTCATTTATTTGGACGGCATGTGGCACGTGCTGCTGCACGAGCCCAAAGGCCCCGAAGCGCGGCAGCGGGTGCTGGAGTGGATTCAAGCGCGCTCTTGAGTCGTCGGTTCGAGGGAGTGTTGCTTGGCGCAATGCGAGCGACGCCGCCTCCCTCGTCCACTCAATAGCCAATTCCGCCCTACTTACCGGTGGTAAAGTCGGCCAGCAACACCACTTTGCCGATATTGGAGGACTGCTCCACGTAGGCATGCGCCCCCTCGGCATCGTGCAGCGGGAAAATGCCGTGCGCGTCAACGGTGGGCACCAGCGTGCCGTCGACCAACTTGGGCACCGCATACTCGGCAAACTGCTGCACCAATTCCGTGCGGTACGGCAGTTCGCGAGAGCGCAAAGTGGTGCCGCTGATGCGCAAGTTCTTGCGCAACACCTGCCCGAGGTCGATATCCGCCCGGTTGCCGCCCAGCAGCCCGAACACCACCCAACGACCGTGTCTCCGCAGCAGCTGCGGATGCACTGCCGCATACGAGGCGCCCACACAGTCCAGCACGATATCCACCGAGTCCGCCCCGCCACACCACGCCACCAGCTCGTCCACCGGGCGGTCACGATACACCCAGCCGCGCTCTGCGCCCAGCTGCATGCAGGCGCGCACTTTGGCGTCGGTACCGGCGGTCACCAGCACGCGCAACCCCATATCGCGCGCCAACTGTACCGCCGCCAAGCCGACGCCACCCGCACCGGCGTGGATGAGCACCGTCTCGCCGCGCTGGGCGGCGGCCAGCCGCGCATCAAACCGCAGCATCTGGTACGCCGTCAGGAACGCCTCGGCGATGCCGGCGCAGGCCACCCGCCGATCTGGACCACACTTCGTCCACGACCCCTGTTGGGTATCAAAGGTGTAGTAGTGTCCGGCAAAGTCGTTCAGCGAAAACGCCGTGCCCGCGTCCACCACCGCGTACTCGCCGTACCCGCCGCCAGGCATCAGCGCCACCACTTCGTCTCCCACGCGGAACCCATCCGCCCGACTCTCCGCCACCTGCCCAAACGCCTCCAGCCCCAAAATGTCCGACGCACCTGGTGGCGGCGGGTACCGCCCCCGTCGCTGCGCCAAGTCGGCGCGGTTCACCGACGTGCTCGCCACCCGCAACAACAACTGCCCCTCTTGCAGCGCGGTTGGTCGCGGCACCTCACCGATCGTCAGCGGCGGTGGTCGCTTGGCCGCATGGAACTCTTCCGTGGGTACCACCGCTCGCATAGTACTCATGGTGCGTAACCACCGCCAAGCACGGTGCATGCCCCGGAGCGAGCCGGCACCGGAGAGAGGAGAGACGGCGTCGCGATGCCCGGCGCGACGCTTTGCGGGGAATGCAGCATCGGGCGGACCGGGGCCTGCACCACGCTTGGGACAACACCCCGGGATGCAGACCACTGGAGTGATGCAAACCGTGCACAACTCGCTAGGAGTATCACCACCGTGACATGCATACCCCTCCACCGCACTCCCCTCCTCCTCGGTGACGTCATCGGCACTCCGATGCCGAGTGGATTCCACCGGTCCAGGACACCGCGAAACGTTTACAGGACGCGCCATCGAGGCTACCCTATAGCAGCAGCACCCTCGACGACGTATCGGAAGGTGACAGGCCGTGTCTGGAAACGGGCGTCCCGCTTCATCTCTCACACACTGTCCGCGGCGGCTCAGGCGTCGGCATCGGCACCGGGGTTCAGCGCGAATGCCTGGTAGTTGAGCAGGGCGGCGATGGTGACCCAGGCTTGCGTCGGTGCCAACAACACGGCCGCCATGGGTTCCACCCGGTAAAATGCGGCGATGGCCCCGGCCAGCGTCACGTAGAAACCACCCATGGCATAGAGCGACTTTCGGATACGGTGCTTTCGGAAGAAGAGCGCGTTCCACCAACTGCCCAGCGCCAGGTGCACGCCGTACACCGCCGTGGCCAGCGCCTTTTCCTGCGCGCCCGATTCAGGCGCACCCCACAGGTAGAACAGCGCCCCAGCCTGCAGCGCCTTGAGCGGCAGCCATACCGTCGGAAACACCCACGACGGCGGATGATACCACGGCTTCTTCAGCGACTCGTACCACGGGTCCAACGACCTCGAACCGCCACCCGATCCGTGTGCATTCCCCTTGTCGTTCACCGCGCCCACTTTCGGCACCCCCGACCGCCGCGACCACCGCATCGCCCAGCTCTCCACCACCGAGGCGCCTATCACCACCGCCGCCGCCGACGCCGCCCGCACCGCCGTCTCGTGCTCCGTCAACAACGCCGCCAGCCCGGAGTCCTTCCCGGCCGCCGCCGCCGCCGTCCACATTCCCAACGGCCGATCCGGTTGCAACATAACTGCTGTTCACGGAAGATGCACCGCGGTGAACGAAATGCTCGACGCCGACCGAATCGATCGCGACGCGCACCGTCTGGCGCTCTCCCGCAACGGAGACGCGTCCGCGCGGCGAACGGTGCACGGCCGCGTCGTCCGGGCGGGCGCGCGCGATCGGCATCGAATCCGCGCGCGGGTTGTTGTCGGGCAGGGCGCGTGACGGCCGGGACGATGGCCGGGAGCGATCGTGCGGATCGTGTCAACGCACGGAAGGGCGTAGATTGTGTAGTGATTGGATAGTGGTGGTTGGAATGAGTGGCAAGGCAGGGCCGTCGTCGTGGGTGATGTGGGCGGCTCCGGTGGGCGGTGATCGCGGCGGTGGGCGGAGGCGGGGGCCGACGAGCGCCCGACTGGCGCGGGGTGCTCGGGGGTCTGGTGACGCGGTGCGGTACTGGCGATGGCGACGTGGAGGGGATGAGAGGGGATGGCAGACGGCGACGGAGGTGTTGGGTTCGTGGCGGCGGCAGCACTGCGGACGAGACACGGACGGTCGGGGTCTCCCGTCACTGGCCTCCGTCCGAGCGCGAGCCGGATCGGGCTCGCGTCGGTCGCCGGGTTCGGGCGCAGCAGCGACCGGAGTAGAGCCGGTGTTGCGGTGGGTGCGACGGGCGGTGGCGGCGGCGGCTTTGATGGCCGGGAGCGCCTGCGTCACTTTGGAGGCGGCGCCGCGGCCGTCGTCGGTTGCGGCCGCCAACACCGACACGACGCCGTGCGCTGAGCGCCTCGCTCACAGCAGCCGCACTTTGACTCTATCAAACGCGGGTCGACGGCGCCTGCGATTGGTGGCGTCGACGGCAGCGACCTCGTCCTCCCGGGCCACAGCGCCGAAGAACGCCGCGGCCACCTTTGGCGGCAAGCTCATCAAGGTCGGACAGGAGGCGACCAAGTTTGAAATGCATCAGCCGGTGGCCGACGCGCTGGCGCTGCTTTTGGCTACCGTGTTTGTGATCCCACTGATGAAACAGCTGGGCACGTCGCCCATCCTGGGCTTTCTGCTGGCCGGCGTGGTGATGGGTCCGAACGGCCTGGGCATTGTGAAGGAGATCGGCGCCAGCAAGGCGCTCGCCGAACTCGGAGTGGTGTTCTTCCTGTTTGAGATGGGGCTAGAGCTGAGCGTATCGCGCCTCAAGTCGCTGTTCAAGGACGTGTTCGGGCTGGGGTTGGCGCAGTTTGCCCTCACTGGTTTGGCGCTCGGCTGGGTGTGCTCGCTGGCGGGCCTGTCGCACCGGGCGGCTTTTGTGGTGGGCGGTGCGTTGGCGCTCTCCTCATCGGCATTCGTGTTGCAGCTGTTGAATGAGCGCGGCGAGATCGGCACGCGCTTCGGGCGCGCCTCGTTCGGCATTCTGCTGTTGCAGGATCTGGCGGTGGTGCCGCTGCTGGTGGTGGTGCCGCTGCTAGGCGCCAGCGGCGGCGGCATGTCGCTGGTGCGGGCGCTGGGACTGGCGGCGGCCAAGGCGTTCGTGGCGCTGACGAGCATCTTCTTCGCCGGCCATTTCCTGTTCGATCCGGTGTTCAGCGCCACCGCCAGCGCCAAGTCGCCCGAGGCGTTCGTGGCCACCATTCTGGCCACCGTGCTGGGCATGAGCGCGCTGACGGAGGGGTTCGGTTTGAGCGACACGTTGGGTGCGTTCCTGGCGGGCACGCTGTTGGCGGAGACGCGGTATCGCCACCAGATCGAGGCGGACATTTTGCCTTTCCGCGGTCTGCTGCTGGGGCTGTTCTTCATCACCGTCGGTTTTGGGGTGGATTTGCGGCTGCTGTCGCGCTACATGCGGGTGGTGCTGTCGTTGGTGGTGGGCGTGCTGGCGCTGAAAGCGGGCGTGATCACGGCGTTGGCGCGCGTATTCGGTCTCAATTTCGCCAACGCGCAGCGCACCGGCCTCATCCTGGCGCAGGGCGGCGAGTTTGCTTTCGTGGTGTTCGGACTGGCGCAGCGCAGCGGCGTTGTCGATCCGGAGCTGGCGCAGATCCTGTCGCTGGTGGTCGCCATCAGCATGGCCTGCACGCCGGTGCTGTGCGAGCTGGGTACGCGGGTGGCGTCCACCATCGAGCAGCGGCGCGGGCTGATCGGCACGCGCTCGGAGGACGTGAGCTCGTCGAGCGATTTCGTGCTGGTGGCCGGTTACGGACGCGTCGGCCAGTCGGTGTGCGATCTGTTGAGCGCGCGCCTGATCCCGTGGGTGGCGTTCGACATGAGCCCGACGCGGGTGATCGAGGCACGCAAGAAGGGCCTGCCGGTGTTCTTCGGCGACGCCTGTCGGCCGGACGTGTTGCGGGCGGCCGGCGCTGGCAAGGCGCGCGCGTTTGTGGTCACGCTGCACGATCCGAATGCGGCGTCGCGCGCCGTGACCGTCATGCGACAGGAGTTTTCCGACAAACCGTTGTTCGTACGGGCGCGCGACGAGCGACACCGCAAGATCCTGGAGCTGGCCGGCGCCACCGCTATCGTGCCGGAGCTGCTGGAGGCCAGTCTGTTGTTGGGTGGAGCCGTGTTGCGCTCGTTCAATACGCCGGCAGAGGAGATCGCCCGACTGATCGACGATGCGCGACGACGGGCGGTGAAAGAGTTTGGACTGGAGATGTTCGGCGCGCCGCCGGAAGCGAAAGCGGCGGCAACCGCCGAGGCGGGAGGCACTGCAACGACAACCTCGCGCGCCCTCAGCAGCGACGAGGACGACGAGGGCCCGCCGCCACTGGCCGTCGGCCCGTCGGTGCCGCTGGCGGTGCCGCTGGAGATGCGCAATACGCTATTGAAACAGGAGGCGGACCGGGCTGCTGCTGCTGCTGCTGCTGCTGCTGCCGCCGCCGCCAAAAACGAAGACGCCCACAACGCGACCCCGCCGTCGGACACTCACGCGGCGGCCGCACCATCCGACGACGATGAAGACGAGCCGGAAGGCCGCCCCACGCCCCCCAAGGTGGTGCCCGCGCCGATCGCCCCGCTGCCCAACAAGAGCACCTCCACCCGTCACGAAGACGACTACCCACAGTATACCGCCTACCGTAGCGAGCGCGACGCTGCCGAGAGCGAATCCGGAGACGGCACCGCCGAACCGCCGGTCACCTGATGCGTGCTGTAAACCCGAGTCGTAGCGCGTGTCATGGGAGAGAGGCGCGAGCGCGCGCGGAACGATCGATGCCGAGCGCGTTTCGGTCGGGCGGGCGGTGCAAGCGATCCGGTGCGCACCCTCGCCGACCGCCTCATCTCCCAGTATGGTGGTGTCGGAAACGATCGTAGCGCTTACTGTGGCTATACTGGGTGTGCGACGAACGTATCGACTGGTGTTACGTGCTGAGCGGTATGGGTATCGCAAGACGTGGTTGCGGAACGTGTTGTGCCGTGGGGTGCAACCGACGGGCGGTGGTCGGTGCGTGTTCCCGGCGTGTGCGTGTCATCCGCACTGGTTTGTGAAGCGGGTGTTTCGGTACGGCGCGAATGCCGCGCGATGGATGCGGGAGAAGCGGGCGGCGTGGAGTGGTGGTGGTGGCGGGGGTGGTGGTGGTGACGGGGGTGGTGGTGGTGGCTCGAGTCGGTGGGCGGCGCGGACGCCGACGGAGGGATCGGTGGGCGCGGCGCGTCGCCGAACGTTTCAATCGGGTGACGACCAGAAGCGATCTTGATAGAGGAGCATTGTAGATACGTAACGGAAAGATGTAGCTGCGTAGCGGTCGGGATGGGAATGCCCCAACGATCGGGTGTAGCTCTGGCGGCGCCGAGTGGCGCCTCGCCTTGGACACCTCGTCTCCGTCTTCACCGCGTCGTTTTCCGACGCCGTTTCACCGGCGCCACTGCCGGCAACATCATCTCCTCGGTGCCGGCCAACAGCGGCACCTCCTCCGCTGCGCCGCTCTCCCGACGCTCACCCTCTCCCGTCTGCCGTGCGGTGTGGCCGTACGCCATCCCGCGCACCGCGGTCTGCAGCCGCTGCGAGCGGATGCGGGCAAAGCGGTGCGGGTGAAAGTACGCATCGATACGCATCTGTTTCCGACGGCAGGCGTGCCACGCTCGCAACACCGGCTGCAGCATTTCGCGGACGCGCACCGCGTCCCAGCCGAACTTGTCGGCGCAGAACGCCTCCAGACCGGCCACGTCCGGTTCGCGCCAGGCGAACGCGCGCCGACCATCGGGCAGCACCCACCGTCGCTCCACGTTCGGGCGGCAGTAGGCGTCGATGACGTGCCGATTGGGGAACGAGCGATCACGTAAATGCCACATGCGTCGGACGTTGCGATGCACGCGCTGGAAGCGCTCTCGTTTGTCCTCCGACTCGGGCGGCTGCCTCCTCTTCTTCGTGGCGGCCGGCTCCTCGGTGTCCACCGCTTCCATCCAGGCGCGAAACGACTGCAACCCCTGCGACGCGGGGAAAGCGTCGCGTTCGGCAGGCGACGCGCTGGCAGCGTCACAGAACGCGTCCACAATCTCCGCCGCATTCACAATGCCCACCCCGTAGATGCCGTCGGTGTAGTCGCCGCCCAGTAGCAGCGCCATGCAGATCAGTCGGTCGCGGTCCATGCCCATGTCACGCTCCACCACCGCCATATCGTACTCCTCGACGTACTTGCTCTCCTCGAAAATGTGTCGGTACACGCGGCGCGCTCCGAACAGGAACGCATCCGAGTCCTCGGTGACCACCGCGTCGACCGCGCCGACGGCGTTGAGGTGGGCGCACTGCGCCTCCGCCTCGGCCGGCGCCTGCATGAAGGGGATGCCCAGCAGCGATAGCATCTGGCGCACCTCCAACACCATCTCGTTGCTGATCGAATCGGTCTGCTTGGTGAGCGATTGCCACTGCGCCCGCAACTGCGCTTCGTCCAGCGGCAAGTCGGCATCGGGCTCGTCCGGAGGTGAGGAGGGCGGAGCGGAAATGGCGGATGTTGCGGACGCACGTACATCCGCCGCACGAGCGCTGGCAGTCTCAGGCGAGAGCGCATGGTTGCTGCGGTCTGCGGCCGGGGCGGCCGGCGACACCGAGGGCGTTGGATCGTGCGAGTCGCACGTGTCCGGCTCCGTTTCCGATGGAGTGGGTGATAATACGCCATGCCCAGCAATGGCGTCCTCCGTCGACACATCCCGCGCACCGTCGACGACGACCTTATTGTGGTTGGGCGTCTCGGATGATTTCCCCGTATCCGACCATGAGGGCGGCGTCTCTGGCTGCGGCCGCACCTCCATCTCGGTTGGTCGCGCTGGCGACCACGGCTCAGCGGCCGGCGCATCCTCGCTCTCGCGCACGATCGATACTTCACTCTCCCGTGGCGACGATCGCGGGAGTGCTGGCACCTCCGACTCGTCCTCTGCAAGACGGAAATCGTGCTCCGAGGGGGTCTCCGCATCGTCTGCCACAAATTCGCGCTCCACCATCTCACCGTCGCTCCAAGCGATATCCGCGTACTCGTCCACGTCGTCATCGTCCACCTCCCTGGGCGACTTGCTTGCCGGCGATGCCGAAGGCGATGATGGTGGTTCCGGCAGCACGGTTGCCTTCGTCGGCGCCACCACTCCACAAGACACCCCCATCGCCGCATCTCGACTATCCCCGGACGGGCGCGCGTTGCCCTCCGAGGCCAGATATTCGCCCGCCGCAGCGAACAGACCGTGCGGCTGCGCGACATTCGCCCAGCCGGTCCCGCTATCGTATTCGAGCGGTGCTGCCGGCACTGGGGATGTCGCCACCGGTGCCTCGGGCGTTGTCTCCCGTGCCGAGCTGATAGTCTCTCTCACACCGCTCCCGCTCTCCTTGATCAACACGTATTCGCGGGTGGTGTCCGAGGCGATGCGCCGTCCGCTCCTATCGCGTTCCTGCAGCTGAGAGCGGGCGTTGCGCACGCGCATCTTCAACTCGGTGGCCCGCAGGAAGCGGTCCATCTGCAGCTGCGAGAAGGCGCTCGGGTCGCGCTCGGTCTCCTCCTGCGCGGCCGCACCGTACGTCTCCATGTTGATGCGCCGCACCAGCTCGGCGATAATCTCCTTTTGCATCGATGCTGGATACGAGGCCACCGCCTCCCAGTCCACCTCATCCACACTCGGCACCTGCAGCGGCGTCTCCGCCTCTTCCTCTTCCTCCATCGCAGTCATACCACCCCCGGGCAGCACCTCTTCCTCCCCCGCCTCCTTCACCGCCTGCTCCACCACACAGCCCACTGCCGCATCCTCTTCCTCCGCCACCTCTCTTCGCTCGCCTTTGCCTCTCTCTCTGTGCAACCGCATCAGCAACAGACGCTCCGCGACGCGCCGCAACCGCGCCGCCTGTCTATCGCGCCGCCGTCGCCGTCGATCCTGCGTCCGCCGCTTCAACGCCGGCACCGCCCCGTCAAACACAAACACCGCGTCCACGCCATAATATAACAACTTGCAGCACCGCCGGAATATCCCCAACAGGTGCGCATTCCGCACCAACCGCATGGTGTCCGCCTCGCGCATGGCTCGCACCAACTGCGTCAACCACACGGACGCATCCACCGCCACCCACCGCCCACTGAGCGTCTCCAACCCCACACGCCGACCTGCCGGCGCCAAAAAATCCCACAGACCCTTTACGCCCATAGCGAGAAGATAATACAGTCAATTTCTCCCCAGAACCGCCACCATGTCTCCCGTCCTCTCTTCGTCGCCCGTCGTCGGGTGGTTCTCGAACGCGCGCCCGCGCGCGTCGGTGGAAAATGCGCGCCGCACGCCATTTTTCAAAGACCACGCGTCGCCCGCCGTGGCTTGCGGGGCAGGTGAGCGGCGTGTGGAAGGGGCCAGGTCACGGCAACGTGGGGCTGGCGAGGTGCATACGGACTTGGCAAGCAGGTAATTGGGATAGCCGGGAGCGCATAGTGGTGGACAAGTCGCTGGAGAGTGGGCGGAACTGGCGGTATTCGACGGGCACATAGCGGCTGGCGGAGGACGGCCTCTGGAAGCGCGGGTGTGCACAAGGGGCAGCCCGAGAGGGATATATCGAGCGGGGAGTGACCGGGGAGGGTGCGCCCGGTACGTATCGGGCGATATAGAGGTTGATTGCGGGAGGCGGTGACGTGAAACGGGGCATATCCGGGGAATATGGGCGAGCGGGCGGGATCCGCTCAGCGACCGTCGGCAGCTGACATGGGTGAGCGGGAGCGTGGTGTGCCCGAAGTGGTCCCAAAGTGTGGGGGCAGTGGTGGTGGCGGTGGTGATGAACAGCTGCGGGTGTATGTGCGATATGCTGCCCCGCCGTCCGCAGCGGACGTAGATATCGGTGGTCGGAGGTCGGGAGGCACGGCGGCAGCGGCGGTGAACGATAGCGACCGCGGCAATGGCGACAGCGCGGAACGGGTGACCCGCAGCGGCGTGACGGCAACGGTGGCGAGTGCAAGAGCAACGACGCCGAACGGTTCACGGAGCGACCGCGGAGACGACGACGACGACGACGACAGCGGGCGACGGCGCAGCGCATCGCGCGGCGGCAGTCGCGAAATGGCAACCGGCCCGCGGAATCGCAATCATACCGCCAGCGTGGGGAACGAGCGCGCCTCGATATACACGACGCGGGCCAAACGGCCCAAAACGCGCCGCAACAACGACCCCAGCAGCGGGCGCGGCATGCCGCCTTCCGGCAAGAGCGGGAATCCGGCCCCCGCCCGCATCCGCCAAGCGGCCGCCTCCGCGTCCGCCTCCAGCGACACTGCCGTCGCCGCCGACATTGTGCTTTGCGCCTGCGGCAACATGACCGACTTTGGCCCGATGATCCAGTGTTTCCGCTGCAAGGGATGGTCGCACAAGTTCTGCACCGGCCTCAGCGACGCCGAATGGGACCGCATGCAGCTGCAGCACGCGCAATACTTTTGCTGGCTGTGCGCGCCGCGCAATGTCAAACCGGGCTCGGTGAGCGGCGACGCGGTACAGGCGTTGGCATCGGTGCGCACTGGCACCCGGTGGAACTCGATTATGGCGCGCATTGTGGAGTCGGCGGCGATGGAGAATGCGCAAGTGGTGGGCGAGCCGCCGTTTCGACCGAAAAAGTACCGCGCCGTAGAGGCCCGCACTGGAGTAGACGGCGCCGGCGGCGGCGGCATCAGCAGCGGTCACCTGATGGGGCCCTTTCGGGGCATCCGCTCCACCGGCCCGCGCGTGGCCACCACCGACGGCGCCACGCCGTTGCAACGCGATCCGGCCCGAGAGGCGGCCTTTTACGAGGCGCTGGCCCACTTTTGGGAGCAGCAGACGGGCGTTCCGTGGCAGATGCCGGTTTTCCGCGGCAAGCCACTGGATCTGTACTCGCTGTACTGCGGCGTGAAACGGCTCGGCGGCATTGAGACGGTGATCGCCCGCAAACGTTGGCCGGAGATATGGCGAAGCATGCGCAACTATTACCGCGAGTCCACCGATCACTCGTTCCGCATCCGCACCGCCAGCCAGCAGTTTCTGCAGGCGTTCCTGGAGGCGTATCCGGAGCGCATGCCGTGGGATGTCGATGCCGACGGTGATGAGGTGGCGGAGAGAGGGGCGATGTCGTACGGCAGGCGGGGTGGTGGTGGTGAGGCGGGCAGTCGGACGGCGCCGACGCCGCGACCGGTGCACCCGACCACGCAACAACTGATTGCGGCCGCGGGCGATGCGAGAACAGGCAGCGGCGGGGAGGAGGGTCGGCGGGAGGCGCCGGAGGTGCGCGCTCCGTCGCCGGTGGAGACCGAGCGCCGCGACGGGCACGGTAACGGCGCGGAGCACGGAGAGCACGGCGGGCGCGTTGGCAGCGAGGTGGTGAACGTCCCGATGGAAAATGCGAGTGCCAAAGTGGCGGTGGGCGATCCAAGCACGGACCCGGCTGGAGAGGAGATGGAGGAGCAGGAGGACGATCCGCTGTTCGCCTGAACGTCCCCGAATAGGATATGGCGGTGGTCGGCAGGGGAAGAGAGAGCCGAACCGCAGTCGGACGAGTTGCACAGAGACGTTTCTATCGACACACCACGACTTCGCCGATGATACCGCCGGCACCTGCCCCTTTCAGCGCGAGTAAACTCGGGCCGCGCCCGGCGCTTGCCACAAGCGCACCATACCGTCATCGCTGGCGCTGGCGAACATACTGTCGTGCCGCGGGTTCCAACACACCGCGTTGACCGTGCCGGAGTGGCCGGGCAGTTTGGCCAACAGCCGGCCGTCATTCCGTTGCCACAGGTACACGTGCATATCCTCGCTGCCGCTCACCACGAAGCAGTCGTTCACGCCGCCGAAACAGCTGCGGATGACGAAGCGGCCCTGTTTCAGGCCGACGTATCGACGCACCAGCACGCCGGCCTGCAAGTCCCATTCGTGGATCTCCGGGTGTGTTTGCGACTCGCTGGACACGTTCACCAGGGCGTAACGGCCGCGGTCGGTGCGGGACAGGCTCAGCGACGTCAGCAGGTCGTCTTCGGCGAGCCACGGCTCCAGCTCGCGCAGGGCACTGCCCAGCACGTAGCGATGGATTTGGCGCTCGTCGGAGACGCCCACCAGCATGTGAGAGCCGGGCACAAAGGCGACGTCATGGAAGAGTCGACCGCGCATGGTGAGCAGCAGCTGCGCCGTGCACGCCGCGGGTGATATCTGCCGGGAGGCGTCCGTCGCGGTGGTCGCGGTGGCGGCGGCCGGTGTCAATCGCCAGATAAACGCCTGGCGATCCGCGTAACACACCAACAGACGCTCGCCGTCGGGCAACCACGCACAGGCGGTCACCGGTTGGTGGCGACTCTGGCACACCCAGATGCACTTGCCGGTGTGCACGTGCCATATCCGCACTTCCATGTCGTTGGCGGCCGATAGCAACAGGCGGTCGTTGGGCGACCACGCCAAAAAGTTGACCGCGCCGCGATGTCCGTGCAGTTCCAGCGCCAGGCGAGCGTCATCTGTGGCGGTGGCGACGACGCCGCCACGGCCGGTGCCACTGTGGACGGGCCGACGATCGCTGTCGGCGGTCGCCTCCGCCGCCGAACCTCCTCTCTCCTCCGCCTCGTCATCATCACGGGTGTGGTCGCTGCTGTCGCGCTCGCCATCGCCGTCGCTGGAGGCATCGCTGGGCGATCGCAAGCCGCCGGAAGTATCCGTCGGCGTCGCTGTCGCCGCCGCCGCAGTGACCAATCGGCTTCTCGTGCTGGCATCTCCCGCCGTTAAATCCAACCGACTCATATCCCAGAGCACAATCTTGGCGTCCTTGCCGCCTGACGCCAGCCATCGGCCGTCATGCGAGAACTGCACGTGCCACACCTCATTGGTGTGTCGACACAGCGTGTGCGAGTCGTGCGTCGGCACGCGGCTCGGATCGAACACCATGTCCTCCAGCAGGGACACCTGGCGCTGTCGGGTGTACGGATACAGCGACGCTGCCAGGTTGTGGCGCAGCGCTCGATACAGTAACAGCTCCAGGCGGCCGCTCTCCACGGTGCACTCCTTGGGAAACAGCCGCTGTAGTCGTTGAAACACCAGCTCCCGTGCCTGTCGTGCCCGTTCGACGACGGCCGCGGAGGCGTTCACCGGATCGGCATCATCCGACGGCGCGCCGGCCTCCAACAACGCCAACACCAGGCGGTGCATGCGCAGCGGCTCGCGCATCGCCACCTCCAATGGGGCCAGTTCTTCCCGCAGACATTGCAATGCTGCCCACAACGACGTCGTGGAGACGGCAACGGGATTCGCGTCCGCATCCAGGTTGGCCGACGCCGCTGCAGCTCCGTTCACCGCCGCCGAGGTCGGCAGCGAGCTTGATGTGGCGCTCACGCCACGCAACAGCTCCAAAAACTTTTCCTCCATCAACAAAAAGCGCGCCTCCTCTAGACGGGTCGCCTCAGCGCGTTCCAATGTGACCGGTTCGCTGCTGGACACGGTTGCGTCCACGGCCTGCAACACCTCCACCGCCGCCTCCCACTCGCCCTGCCGCACGCGCTCTCGCAACTGCCGTATCCATCCGGACTGGGCACGACAGCGGGATTCCTTCTCCAGAGCGCGCACCGTCTGCACATAGCCGAGATCTTCCAGTTGCTGCAATACGAGCCGCACCACTTCGGAACGATCCAGTCCCAGGCGGGTGCGCTCGCCCGGAGCAGCTCGTCGGTCAGGCGCATCCCGCTGGCCGTCCGCCGCACCCGCTGTCGGCGCCCCGTTCTCCCATTCCTCTCCGCTCGCCACGTGCCCAACGGCGACTGCGCCATCGTCAGCAGCGGATGCTGCCGTCGTACCGTTCCATCCGCCTTCCGAGTCGACCGCGCCCGACCGCTCCGTCGCGCCGGTCGCCGCCCGGGTCATTCGCCGCCGGCGCTTCGGTTTCGGCAACTGCCCAGACGAATCCGTGATTGCGTACTGGGATAATCTGCGCGCACGCACACACACAAATCTTCGCCAGCGGGCCACAGCCAGGGCAGAGCAAGCGCTAGAGACAGTCACGGCCAGCGGCAACGTTGGACATGAAGGCAACGCGAGCGGGATGCCGCTTGGCCAAACGTGACGCGTTGGCCGTCCAGCTCGCGTCACAGGGAAGGCTGTCACGGCCGGGCCACGTGACGGATGGAACTCCGCGATGTGCGGGTGCCGTCGACAAGTCGAATGCGGGAACCGCGGAATCGGATAGGCGCTGCGTGGCATCGTCTGTAAGAGAGACCACTGCTCGGGCACCGAATCGTGGCGGTTTACACGGAACATCCATTCTGCGGTCCCTAGCTATTGCGGTCGGTCTCCTCATCCGCCGCCGCCGCCGCCTCCTCTTCCTCGCCGTCGTCCTCGTCCTCCTCATCATCGACGGTGGACACGCTGCATTGGGCCACGCGATCACCGGGTCGCAGTTTCTGCACAATCACCCCGCCGGCCGTTCGACTCCGCAGCGGAATGTTTGCCGCTGAGAAACGGGCCACCGTGCCCATCTCGGTGATGAGCACCAGGTGATCGCCCGGCTGCACCGTCCGCAAACACAGCAGCCGGTCGTTGCGGTCGCGGCGCAGTCGGATACCGCGTACGCCCTGGGTGCGTCTACCCAGCACCCGGAAATCCTCCACATTCATGCGCTTGCCGTGGCCCAGCGCTGTGATGGCCAACAACGACGCCACCTCTTCTCCATCCGCCGGCTGGCGGATCACCGCCATGTCCGCGATGTTATCATCCGACCGCAGCTTCATCGACAGCACGCCGCGGCTGGTGCGGCCCGTCGCCCGCAACGTCTGGTCGGCCACCAGCATGCGCGCCACCTGTCCCCGCGCCGACGCCAACACCACCGTGTCGCCGGTTCGACACAACTGCACCCAGCCGACCTGATCGTCGGCATCCAACGACAGAATAATCAGACCGTTCGATCGCACGTGGTCAAACGCAGATAGCGGCGTACGCTTCAGCCATCCCTTGCGCGTGAGCAACAGGATGTGCGTGTCGGCATCGAAAGTGGACACCGGCATGAGGGAACTCAGTCGCGGCAACAGGTGCATGTCGGACGCGTCGTCGGTCGACGTCACCGACATCCCGTTGCCCTCCACGTCGCTCACGTTCATACCGATGCCCGGGAAAACCTCGTGAATGGGCACGCCGCGCGCCGTCCGCGAGGCGCGCGGAATCTCAAACGCGTGCACCGTGTACGCCACGCCGCGCTCCGACACCGCCAACACCGCGTCGTGATCCTGACACGCGAAGAAATGCGCCACCGAGTCGTTCTCGCGGATTTGCGCACCGCGCACGCCCACGTGACCGCGACCGTGCGCCTGAAACTCGCTGAGCGGCACCCGTTTCAGGTAGCCCTGCTTGCTGACGATGATTACCGATGAGCCGTTGGGCACCACATCGCGCGACGTCAGCCGGCCGTTGTAATCGACGATTTGCGAGCGCCGCGGCTTGCCGTACTGGCGGTCGAGCTCGCGCAGCTCGTCGGCGATGATCTGCATTACGCGCGACCGATTGGCCAACACGTGCTCCAGATCGGCAATGCGCACCGCCAGCTCGGCGCCCTCGGTCCGCAGCCGCTCCGACTCCAGCTGGGTCAACCGGCGCAGCTGCATGGACAGAATAGCCTCCGCCTGCGGCTCGCTGAGGCGGAACGCCCCCTCAGGGGCAGTGAGCGCCTGGCGCGCATCCTGCACCGTGGCCGCCTCCCGTATCGTCCGAATCACCTCCGACAGCGACTGCAGCGCCGTCAGCAGACCCTGCACGATGTGCTCCCGTTCGCGCGCCCGCTCCAGCTCGAAGCGGCTCCGTCGCCGCACCACCTCCACGCGATGCTCCACAAACACCTGCAGCGAGCGTTTCAGGGTGAGACGCTCGGGCTTGCGGCCCACCAGCGCAACCATGTTGCCGCCGAACGACGTCTGCAGCGCGGTAGCGTTGAACAGATTGTTCAACACGACGTTCTTGTCAGCGTTCTGTTTCATCTCGATGACGACACGCATGCCGTCGCGGTCGCTCTCGTCGCGCAGGTCGGCGATGCCATCGAGTTTCCTTTC
Organism: Cyanidium caldarium; assembly: GCA_026184775.1. Taxonomy (NCBI): domain Eukaryota; phylum Rhodophyta; class Bangiophyceae; order Cyanidiales; family Cyanidiaceae; genus Cyanidium; species Cyanidium caldarium. The sequence continues at coordinate 388,623 of JANCYW010000006.1, read as the reverse complement.
GTTGACCAGTTCGGCGATGCGCGCCAACAGCGCCGCCTTCACCACTTGGTATGGCAATTCATGCACGATAATGGCATCGCGGGCGAGCCGGCCCTTGGCGCGGATTCGCTCGAAAGAGGTCTTCGCGCGCACCATCACGCTCCCGGAGCCGGTGGTGTACAGTTGGCGCGCCCCGTCAGTGTCCAAAATGAGACCGCCGGTGGGAAAGTCCGGCGCGGGCACGTACGCGATGAGCTCCTCGTCCGACAGTTCCGGGTTCTCGATCAGCGCTTGCAGCGCGGCGACCAGCTCGCTGAGGTTATGCGGCGGCACATTGGTGGCCATGCCTACCGCAATGCCGTGCGAGCCGTTGAGCAACAGGTTGGGCACGCGCGCCGGCAACACTGCCGGCTCGTTATCGGAGCCGTCAAAGTTGGGCGCAAAATCCACCGTGGCCCGATCCAAGTCGGCCAGCAGCGCCACTTTGCTGAGCGAAGTGAGTCGGCATTCGGTGTAGCGCATGGCGGCGGCCTTGTCGCCGTCCACTGACCCCAAATTGCCCTGTCCGTCCACCAGCGGCTCCAGCATAGAGAACGGTTGCGCCATGCGAATGAGCGCATCGTACACCGCGCTGTCGCCGTGTGGATGAAAGCGTCCGAGCACTTCGCCCACCACGCGAGCACACTTGCGGAACTGCGAGTTCGGATTGAGGCCCAGCTGGCTCATCGCATACAGAATGCGTCGGTGCACCGGTTTGAGGCCGTCGCGGGCATCGGGCAGTGCTCGCGCATGGATGACACTCAGTGCGTACTCTAGGTAGGAGCGCGAGAGGATCTGGGTCACGTCCGACGGCTCGATGTTGCCCGCCGTCAGGGTGGCCGTCCCGCCGCCATCACCATCGCCGCCGCCGCCGCTGCTGCCGTTTAGGTCGGCAGCAGTTGGCGCCTTCACCTCAGCCATGCGGAGAAGGAAACATGGTGCCTGCCGGGAGCCGCTCGCTGGTTCGGCGCCGACGGGTAGAGGAAATGAGGGGTTGCGCGAGACGACAAACGCACCTCGCCCGACGGCTGCAGTTGGCCATTGCACGGGGCGGTCGACACTGCGCCCGCCCGCCTGGCCCCCTCCTTGGCGGCGCCACGGTAGAACGGTGGGCAGAAATGCCAGCGAGAACATAGCGGCGGCGTGAGGTGGGCGAGCGTGATTTTCAAAGAGCACCGACCGCCACGCAAGGAATGTGGTCAGAGGCGTCGCCGTTGGCGGCCGGTGTCGGAGACGTGACATAGATTAGCGCAAAATGTCTCATGTGGAATGGCGGGAGGGGGATCTCCACGCAAACGATGAACGGGAACTGCCACACGCGGAACGAGACAACGGGAGTGCCGCATGCATACGGTCGTGTGCCGCAATCTTACACACTCTCCTTCGCGCGCTCTACCAGGCGTTGCCAGGCGACGGCTTCGGTGTAGGGCAGCGTGCCGCCAAACAGGTCCAACGCGCTGCCGACCGTCACATCGACGCGGCCGCCGCCGGCTTGGCGGACGTACTCCAGGTCGCCGACGCTGCGCACCCCGCCCGCATACGTCACTGGGATGGGCGAGATGTCGGCCAACCGTTGCACCAGCGTCTCGTCCAAGCCGCACTTCTTGCCCTCCACGTCCACCGCGTGCACCAGAAACTCGCTGCAGTACTCCGCCAGGCGCTGCAAAGAGGTGGCATCCAGGCGCACATCGGTCCGCCGCGTCCAACGCTCCGTATACACAAAGTATTCGACAGTGTCATCGACTTGATGTGGTCGGCAGCTCAAGTCTAACACCAGGCGTTCCCGACCGGTGACGCGCCGCAGTTGCTCCAGCCGCCCGATATCCACGGCGCCGTGATGGAATACGTACGAGGTGACGATGACGTGGCTGGCGCCGGCATCCAAGTAATGCCGCGCGTTGTCCGCAGAGACGCCTCCGCCAAACTGCAGTCCGTGCGGAAAAGCCGCCAGCGCCTCGAGCGCCGCTCGCTCCGATGCCGCGCGCTCGCCCCCGAGGATAATGACATGACCACCGGGCAGGCGGTCCTCGCGATAACGGTCCGCAAAGTAGGACGCCGGCACGTCCGTCTCAAAGTTGGTCTGCTGCACTGCAGCGCCATCGGCGGTCAGCGTCGACCCCACCACTTGCTTGACCCGGCCGTCGTGAATGTCGATGCACGGACGGAAGCGGGTAACGCGGGTGCTTGGCGCCGGAGAGAAGTTGGCGCGAGAGAGACGTGAGGTGAGCAGCACGCCCGACAGGCGTCGCTTTCGCGCGCTGCACGGTGTGTGCGGGATGCGCCAGCGGCAACGATGTCGCCGGCCGGGCGCGATGGTTGTCGGACAGAAGAGCGGAGGGGGCACAGCAGCCTCTCGGCCCCCAACCTCCATACCTACTTTACCGAGACCCATTGTATCTGGTTCGCCAACCCACGTGCACGTTCATCCTGATTCTCGCGCTTTTCATGCCTGCCAGCCTGCTGGTCGACGGTCGTCACACCGCCGACCACAGCCCACCGGGTGGCCGCTCTACCGACACCCGCATCGATCCGCCGCTGTCCACGCTCCCTCCACTTGTCCCACGATACACACTTTACACGCTTTACATCAGACGAGGTACCCTATCTCGGGATACGAATCGGCAAAGTACCGCGTCCAGTGCTCCAGCACGGCACGCTCGTCTTCGCTCAGGTCGTCGATCACGATGAGCGGCTCGTTGAGGTCGAGCCAGCGAGGCGACAGATCCGCCCGCACCAGCGCTTTGCTGGCGTCTCGTCCGGCCAGCACATTGTACGGCTGTCCACGGCCGTAGTTGCGGGCGCCTGAGGTGACGTCAAACACGCGTCGGTTCACCGAGATGTAGATGCCGCGGCCCGCATCCGAGCCATCGTACTGCGCCAGATCTGCGCGGGTGAAGCGGCGCAGTACGGGCGCCTGATCCAGCGGCGACAGACGCCGCGGGGAGGGCGGAGTGCTCGGCGGAGCATCCGGGGCTGCGACGCTGCCGTCGATGCGCGGCGCGCCCCTCTCGGTGATCATCTTGCGGAAATAGGTCCAGCTGGTCTCGTTGGGCGCGGTGAACGCTTGCGGCGCCTGCTGATATTCTGGATGCTCGCGCTGCACGTAGGCGCGTACATCCTCGGGCAAGTCTGCGAAGCCGTGCTCCAGCTTCTTGCCACGGCAGTGGTACACCAGGCGGCCGGGTCGGCTGCCCATGTTCATCCACGGTAACCACTGGCTGACGCGCACCCAACTCAATTGGCACGGCGCCGAGTCGAGGCGCGCATCCGCCAAGTCGCTCTCCTCGCAGAAAAACTGGAACAGCTCGGCGCTCTGGTACAGGTTGCTGGCCGAGCTCTCCGGAAACTCGCTGCGCGGCAGCGGATTCGGATACCGCAGGAACAGCTCCATGTGCCAGTAGATGTCTTTGCCGCTGCGCGTCGTGGGCACCAGAAACGGCCGTCCGGTGCGCCGGCTCACCAGCGAAAACTCCTGATTCACCGGGTCGTTCCACACGTGCACCACCTCGTTCAGACGATTGGTGAACGGGTTCTGCCACTCGCCGTGCAGGATCTCGCCGGTCTCCGCATCGCGATAAAGTCCCACTTCGCGAGTGAGCAGGCGCCAGCCGCCCTCTTGCGGCACACAGCGGCCGATGTTGTAGCCCTCGAAACGGAACAACCGCGTCGCCCCGCCGTTGTCCACGTACGCGTGAATGTCCCCCGTAAACCAGTACACCACTTCGCGTCCGGGAACCAGCGAGCCGCGCGTCTTAATCCATCCCTTCAGATTGGTTGCTGGATCCTCTTGCAGCGTCGCGGTGTTCACCGCGTAGTTGTCGCTGTCGACTCGACGCTCCACGTCCGCCTGGGCGCACCGCCAGCGCGGCCGACGAGGCGATCGTGGCGGCCTCGCCGCTCTCCACGGCGATTCATGGTGACCGTCATCATGTCCGGCGTGGACAGTGCCGAACTTCCGCGAAATGAGCGTCGTCTGCACGACCCACATAAGCGAATGGAAGGCTGTTCGACGCAACACCCGCTCTCGAAAGCGTCCACCGCGAATCGAACCTCCTCCGCACGCGCACCCGCGCACCGGAAAGTGAAAATGCGCGCGCGCGTGCGCCCGGGTTTTGGCGAAGGGAACCGCACCGCCCGATGTCGCGGCGATGGGCGGGCGGGCGAGCGAAGATGCGTCCGTCCGAGTGCGAGGGACAGTAGGGACCATTCTGGTGACTGCTGGAGCTTCGTGGGTACTGGGTGGTCACGATTGGGGCATACACTCCCACTGGGCGCTTTTAGGCACCCCAATGATCGACTATGCAGCGCCACACCAGTGCGTCCGCTATGTGAACTGAATGGAGGTGAGACGGCAACGCCGGTCGAGAAGCAACAGCTCGCGCCCCTCAAAGCACATCCCACAGATCGGTTCCGTCAGGCGGGACAACACCGTCCGCAGCGGTTTGCCGAGAGCGTCGTCCGCGGCATCTCTGGCTGCCGCACTCGGCGATGTCCAGTCGCGTAGGGTGCCGTGGTGTGGATCCACCTGCACCAGTCGCAGACCGCCCGCTGATGGCGGTAGCATGCCCAGGGCGACCGCCAGCAGTTGCAACCCTTCACTGAACGCCCCGAAACGGATGCCAAACATGGGGTGCAACGCATTCGATTCGATGTCGAACAGGTCCAGCGAGCCGACACACCGATCGATGCAGCGGCTACCGGATAGATCGCACTCGCGGGTGCGATACAAGTACAGCGAGTAACCGGTGCCGACCACCCACGCGTGCACAGTGTGTCGCATGAACTGCTCGGCGGCCTGCTCCATTTCGACCGCATCGACGAGGACCGCGCGCACCGCCTCGTGTCTCGGATCGGGTCGCGGAGCATTTGCAAACCGTGACGGTTTCCAGCGCCACAATGCAGGCCCACATCTTGCCTCGGTGTTTCGCTCCCAGAAACGCCAGCTGATGGGCATGACGAACCAACAGCCGTCGCGGTACAGGTCGCGACGGCCTGGCGACAGCACGTGGCGCATGCTCGGTGATAACACAGCGCTCGTCGCCGCACTTTCCCCCGATGCATCTCGCAATGATGCGGTGCTATCGCCCGTCGACGCGCGCTGCACTCGCCGTATCCAGTCGCGCGGCGACACAATCCACGCCAACTGCACCGTCTGATCCAACGACGCCGAGGCGATCTTTACACCCGAGCAGGCCAGCGGCGCCTCGTCGCCGATACCGAACGCCACTCGTGGCACGTTGTGGCGATGCTGCAGACGCTCCGGCCATTCGCGCACCCACAACTCTGCGGCAGCGTAACGCATCGCGGATAGGCGCATCCGATCGGCCGCGGACAGGTCGTGCATGCTGCCGCGTCCGACACCACAAGCCGCGCGCCCGCTCACATCCAGGCCCGCCCGCCGCAGCCGTTGCATGGCCGTGGGCGCCAGCGCAAACTCCACAAAGCGCACCTCATGCGCGTTGCAGCCGTACGCCAGCAGCGGGTGCGACGGACACACATCCACCGACCAGGCCGAGTCGGGCGTCGGCAGACGCACCGGAAAGCAGTCGCGCATCCCATCGGTGCCCGCCAGCGGCCGGTATACCACCAAATGCCCAGCACCGTCGCCGATCTCGCCGCAACACGCCACCACCACAAATCCCAGCAGCGGCATGCAACCCGAGGCCACGTAATTGATCGGCCCCACTTCCCCGCCATCACCCCCTCCATACGTCAGCACCGATCCGCGTCGCAACGCCTCCACCTCCATACGCACACCCGGCACCGACAACGACAGACAGCGCGTCCGCAACAGCCGGCCGTCGTCGGGACACCGTCGCCACTCCACCAGCCTGTGCGCCTCTACGCCACCGAACCTCGGCCTCCCATCGTCCGCGACAACATCCCCCGGAAACTCATCGTTCAGCCAACGGTCGCCCGCCGCGTCTACCGTGTAAAACCGCTCCCCGTCCGGACTGCCGCCCACCAGCGCGTTGAGACGGGCCGGCTCGGGTGCGGTCAGCCGCGACAACGCCTGCTGCCGCCAACGCACGTTCAGAGCGTGCCCCGGCGACATTCACAAAGACAATCCAATGCCGATGCCCTTCCACACACTCTGTACAATTTCTCATGGGCGCCCCATGGACTTTGGGCGTCTCTCGAGTTCTCTCTCCGCATCGTGCCATCCTCCGGCGCTCATGCCTCCCCTCCGGTGCGTTCTCGTCGCCGACGTGCGCGATTCCCGAGTTGCGTCGCGCGCCCGATCGCATCGCGCTCGTCTTCGGACGCCGCGGGTGTGGGAACACCCGAGACACCACCCGACCGACATTCTCGCTCTCGCTCTCTCTGCACCACCCAATGTCCGCGTTTGAGGAGCTGGGCGTGATGCCAGAGGTCATCCGATCTGTCGAGGAGATGGGATGGCTGTGTCCGACGCCGGTGCAGGCGGAAGCCATACCGTTGATACTAGGCGGTGGCGATGTGTGTGTGGCCGCGGAGACCGGCTCGGGTAAGACGGGGGCTTTCTGTCTGCCGACGTTGCAGATTGTGCACGAGAGTCTCAGCGTGCCGTCTGGAGAGGTCGATGCGGAACCGCTGGAGGAAGTGGAGGAGAAGGCTGGGGGAGGGTGGGTGTGGAGCGAGCGCGACCGCGACGCGTTGCTGGAGGTGGACGCGGCGGATGCGGCGCGTTGCACGGCGCGACATACGCACCAGTGGGCGGGTGCGCGGGCCACTCGGGGTATTCGGGAGGGCGCTGGCGGGCGGTGGTGTTTCGAGGTGGTGGTGATGGAGGAGGGTGATGGGCTGTGTCGAGTGGGCTGGAGCACCGCCGACTCCACGCTGGCGCTCGGCACCGATGCACATTCGTATGCGTACGGCGGCACGGGGAAAAAGTCGAGCGGCGGCTCGTTTGAGACGTACGGCGAGTCCTTTGGACGGGGCGACGTCATCGCCTGCGCGCTGGACTTGGATGCGGGCGAAGTGCGCTTCTTCAAGAACGGCATCGACCTGGGCGTGGCATACAGCTGGCATCTGGGCGATCTGCAGGGACGCGCCCTATATCCCACGGTGCTGCTGAAGAGTGCGCAGGTGCGTGCCCATTTTCAGATGCTGCAGCACTCGTACGTCGGTGACTATCGGGCAGTGGCGGCGGCCACCGCATCCCAGACGGCGACGCCGGCGCAGGAGGGCGCGCTGGATTTGCAGGGACGTGATCGACCGGGCAATGCACCGCTGCTGTTGGTGCTGGAGCCGACCCGCGAGTTGGCGCTGCAGGTGGAGGTGGAGATGCGCAAGTTCGCCCGCTACCTCCCTGAGACCGATGCCGGCGCCGCGGTGCACATCGAATGCTTCGTGGGTGGCATGCCCAGCGGTACCGCCGCCGCCAGCGGCACGGTCGGCTCGACTGGACGACAGCGCCTGGACATTGCCATCTGCACCGTCGGCCGACTGACCGAATGTCTCCGGACCGGCCGGCTGGATGTGCGCTCGGTGCGCTTTCTGGCGCTGGACGAGGCCGACGCCCTGATCGCCCAGGGCAGCGCACCGTTCATCTACGACCTGCTGCGCCGCATCCCCCAGACCGGACGAAGACATCGTCTGCAGGTGGTGCTGTTCTCGGCCACGCTGCACTCGGGCAAGGTGCGCCAGCTGAGCGATCGCGTACAACAGCACGCCACCTGGGTGGACACCAAAGGTATGAACAGCGTGCCGGACACGGTGGATCACCTGGTGCTGTGGGTGACGCCGGACACCGCGCGCGCCGTGCTGGAAGGCGCCGGTGATGTTCATCGCTGGCCCGACACCGACGACGTGCACAGCCAGGTGGATACACGGGGTGACGACGCCGACGCGCTGTCGCTGCGCGCGAAACGGGCCAAACCGCTGCTGTTGGCACAGCTCATCGAGCGGTATCGCATGGAGCAGGCGATTTTCTTCTGTCGCACCCAGCTGGACTGCACCGTGCTGCATCGCTTTCTGGAGCGGTTGACGAGCACACGCGGCGCCTCTATTGTGTTGCACGGCGGTCTGGCGGCCGCGGAGCGACGACAGAACCTGGCGCGCTTCAAAGAGGGCGAATACCGCTTCCTGATCTGTACGGACGTAGCAGCACGCGGCATTGACGTGGTCGGACTGCCGTACGTGGTGAACATGACGCTGCCCGATGAACCCGACGGTTACGTGCACCGGGTGGGGCGCGTCGGCCGTGCCGATCACACCGGCCTGGCGCTGTCGCTGGTAAGCTCGGTGCCGGAGCGGGTGTGGTTTCACACTGCCTGTCGCGGCCGCCGAGGCGCCAAGTGTCAGAACCGCGCGCTCACCACCGAGGGCGGCTGCACGCTGTGGCTGGACGAGGCCGAGGTGGTGCGGCAGATTGCCGAGCAGGTGGGTGGCGGCAGTGACATCACGGAAGTGCCCGATGTGATGACGTTTCTGCGCGATGGCCACGATGCCACTGCGCAAAAAGTGGTATACGGAGTGAAGCGCGGCGAAGGCGGCGGCGGCAGCGGCGGCGCCAACACGTCAGCGGGAGCAGCGGAGGCGGCCAGCGTGCGCGAACAGATGGAGCGCCTGCGCCCGACGTTGGAGTGGTTACAAACGATGGAGCGGCAGGCGCAGCTGTGGTTTCTGGGGCACGCCAGCGGAAAGCCGTCGCCAGAGTGACGACTGCAGGCAGGTAATTTTATTGCCGCAACCTCGCACCATACCTATCTATACTTACATCTCTTCCTTCTGCGGTCGGACGGCGGTGGCGTCCGGCAAGGTGTGTTGGGCGGCATCGCGCAGGCGCCGCAGTAGGTCTGGCGCGCGCACCTCCAGCTGGTTGCGGATACGGCGCCACTGCTCCAGCAGCAAAATGGTGCGCGGATGAAGGCCGCTGGGCAGGTGCATCGTGCCGATGGGCAACGACATGGAGGGGAAGCGGCGACGATGAGGAGAGCGCGGGCGATTCAACGTCGCCAGGTACTCGCTGGTGGCAAAGGGATGCGGCGATGCAATCTCTTTGCGGTCAGAGCGCGTCGTCGTCGTCGTCGTCGCGGCGGTCCGCATCAATGTCCTATTCGAGAGCGTGTCCGCGCGGCGCGACAACACCGACAACGGGAACCGTCGCTGCGACGCCATACCCTCGCGACGCTTACCCGACGGGCGCACCCGCCGGCTGCTCGCCAGACGCTTCTCCTGCAGCGTCTGCTGCAGCAGTTGATCGGTGAACAGCAGACGGGCGGCGCGGGCACCGGCATCCGGCGCCAACTGCCACCGAGCCTGCAACACGTTGTGCGCCAGTTCGAAGCCGTGTCGCGTAGCCGCGAATATCACCGGCGGGCGCACTTCCAGCTGGCGCACTTCGCGTGAGCCCGGCGGCGGGGCGATCGGCAGCACGCACGCCTCGGGCGGTAGCGATGGCGTCCAGCGGGCGCCCACCGCCTCTCGCACGTCCGCGTGCCGCTGCCACTGCGGATCCTCCAACCGACGCAGGTCGTCACGATAGAGACGGTGATGGCCGCCGCGGATCAGGTGCTCGCGCACCGCCGGGAAGCGCCGAAACTCGGGCGCCGCCACCAGGCGCTCGTACAGACCGCCGCGCTGCGGCACTTGGGCGCCGAACGGCCGCGTACGCAGCACCAACACGTGTGTGCATCCCTCGGCGAGCGCGGTGCGGTACGGGATCGGTTCGAAGAGGCTGGCGTCGGCGAACGTCTCGTCGCCGATGGTGACCAGCGGGCCGGCGATGCCGGGCACCCGAGCGCTGGCCCGCAGCGCATTCCGCAACTGCTCCAACGATTCGATACCATCTAGGACAGTGCTGCGCATGCGCGTCAAGGAGCTGGCCAACGGCCGCAGCGGCTGCAGCTGGTGGCGGCGGATGAACGACTCCCAGTCGAGCGGCTTGCGGTTCACCATGATGTCATCCAGCAGCAGATCCAGGTCGAGCACCGGGCGAGCGTGCTGGCGCCGAATGTACGGATAGAGCAGGGCGCGTTTGTCGATAAAGCGGTGGTCGGCCACGTCGCCAAAGTACAGCGAGGCGCCGTACAGCGGCAGCTGGCGCGACACCAGGTACGCGCCGCAGATGGAACCGGCCGACGAACCGTACACCACGTCGATGGCGTCAGCGAAACCCAGATACTTCAGGGCCGCACACATGCCGGCGGCCACGCTGCCACGCATGCCGCCGCCTTCAATGGCCAACGCGAGGCGATACGGATCGGTGCGCTGGCGGGGACGCGAGCCGCTGTCTCGCCGTCGGTGTAACAATTGGAGCACGGGATGGGTGGGTAAATGGGCGAGGAACGCGTTCCAGGCTGCGGCGGTGGGTGTTGGCGCCGGTAGCGACGTCATCTCGGGCGGCGAGGCAGCTGACGCCGTCTGCGGTTCGGGAAGCCGTCGTTGTCGCTCCACCGCCCCCGTCCGTTCGTGCCGTAGAAACGCCGGTAGTACCAACTGGGGCGTCTCAGAAAGCTGCGCCTCCAACCGCCGCTGTGCACGCCGCGACCTTTCGGCGCACACCCGCGCTTGCTGTCTTCGCGACAGCCGCGACAGTCGTCTCGACGGAGCGGCCACGAACGCCACCCGCCTCCGCCGGAAGAGGTGAGACGGTGTTCTTCGTGCCTCCATGCCAGTCGGCGGATCCAGGGTAAACTGCTCCTCTACCACGCCTACGTGGGTAGCTGATTGTCGACTCTTGACAGCCATTTCATTCCCTTCCCCCGCTTGAGGTGGCGTGCTTGTCAGTGTCGAACGGAGAGTGCCCGAGCACCGACGGTTTCATGCATCGCACACGCCTGTCCGTGCCCTGCCGGATGGACGGGTCGATGTCTCTGGACCACCCGACAGGCAGGTGGACACAACAAAGTGGGAGGGAGCTGTTCAAGGGAATGAGGGGTGGAGAAAGGGGATCAGGGAATATGGATTCATTGTCGCAGAGTCGCACGAGATGGCGTTGCGTCTGAGTAGTATCCTCTCTGAGAGACAAGGCACCAGCATCCGGTGCACCCACCGAGGAGCCTCTGTTGAGAGGGTGGTCTCTTGTCGGCATCTCCCTCAACACCGACCTGTTCTTCATTCTTCCCTTCACGGGAGCACACTCGCCCTGTGGCATCCTCCGGCCGCCGCGTTTGGGAGGGAATCCGCGCGGTGTGCAGGACCGCCTGCGGTGCGGGAACCTCGTCGGGGCGCGCCGTGTCTACCGCCGTTGCCTGCCGCTTGTCTGCACCGTCCGCTCGGGCCAATTGCGGGCGAGCACACCGATAACCGCAGTGGCACGTCGTATCTCGGAAGATACGCTACCAGGCACTTGCTTGGGGTGGATGGGGGCGTTCGTGGCACCGATTCACCCGGCTCGGGGGAGGCGCCCCGAGTCGCGGCATCACCGCGACAGCTATAGTCCGCGCGAGTGGAGGCCACTGACACCGCGACTACATCGTCGCCGTGCTTTGCGGGCGTCGCTGTATCGACGGGGCGATGGCGGTGGCCCGGGTGGCGACCGGGACGAGTCGGGCGGCGACCCGGACGACTGGTGGGGCGCAGCCGGCGGGCCCGGCGGCAGCGGGTACGGCCTGGGTGGCGGAGGTGGCACGCCCGACATGGGCTCGTACCGCGGGGCGCTGGAGTCGCTGTTCCTGGAGGCGTTACGCTCGTATTATGAGGGGCACCCGGTGCTTACCGAAGATGAATTCAAGACGTTGCGCGACGAACTGGAGCACTTGGGCTCGTCCTCGATCCGATTGAACGATCTGGAGAAGCTGTGGGTGCAGGCCACGCAGCAACGCGACTTTGACCGCAAACTGTTGAGCGAGTTCCGCCTCAGCCCCGAGGAGCTGGAGAGTCTGAAGGAGAAGCTGGGTGCGGGCGGCACCGATAATATCGACATCCAGACGGTGATGAACTCGCAGTCGCGGGTGGATCAGCGCCTGCTGTATCTACTGTTCGGCGACGCCGTAGAGGATCGTCTTAAGATCGTGCTGATGTACGCGCCGGCCGTGCTGCTATGCGTGTCGTCTTTCCTGGGATTCGCCCTGTTGGATTTATACGTTCTAGGGCACGTTCACCTCACCTTTGACGACCAGTTTGCCATGCGCGCCAGTCTGTTGATGATGCTCGCCGCGTTGGGCACCATCTGGTTCAGCAACTTTCTCACGCCGCGCGTGCTGAACTATCTGGATCTGGGCTCGCCGGAAGTAGTGCGCGGCGCCTGCCCCAACTGTGGACAACAGGTGACGTGTTTGTTCACCAGTGCCAGCGGCAAGAGACGCGATGAGCGGCGCTGCAAGCAATGCGGCGCGATCGTCGGCTTCAACCTGATACGCAAGAAGGTGTTCCTGGTGTCGCGGCCGCCGTCGCTCAAAGGCACGCCAGATTAGGGGAGAGGCGCGAAGCGGACATCTCTTCTATGACAGGCGCGCCAATCACCGCTGCGCTCCTAGTGCCGCCTCTGAAATATGTGTCAGATGTCCATCTCGGCGATGGACGCGCGGCGCCGCTGTCGAAAAAATCCCCGCAGCAACGCGGCCGACTCCGCGGCCAGCACGCCGCCGCGCACGCGTTCCAGCTTGTGGAACGGATGGGGCGGCGCATGTTGCAGCAGGCGCATATACGATTCTACCGCGCCCAGGCGCATGTCCCGCGCGCCATACACCAGCTCGGTCACCCGCGCCAACTGCAGCGCGCTCAGACACATCGCGCACGGTTCCAGCGTGCTGTATAGAATCGTGCGCCAGGGCACGGCGTCGGCGGCAGCGCTGCCGCGCCGATTGAGTCGCCAGTTGCCCAGCTGCGCACATGCACTGCGTATGCATTCCATTTCGGCGTGCGCGGTCGCGTCGTGGCGCCCCTCGACGCCGTTGCGCGCCGCCGCCAGCACTGTCGCCACGCCGCCCTCCGAAACCGCCACCAGCACTGCGCCCACCGGCACCTCGCCGCAGTCGAAGGCCTCGCGCGCCATGTGCAACGCCTGCTGCATATAAAGCACGTCTTGTACACCCGATGAATCGCAGCACACCCAGCGAGGTAGCGCGGTAGTTGCCGACACGTCGGTCAGGCATTTGTCGATCGGCTGCTGTCGCTGCTGCTCTTGTGCCCAGCCCGCTGAGAAACGCCGCGGCGGACACCGGACACGGCCGCCGCGGGTGCCCGCCGGAATCTGCCGCAACCGTCGCTTCCATCGAGGCCACCCGGGAATGAAGCCCGCTCTGGCCGTGATCGTACGGAGGAGGGTTGTGAGAGAGACTCGTTGCGGCGCCCGCACCGCAAGCGATGGGGCGAAGGCCATGCCTCGCCGCGTAGAGATCGCTTCCCGATGAGAGCGCCGCGGCGAAGACGACGTCTCCGGGGCGGAACAGCGGACTGCGGGCGGAAGGGCGGCCGTCAATTCAGCATGCCGACGCAGTGACGATGGCACAAGGTCGGGTGCGCCAAACGCCCCACCGAACTGTCGGGGAGAACGTGCAAGCGCCCTCGGGCAGTGAGCACGCACACGGCGTCTGCAGCGCAAAGGAGCCTGCCTCGGAGAGACTGCGTCTTGCAAGCGGGTTCAGCGAAGCTACCCTCCGCAGAGACGGGCACTGACCGCGGTCCTGTGCTCTGCTCCCGACACCCGCCTCAGGGCGTACCTCCGCACCTCTGTGCTTGCCCTGTGTGAGGGCGCGTCCTCCATCGACCGCTCGCGAGCCGCCATCACCGATCCAGATTTGCAGCGCACGCAGGCGCACCCGCAAACCGCAGAACGGGGAACGCGCGGGCGGGATTCATCGGACGCGGGGACAGTGGCCCGTGCGGTTGGGTCCCTGGGCGACGCGTGGTCACTCGGCAGTGCCGCGCTACGGGCGACACCGGAGGCCACCACTAGTGCCGCAGCAGCTAGGTGCGACGGACGCGCTTTTCTGCTTATGGTTTCAAGTGGCGCCGGGGGCGCGCCCACCCGGCACCGATCGGAGGGCGACGCCTTTCCGGCCGCCACGAAGAAGCGTTCACAGGTGGGCAGTGCGGTGCGTTGGCTGTTCAGGCCGCTGGGGGTGGTGGTGCGGGCAGTGGATAGCAAGGTGGATGCGCTCACCGCTATGGTCTCCATGTACAAGGCGGAACTAGCCGCCACCTCTGCGGCCCGGATAAGCGACACCCATCCGTCCACTTTTGTTGGCGCCGCCGCCCAGCATCCGATGTCCGCTGACCGCGCTTCCGCAGAGGCACCCAAGGAGATCCATCGAGGGCCTCTCGCCGCACCACCCGCGGCGCTGAGCATGGATGACGATGCCGAGGCGGTCACCTCGCGCCCCTCCAAAGATGCCGACCCGCTGCTTCGTCACGACAGCTCCAGCCTCGCCTGGGCGCTGTTATGGACGGAGTCGGCGCGACGACTGCCATCAAAGGCGCGCAAGCACATGCGGGTGCGCACCGTAATGCCGCTGGAAAAGTTCGAGGTGTTCCGCTCGTCGCAGATGAACCTCGTGCTGGTGCTGTTGTGGTTTTTTGCGGCGCTGGAACTGGCGACCACCACGACGATCGCCGTGGAGGCGCGAGCGGCCGGCTCCGCCATCTACCTGTGGCAGGGCGCGTTCACCATCGCCGCCGGCGTGGTCGGTGTCCTCGAGTTTGCTATCGCCCTGCTGCTGCACCTCTACTACACGGCGCGCCTGTTCGCCCGACCGGCCGCACAGCGCACCCGCGTGCAGTACACGGTGGCGGCCAGCACCTGGTGCTTCCTGTGGATGTTCCAGCCGGTGTTGTGGATCCAAAAGTTGGCCAACCCGAGACGCACCCGACTGGTCATGCCCGATCTGGCCTACTACTTCGATGCCGCCGCCAGCGTCGCCTACTACTGGGGCGTGTACGGCTCGCTGTGGATGCTCGGGCATCTGTTTCGCTTCCGCGACACCCAGCGCATCCCCTGGTGGCGTGTGGTGACGCCCAAGCTGTGTCTGATCGGCAGCCTCAGCGCGATGTATATCGTGTTCTCGGCGGTGTGTCGCGCCAGCCCCAGCCGCATCGCCTTTGCGACGCTGGTGAGCGTGATCCGCATCAACCGCGCTACCACCATCGACAACGCCGAGGTGTGGGTGTGCACCGCGCTGCTGACCCTCTTCGAGCTGCTGGTGATCGTGTTCATCGTGTACGAGCTGCGGCGCACTCGGCGACACCTCTTCCGAGAGAATTACGTGACCAGCCGGCGACGACAGCTCGGCTTCCGCATATTCCTGTATGTGATGGTGCTGAGCGTGGTGGTGGTCACGGTGAACTCGCTGCTGCTGTCCATTCTGTTGCCCAACAACATCGCATCCGTGCTGTACGTGCTGAACCGCTTGCACGCCGCCGGAGCGGAGAGCGCATACAACTTTGGCAACGCCGTGTACTTTATCGGCGGCGTCGCTTTCGAGCCCATCTACACCTCCAACTACATCTTCGTGCAGAACGGCATGCTGCTGGCGGCCATCGTCACCATGGTGCTGCTGTTTTTGCCGCCGTTGACGCCGCGGGTGCTGCAACGCTTACTCTGTTGTCTGGCCACCCGGGAGGAGGATTTCGAGCTCACCTTTATGCGCTACTGTTGCACCGAGCCGGCGCCGCTGTACATTCTGATGCCGCGCGACCGCGAAGTGGCGCACCGGTCGACGGCGACAGCGGCCGAGACAGAATCGCCGATGGCGTTTCTGCACCCGCTGCAGGGGCTGGGCACCGGGGTGCTCCATCCGCGCCAGGTCATCGACCGCCTGCTGCAGCCGCTGTCGGGCCTGGCCACAGTGCCGCCGCCGCCGCCGCCGCCAGTGCAACAACCCGAGCCTGTCGACGAGCTGCGTCGCATCCCGCGGACGCTGGATGCACAGGTGACCACCCACGCCGCCGCGCCCGGTGAGGTGAATCTGCGGGTGTATCAAGCCGACTACATCCCGCCCGAGCAAGTGCCCCGCCTGCGTCGCTATGTGTTCTGTGTGGACACCATGGTGCAGCAGTTGAACTTGGCGGGGGCCACGTACGCCTTTCATCCCGGCGAGCCGTTTCCATGTCACATCGCCGATGCACGCCTCACCGTCAGCGCGGTCACCATGCTATACGACGCCGACAGCGACACCTTCGGGCTGGTGGCGTCCGCTGCCGACCGCATTGTGGTGGCGTTTCGGGGCACGCGCTCACGCAAGAACCTGCGCGCCGACCTGAGAGCCACCATGGTGCCGATGCGCTTCGACGACGATGCGCTCGACGCAGAGATCGCCGCCAGCGTGCGCGATTATCAGGAATGGCGAGCGCAGCACACCGTCAACCGAGTGATCGGACTGGTGTCGGCCGGTGCGCAGAGCGTGCAGCAGTGGCGCTTGCCGGGCGGAGGTCCGCGGGTGCATGCCGGCTTTTTCCAGATGTATCGACGGGTGTACAAGCGACTGGAGCTACAAGTGATGCAGCTGGTGATGGAGTCACCGCGGCCGATCTTCCTCACCGGCCATTCGCTGGGCGGCGCGCTGGCCAACCTGGCGGCGCTGCATCTGGCGGCGCGTCTGCGACTGGGACGCACGTCGCTGCTGCTGACCACGTTCGGGGCACCCAAAGCGGGCGATGCGGCGTTTGCCCAGCTGTTGGACTTTCTGGTGCCGGTGCATTTCCGGGTGACCAACTCGGGCGATTTCGTGCCGCGGCTGCCGGTGGCGCGCCTCGGCTGTGGCTGTCTGTATAACCGCCTGCCATACGCGCACGCCGGCGTGCAGGTGCTGCTGAACCGTCACGGCACGATGGTGATCGATCCGTCGCTCATCGAGGTGCGCTGGAAGTACGGTATCAGCACCTCGGTGGAGCCGCACAAGCGCTCGACCTATCGCGCCAACATTGAGGAGTGGGCGCGGCGGCTCGGCACGTCCTGGCGGCCGCAGTTTTGGGAACTGCCGCCACAAAACGGTCGGTCGGCGCCAGCGACTGCGGAGACGTTGTACGAGCAGGTGGAGGCGGAAAGGGAAAACCTGCAGCGGGTGAGAGTCACTTCGGAAGAGTCGGCTCCCAGCAGCGACTCGGCGGTGTAGGTTATCTATCGACGCCACCACAAGGGATTGCCTCCCGACGCCGTCACCCTCTCTACGCATCCTCTCTCATGGCAGAGGCGTGGTCGCTCTCCCCCAATGCATATTGTCGACGGATGGCAGGCGATGCCCAATCCAACGGGGTACGCTGATCGGCATCCGACACCAATAAACACTCGCGGCCGCCTCGCTGTACCAAACATGCCACCAGGTCGGCGCGCTGCTCCGCACACGCGATATGCACGGCGGTCTGCCCGGTGCGCGGATGCGCCGTGTTCACCGCGGCGCCGCGCTGCAGCAACAGTCGCACCACGTCGGCATGACCGGCACTGGTGGCTCGCATCAACGCGGTGTTGCCGTGGCGGTCGGCCGCGTTCAGGTCCGACGCGGCATCCGCATCCAGCAACTGCTTCACGTTGACGGCGTTGCCCTTGGAGGCCGCCAGAATCAGCGGGGTGGCTCCGGAGCGCGTCACGGCAGTCAGCACCTGGTGCAACAGTTCCGGCGGTTGGTGGCGCAAGTGCTCTAGCAACGCGCACAAGGCGGTGCTGTCCGCGCTCGCACACGAGGCGAGGTGCACACAGTTCATGCCGGCCTCGTCCACCGCCGCGGGATCGGCACCGTGCCGCAACAACACCGACACCAGCTTCGGCCGCATACTGCACGCCCAGTGCAGTGCCGTGCGTCGTTCCGCATCGACGCGTCGCACTTGTTCGGCGTCGTCGCTGAGCAGCCGCTCCAGTTCCGCCTCGTCGTCGCGCTCCAGCGCATCGAAGCACTCAGGCAGTCCCTGCGTGCTAGCCCATATCTTGTCCGCACGCATGACGGCGAAAAAGATTATCGTGTACGTTGGTTTGGAGCACGTTGCACGACACGCTCTGAGCACGAGCACGGCATGAGCGCCGCCGGGAACGGATGCAAACCGCGACGCGACGGCAGCGCAGAGCAACGCGCCCGCCACGCGATGATCGTCTGACGGTCGTCTCCCTTGGACCTGCTGTGGCTCGACAAGATGGCCAGTGAGGACGAGGTGGGAGGGGTAGGGGAGGTGGAAGACGTGCCACCTGCGGCGACGAGTGGCGCGTGGGATGTTCAGGTGGAGAAGCTGGGAGATGAGGCTACCGCAGCGGCGTATCGGCGGCACGTCCGGCTGGCGGAGGGCATGGACTTGATCGCCAAGCAGTTCTTGCGGGCTAAGGGCCGGGCTCACGAGGCACTGGGCAGCGCTGAGGAGAGCGCCGGTGGTGAGGACGGAATGGCGGTGACGCTGTGGCGATCCACGGAGGAGGAGGAGGAGGGGGAGACAGTCGGCGGCGCGTTCACGGCGGTGGAGCCGGTGGACGGGGTGGCGTTGGCGGCGCGGGTGCTGCCGCCGGATGCGCGTCCGCAAGCGGCACACCAGCCGGTGCTGCTGTTGCGGGCAGCATCGCTGATTCTGGCGGTGTTGTCGACGTTGGAGGCGCGCGAGAAGCCTCCGCTGAGTTTCGCGCTGGGGGTGCTGGGCGCTGAGGCTTCGACTGTGCACCGCGACGACCCGGCGCTGACCGAGCTGGTCGACGTGGCGGACATGGAGGCCGGTCGGGCGTGTCTGTTGCGTCGTGTGGTTCGATGGATACTGCAAGCCGTTGAGACGAGCGCGTCACCGGGCGATGCCGGTGAGGCCAGCGTCGCGACGGCGTATTTACAGTTGCAGCTGCCGCTGGGCACGTTGCAAGTGCGCCTGTCGCGGTGGCCGCCTGAGTGGCCCCACGCGGATGCCGCTCCTTTGGATGCCCACATTCAGTTGGCGGCCACGCCGATGGAAATGGTGCAAATGACTGCAGGTGCGGCGACGGGAGCGAGAGACGGCGGCGATATCCCCACGGCTGCGGCCGCGGGCGCTACCGCAGGCCCGAGTGTTTCTGCAACAGATGCAAGCCTCTTTGGCGCTGCCGCGGTCCGGCGCAAAGTAGGGCGACCGCGCCGCGTGGACCGATTGTCCTCCAACGGACAGACGGCTGGCGCTGCAGACGAGCCCGGCCACGAGCGACGCACTCTGCGGCAAGACGCCCAGCGGTTGACGGAGGCAGCGGCGGCGACAGCGCCAGACGCCAGCGGTACGCCAACGGCTGGTGGATCGCCGCCCTCCCTTGCGCCAACAGACCCGGCGCCGCACCGCCAAGCCGAGGCGGATATCGTCCCCGAGCGTGCCGAGCAACAACGGCCCGCTTGGTGGCCGTCGCTGCTGCGAGACCGATTGGAACAGCTGCTGGCTGACCGCCAATGGGAGGCGTTTTGGATGCCGGTGACCGAGAAGGAGGCGCCCGGCTACCGCAAAACCGTCCGGCGACCGATGGACTTGTCCACCCTGCGCGACAACCTGGTGGCAGGGAGATATGCGCAGCCGGCCGACTTTGCCCACGACGCCGAGCGCATCTGGATCAATGCCGACCTGTACAACCGACCGAAAAGTGCCATCTCGCGAGCCGCCAAACACTTGCGGGTGCACCTACAACGAATGATGGCGGAGGCGGAGGCGGAGGCGCCAAGTACGACGACGTCGTCGTCGTCGACGGCAGCCGCGGGCATGCCAGGCCGACCGCGCAGGCGCAAAGGAGGCGTCGGTCGGCGCCCAGGTGGTGATACAGAGCAAGAGGCGGTCGTGGCAACAGAGCCTCGCAGCGGCATCGGGCGGCCGCGCCAGCAATTCGATGCCAATGTGGAGCAGAAATCGCGTCCACGTGGTCGCCCGCCGGGCCGCCGCCCCGCTGCCGCGTCTGCTGAGGCAGCGCCACGCCGTCAACGCCCGCGCGCCAACTGAAGCGTGTTACGTCCTTCGCGCGGCCGTGGCAGCGCCGGCTGGAAACATCGTCCGCGTTCATCGGTCGATGGGATGAAAGGCGCCACGCTCTACCTGGGACCGCGAGTCGGTCGCCAGCGGTCGCGCCTCGTACACTGCCCGAACCGCTTGCCGCTTGTACCCGGTGACCATGCCGCGAAAACCCAGATACTCGATGCAAGTGCGGGCGTCCGGCTCGCGACCGGTCTCGGTGCCGAAGTTGTCGCTGAAGAAGAGCGTGAGCGAGTGCACCGTCTGGAATTTGGCCAACTTGGTCTCGTAGGCCAGATCACGCCGCTCGTCGCCGCCGCTGCTATCATCGCCCGGCGACAGATTCCATTCCTGCACACAGGGCACCTCGTCCACGTTGCTAAAATCGATGTCGTCGCGGTTGATGTAGGCGCGCATATGCGACGGCCAGCAGCGGCGGTCGTCGCCGCCGCCCGCCACCACGATCGACTTGAGCTTGACGGTGACCGTGAAGGGCACGTGCACGATGCATTGAGCGTCAGCGTCGCTCACACAGCAACCAACCGAATCGTCATGTCGTCGTTCGGGTGCGCGAACGGCACAACGGGCGCTGCCGTTCTCGTTGTAACCGAGCAGGCGATCGAGATCGATCCACGGATACAGGTCCACCACCTGCGGGGCGCTGGCTGCGTTTCCAGGTTCCGAATTGCGCAAATCGTCGTTACGGCCGTGGCAGCAGGGACACTCATCCGAGTGCGGACGCATTAGGGAGATTCCAGTCGTTTGAGGCAGTAGCGAGCGGCAGGTGAAGGAGCGAGAGGCGCGACCCGTTTCGCCGTGGAACGAGGCGAACGAACGCAACTGCGCATCGTGACCCATTTGACGCGAGAGGGAACCTCCATTCCCCAAGCGGTGCACCGCGTCCATGCGAACACAAGGGAATCGGGGCGCGCGCACGCAAGAGAGAGCGGTTTCGAAATTTTGAATCGGTTCGGCGGTTGCGGCGGGGGTGCGGGCCGGGCGTACGCTCTTCGGACCGAGTGCCTCTCCGCCTGTCGCGTTCGGCGGGGCCGCTTCAGACCGCAGAGCACAGCCGTGTGAGCGGTATGCAGTATCCGGAAGGGAATCGGTTTCGCGAGGTGTGGGGCAGCGGCAGGGGTGCGACTGAGATAGGGTCGTCGTCGATCGCGCACAGAGCGCCAAACGCCCGGGCCGTGTCCCGCAAGGGCGATCGACGCTTGCCGCCGTCGGGTGGCGCTGGCAGGCCGGTTCGGGGAGCACTGCGCACTAGCGCGTTGGAGAATTGTCTACCACCGCCGCGGGCTCGCCACTCGGGCGCCGCTGAGTACGCCGGCCTGTGGGATGCGGAGGTGTTCCTCAGCCCGGCCACCCAGGAGACGCTTGAGCGGGCCGAGAAGTTGATGCGCGAAGAGCACCGCGAAGCAGCGGGTGCCGGCAAGGACGCGCGGTCAGCGCCGCTGTTGTCCCAACGGCCGGCGCGAGGGGAGGAACCGCCCTCGCCGCCACCCGAGGAGGAGTTTGGCGAGGAAGCGCTGGACGGGGACAATTCGCTGACGGAGAGCAATATCCTGTGGCGCACCGAGTCGTACACACAGACCACCGTGATGATGTCGACCAAGAAGCGACGCGGGCGGCGCGAGGAGGTCGCTTCGCCGCGAGCGCCACGAGCGGCGCCCGCCGCCAAAAGCAACGCCACCGCGGCCGGCGGCACACGTCGGCAGACGTCATCCGTGGAAGTGTCAGTTGCTAGCGACACGTCGCCAGGCAGCATGTCCGTTCTGTTTGGTGACTCGGTGCTTCCGTCCACTTCGGCCATCGAGCCGGGCAGCGGGTCCGGCAGCGATGGGCGGCCGCCGCCACCGGCAACGGATACCGCGCCGTTGCACACTTCTGGAGTGGATGCGCGCGAGACATCCCACTTTGATCTATCGGCGTTCATCCACGCCAACGCGGAAATCGCCTGCAAGTATTCTGCCGGGCGCGACGTTCTCGGCTCGGCCATGCGCTTGACTCGGCGTTATGCCGCCACCGCCGCCGCGCTGCCGGCGCCCGAGCCTCAAGCAGGCACTCTGGAGCCAGCCGCAACGCGCACCACGGATGCCCGACCTGACGCGCCAGCGACACCACGGGATGCAGCCGCGTTGCGGGCGTCGGGTCAGCGCTGCTTTTCACAGTGGAGTGCCCAACGTCGGGCGCGGCTGCAAGCCGCTCGGGCCCGTAGGGCACTGGACGCACGGGGAACGGCAGCGTCCGTGAGTGAAACGAAGGAACGCGTCCAGCGCCCGCGGCTGCTGCTGCTGCCTGTCCAGGACCCTAGCGAACAATCTGACGAGCGGGCAGATTTTGACGCCTCGCTGGATATACCCGACGTGGACGGGATGGATGTAGCCGCAGAGCGGTCGCCGGCAGTGGCCCGCGGCAACGCTGCAGCTGCAGAGAAATCGTCATCCGGTGCCGAGCCGCACGTGCGATTCTCGGCGGCGGCCTTGCCGCCGGCGCCAAGGCCATCGCGCGCACCGCTGCAACTTCCACCATCACTCCATCTCGCGCCAGCCGGTGGATGGATGGCGGAGGATCCGCATACCCACAAGAACCGCCCGCCACGCCCACCGTCGAGTCGGCCGCCGATGGCGGCGGCGACGGCTCGTGGCGTATCGGCGACCTGCAACGGGTCTCACGGCCACCGCCGTCCGCCGACCATCCCGGTAACGCCGCAGCTGGAGACCGCCCGCCGGGCGCAAGCGCGAGCCGCAGCTGCCGCAGCTGCCGTTGCCGCATCCCGGGCTCGCGCGGCCACCTCATCCGCCGCTCGCCAGCCACCTGATCTGCATCCACCGGCATGGCGACGTCCCGCCTGGGCACCCCGCATCACCGTCCCGCGCACGCCCAACGTGCTGCGACACGAGGCGTTCTCGCGGCGACCGCGGCCGAAGACGCGCGACGAACTCGATTGGGAGGAGATGCAGCGCGGCCGGCAGGCACTGCGACTAATGCGCGAGGCCAATGAACGCGCCCGTATGCGCATGCCACGACCCAGCGCTTGGAACGAGGCGGCGCCCGAGATGATGCGCTATTCGGAACCGCACGCACCTGTGGCTCGAGCTGGAAGGCTCGACGGTGTCGGTGGAATAGGTCGCTCGTGGAGCACGGGCACTGAGTCGTCGCCGAGCGCACCCGAGCACCTGCCCGGCAGTCGCTTCCGTCGCGGGCCGGTGAACGCGGCTCGTTCGGTCACCGCGTCGAACGGCCCGCCGCCCGGTGGGCTGCGCAGCGGCGCTCAGCGAGTGACACCCGAGGAGGCGCTCGACGTGGACGTGGAGGAGATGATGTTGTGGTGAGCGGCAATGGCCCCAGCTGCCCCGCTCCCGATTTCCCAAACTTTTACGCGATGGCCGAGGCCGCCGAGGCGATGCGCGGCCACAAGTCCGCACACTCCTTCGCCACCGGGCCCGTGATAGCGCTGCCTTTCATCTCGCCTTTCGGGTTCACGATCACGCCCGCGTTGTCTGTCATCGAATACCGTCATTCGTCGGTTAGTGTTCTGTGGTGTCCGCACCGTGCAACGCTCCCGCCCGGGTGCGCGTCGGCGTCGACGCGTACAGCGTCAGCCCCGAAAGATGGTGTAATGTTTTTGACCGGCTGATCGTCCACAGCAGCAGCAGAGACGCCATCGCGCCCAACTGCTTTCGGTCTTTGATGGTGGTGTTGCGGTGCGCTCATCATCCGCAACGACACCGCACACACCCGGATCGCGTCTCTCTCTCGTCGTTCAACGTACCCTCAAACATGATGTAGGTGCCATCCTTCCGTCGCCACGCTTTTCTCTGCCGTATCACCACCGCCGGCATCACCTTCTTACGCAACTCCGGTTTGCCCTTTTTCACCGTCGCCAACACGATGTCGCCTACTGCGGCCGCCGGCAGCCGGTTGAGGCGCCCGCGCACCCCGTGCACCGCGATGATGTACAAGTTCTTCGCGCCGGAGTTGTCCGCACAGTTGATCACCGCACCCACCGGCAAGCCGAGGGTGCTGCGGAATTTGGTGCCCGCCGCACCACCACGTCCACGTTTGCTCATGATATGGAGAGGGATGCGCGGCAGACGCGAGACAGTAGGTGGTGCTGAGGGGGGGGCCGCGAGTACACGCCCCCCCGGCCTTGCCCGCGGCGACGCGCCGAGGGAGCGGGCGGCGCCATGGGGAAAGAGTGATCTGCGACAAATGTGGTCAGAGGAGCGGTCGACGAGATGGCTCGCGCGGTCGATGTCGCATCCACCCGCTCGGCGTGGTCCGTTTCGTGCGCGAGACGCCTGTCCGAACACACGACCTCGAGGCGTCGGCCCTCATGAGCCGCCTCGATTCATCAAGCCGACCACTCGCTTTTGTGTCGTGCGTCCCCCGGAATGACCGCGGTCGTTTCACACCCTGGTCTTGTGCGGTTGTTTCGAGTCGTACTTGCTCTCCTGGCAGGTGTGCATCACCCTGCCAGCCTCTCTCGTCCGCTTCCCCGCTCTTTATGAAGACGCCCCAACCGCCATTTGCGTGCAAGACGGTGCTCGGCCTGGGTGCTGCGTCCCTCGATTATCTGGCCACCGTGGATGCCTTTCCGCAGCCGGACGCCAAGATCCGCACTACCGAGTTCGCGGTCAGCGGCGGCGGCAATGCGGCCAACACGCTCACCGCGCTGCAACGACTGGGCGTGCAGACGCGCTTGGTGGCCAAACTGGGGGAGGACCTGATCGGTTCGAGCACGCTGGCCGAGCTGCAGGCCGAGGGTATCGACACGCGGTATGTGCAGGTGCGACGCGGCATGGTATCACCCTTCACGTACGTCATCGTGGACTCGCAGAGCGCCACGCGCACCTGTATTCACACGCCAGCATCGGAGGAGGTGCTGGCGGAGGAAGTGCTTGGCGACGACCAGGGCGAGGCGCTGCTGCAGGGGGTGGATCTGCTGCATTTGGATTCGCGGTCCACGCTGGCGGCCATCGCCCTGGCACGACGGGCCAAAGCGCGCGGCATACCCATCGTATTGGACGTCGAAAAGCCGCGACCACACGCGGAAGCGTTGTTGCCGTTGGCGGACTATATCGTCACCAATGCGACGTATCCGCTGCAGTTTGGTTCGTCGCCCGGGCAGCCAGGCGCCAGACGGCTGTTCGCCACCAACGGAATGATGGCCATGTTGGAGGCGGGTCCGGCGCGATGGGTGATCAGCACACAAGGCAAGAACGGTTCGGTGATGGTGCGCAACGTGCATCCGGCCGAAGCGCAGCACACTGCGGTAAATGGTGTGCCGGTGATGGTGACGCACGGCACCGCACCGTCATCGAGCGACTGTCTGCAGTGTGACCCGCGATACGACATGTTGCAGTGTCCGGCGTGGCCGCTGTCGGCATCCGAGCGCATTGTGGATACGACCGGCGCTGGCGATGCCTACATCGGCGGCGCCATCTTCGGGTTGCTGCACGGGTACGCGCCCGAAAAGTTGATGGCGCTGGCATCATTCCTGGCCGCGCGCAAACTCACCGGTTGGGGCGCCCGCAGCGCGCTGCCCACGTGGCGCGACTTGCCGGAAGCGTTGTTGCCGACGGGTGCCGGTTCCGCCGCTACGGCGCCATCCCAGCGATAGCCAGGAGGAGGCGCACGAGGAGGGGATCTTGGAATGCTTCTCTGGAAAGAGCGGCCCAGTGCTTTTCACCCTCTGCAAGTTATCGCTCGCCGAAGAGATGTTCGGTCTCCTGATCAATGATACGATTGTACAGGTACATATAAAACGGGACCGAGCACCGCAGAATCGGCATCAGCAATGCCTTACACAGCGAAAAGCCGCGTGGTGCAAAACCCTCGTTCAGCGCGCCCAGCAGGTAACCGTCCAGTCCGAACACAATCCAGAACTGCTTGCGGGTCACGCCGCGCAGCAGCGCCCGCGCCACCCGCGCGGCCGAAAACGGCGGACCGGCCGACGCCTCCGAGCACCGTCTGGTGATGAGCGGCTTGCCGACGTTCTCCTCGGCCAACCCGGGCGTGTCGGTGTCCGGCGGGTAGGCCACTGAGACCGTGATACCGTATGGCCGGCCTTCGTACACCAGGCACTCGCCGAGGGCGCGCACCGCGTACTTGGCCGGCGCGTACGCCGCATAGCCGTAGATGGCAGCCATGGCCGCCATGGACGACAGCAGCACCACATGCCGGGCGGGCGGTTGCCCGTCGGTTGCGCGTCCACTGGCGTCGGGTTTCGGTCGTCGTTCCCGCTGCCATTGCTCCAGCGTGTCCTGCTTCCACTGCCGGAAAACCGCCTGCGCCACCAAGGCAGCCGAATAGAAATTCTGCGCCATCTGATCCGAGAAATCCTGCGCGGTGAACGCCTCGAAGTGTCCCGGCCGGGCGCCGCCGGCACAGCAGATGACCACATCGAACGGCCGCGGGGCTTCGCGGAACAGCCGCTCCACCTCGGCCGGCTGCGACACATCCGCCGCCGCTGCGTGCACGACGGTGCCACCCGACTGGCAGCGGTCTTGCGCCAGCAACTCCAGGGTGGTTTTGGCCTCTTCCAGGCGCTGCATGTTGCGGCCCACGATGGTCAGCCGTGCCGGGGCCATGCCGCCAGCTTCGCGCGCGCCACTGACCAGCAACTTGGCCACCTCCAGGCCGATGCCACGGCTGCCGCCAGTCAGCAACACGTGGCACGCTGACCAGTCGATGCGTCGCTGACGTCGCAACCGCCGCACCCTATCGCGCACCGAAACGTTGCGCGCATCCGACCAATTGCCGCCCGCCTCTTGTCTCCAATAGCTAATCATCGCTAAGAACGTCGCCACGCCCAGCAAAAACGTGAGTAACAACGCTGCGACGCCCAGGCGATGCATGGCGGACGTGCCCGTCGAGCGAACCGTCTCCCACAGCTCACGGCGCCATCGCGGCGCCAGACTGGCCAAAACGTTCACGCGAAACATAAGCACAGTGAGAGAGAAGGGCAATAGAGGAAGCGTGTCCAACACGCAGACCGTCTCCCCTGTCGATGGGGACACGCACAAGCTGCAGACAAGAGCCAGTGTCGCTGAACGTGCCGATCCATCAGGCGAGAGGCGCCGAGAGTTCGGGCACGCCTGCGCTCCGCGTCCCGTCCTCTTCGATTCCCTTATCGGATCCCTTACGCGAACGTGGCCGAAAATGGCATCCGCAATCTCATCGCTGCTGTTCATCGGCACACCTTCCCTCCGCGCTCAGCGCCGCTTGCGTCAGATTCCCTTGCGGCTGGCCAGTCCAGACACAACGAACGACGGGTGGACGTAGCGCGGCACTGTGCTGAACGGGGTGGCCGTCACGGACGACCGCTTGAGACGCCGTGTGCATCGTGGAGGCGTGCGACTCACTGCAGTGCTGGGACGGCCAGTCGGTGAATCATTCGCCGAGACGCTTCTTTGCGTGGTGGCGATCCTTAGCGGCATGGCGGGATGGGAGATGCCGGCAGCGCGGCTATGAACGGCGGCGAGGGTGCGGCGCCGCCAACGGCTGGTGCTGCGGCGCCCCTGCAAATTCCGGTGAGCGACGTGGCGGAGGACATAGCGGTGGCTTACGGAGCGAACGACATTGACACGGTGGGCGGCAGTCGGCCGTCTCTGGCGTCGTGTTTCCGAGCGCGGGCCACGGCTCGTCCCGAGGGTAGTGCCGCTGGCGAGGCGCCCGCCGCTGACAGCGGGGCCACGACACGGGAGCCGAGGGCGGCCAGAAGCGCGGCGACGTCGGCGACTGGCAGTTCGGCCAGGAGGACCGCTGCACCACTCTGTGATTTGCTGGCGTGCTTTGGCGCTGGGCGCCGCCGCGACGGCGATGCCGCTGTGAGCCCGTCGAGCGCGCCATACTTTTCCAACCCATCCAACTCGTGTGAAGGCCACTTTTACGGCGATGCACGCTATGCATACGTGGGCTCACCGCACGACGGCGCCGACGAGCGCGCCGAGGCCTCGCTGGACACGCCATCGTCCGACGAGCCGGCATCGGACGAGGGCGAGGACCTGTCGCGCAAGTCGCTGCGCAAGCGCGCGCGGCTGAAGTGGGCGCGACGGCGCCTCGAGAAAGAGATGCGCAAGTTTATCGATTTCACCTCGACGCAGTTGAGCAACTTGCAGCACGCGCGCTCTGGCCAAAAACTCGACCGGGAGTTTTGGCTGCTGGCGCGGCTGCACCAGAGCAAGGAGGTGCACGAGGAGTTGCAGCAGTTTGCCCGAACGCGCGGCGGTTTGTTGGTCATGCATTTACCGCTGTACGTCAATTACCTGTTGCATTCGCGGGTGCAGTCGCCGTTGGAGCCGGACGCTCCGCGGACGGGCGCCGCGGCGACGGCGACGAGGGCGACGACGACGACTCCCAAGTTGGACGCGATCCGTCGTCGGCAAGCCGCCGTAGCCGCCCTCGAGCGCTTTCTGCTGAGCTTGTGTGCGCGATCGGTGCGTTTCGCGCTGCTGCTCTACTGGCACGTGGAGGGTTGTTTGCGCATCGGGCCGCGCGAAGACTTCAAAGAGGGCGTGCGCATTCTGCTGGAGATCGAGGAGCTGATGACGCACCCGGCGCGGGCGGGTGCCGGTCTGTTTGGACACACGGCGGTGCTGCAGTACGAGCACGACTTGCCGGACGATGTGCGCGGTATGTTGGCGCGGATGCCCACCGTGCAGATCAATGCGTTGCGGGAAGACTCGCAAGGCGCCGAAGCGGCGACCGTTTCGATGAGCGACTCGGACGCAGAGCACAGCGAGCAGTATGCTGCTGCGGAGGCGACGGCCCCTGCCGATGACTCGGTGTCCGATGATGTGGCGGATGCCATGCCCGCCGTGCGCTTGGAGGCGGACCCGGCCACGCCGCACGACCCCAACAACATCGTGCTGCGCGAGATGAGCGCGTCGCAGCGGGCGCATCTGCGCGAGTGGCTGCGCGTTCGCAAAACGCGCAGCAATCTGTTTCATGCCGAGCTGGACTTTACCAGGTCTTTGGTGTCTATCTCGGAGCAGGCGCTAGGCATGGGTCGGGATCGCCGCAAGCGCTTCGTGTGCCACGAGCTGCGCCGCCTCAACGCCCTGCTGGAATCGGAGCAGCGGTCGGTGTTCTTGCCCACCGAACTGCACCACCACCGGGTGCTGCGCATTCTGACAGACGAAGCGGTGGTGTTTTCCACCAAGGAGCACGCGCCGTACCTGGTGGTGGTGGAGGTGCAGGATCTGGAGCCGGCAGAGGCAGCACCCGCTGACCGTCGCAGCAAGTTCACCCGCACGCTGGAGGACTGGTGGCATCGGCACGAGAGCGGGCTGCGGTCGGAGTTGTTCGGGCGCGGTCTGCACCATCGGGTGTCGGCGCCGACCTCACCGGAAGATCGCCGGACGGAACGGAGACGCGACCCGACCGAGCAACACGATATGGCGACGCTGGCGAGTGCTGGCCGGCGGGGCACCCGGCTCCCCAAGACGTCGTCAGGGCCATCAACCGCCGCAGCGGCGCCAACATCCCCGGTCAGGGCGTCTAGTCGCGCCGGCCGCACTGACTTTCCCTGGAGCATGCAGGAGCCGAACCGCCAGGAGGCGCCGTTTCTCTTTCGGGCGCAGTCGCAGGTGTCGTATGGCTCGAGCGGGCGCACCACGCCCACGCAGACGACGGCGTCGCTGCGCGTCCCCGATGCTACGGATGACATCGCCGAAACGCGGAGCGATGAGGATCCGCGAGCGAGTGCGGAGGTGAATGAGCACCGCGCATCGCCGCACGCAGCCGCCACTGCATCCGCGCAACCGCCGTCGCACCCCACCGACCGCGAATGGGTCAGCGCTCTGGGCGAGTCGTGGTGCGACAAGGTAGCCCGCCTGCAACGCCAATCGCCGCACGGCTCGCTGCGCGGCTGGCGCCTCACCTCGGTGATCGTCAAGGGCCGCGACCAGCTGCGCCAGGAGATGTTCGCCTGGATCCTCATCGCCGAGTTGGCGCGCGTATTCGAACGCGCCAGACTGCCGGTATGGCTATCCACCTACGCCATCGTGGCCACCGGGCCGGATTGCGGCTTTTTGGAGGTGGTGAAAGACGCGCGCTCCATCGACTCTATCAAGCGGCACACGCCGCATTTCACCACGCTGGCCGACTTTTATCAGCGCCGCTTCGGCGGTGCCGGCTCACCGGAATACCGTCGCGCCGTGCAGAACTTTGTGATGAGCATGGCCGGTTACTCGGTGGTCACCTACCTGCTGAACATCAAGGACCGTCACAACGGCAACCTGTTGCTGGACGGCGACGGCCACATCGTGCACATCGATTTCGGATTCTACTTCACCAATTCGCCCGGCCACAATCTGGAGTTTGAGAAGGCGCCCTTCAAGCTGACGCGCGAGCTGGTGGGGGTGATGGGCGGCGTCGGCTCGCCGATGTTCCGCCTCTACCGCCGCCTCTGCGGACAAGCGTACGCGGCGGCCTGCAAACATCGCAACAAGCTGATGCTGATGGTCGAGTTCATGATGATGGGCAACGAGAGCCTGCCGTGCTTCCGCGGCGGACCCGATATGGTGCTGGAGCAGCTGCGCGAGCGCTTTATGCCACGGCAGTCGCGCGCCCACCGCATCGCCCACATGAACGCGCTGGTCGACCGCAGCACCTACAACTGGACCACCCGCATGTACGACCGATATCAGCGCTGCTGCACAGGTATTTTGTAAACCGAGACACGGACACGAAAGCGTGGTGAGAACGTGGAGGGCGTGAAGGGGCGGTAGGGTGTGAGCAGGCGGGAGTGTGATTGGCATGCGACCGGTAGAGGGCGTCGGGGGATGTCTGGAGCTGCGCGGAGCGGGAGACGCACCGGTCGACGCGCCTCGGGCCGAACGGGGTGAACGGAACGGTGCGGATTGAATAGGGAGTGTGCGCCTAACACAGACGTACCGCTAGTGAATGAGAAAATGGCGTGCTTTGTGTCTGTCGGGACGAGTTCATGGCGTGTCTCGGGGAGAGACGGGTCAGCGCGGTCTCGAAGGCACTCGGCACACCGTCCCCCACCGCGAGGACAGGTGACGACCGCCCGCTTCGTCTCCCGTTCCGAGTGCTGCATGACCAGGGCGTCTGAGAAGAAGCATGCAGATATGGCCCGCGCCTGGCACGACCTCACCCGTCAGCTCCCGGCGTTTGAGCAGACGGTCGGCGGGGCGCTGCACCGCCGCCCGCCCACCACGCTGCAGGTGAATATCGGACTCACCTGTAACATGGCCTGCACGCACTGTCACGTGGCGTCATCGCCGGCGCGCACCGAGACCATGTCGCCGGAGGTGGCGGAGCGCGTCGTGCAACTGCTGCGGCGGACGCCCTCCATCCACACGCTGGATATCACTGGCGGCGCGCCCGAGCTGCACGCGGTGTTCCGGTGGCTGGTGCGGGCGGTGCGTGCCACCGTGCCGCACGTGCACCGCATTATCGACCGCTGTAACCTGACGGTGTTGCTGTTGCCGGGAGAGGAGGATCTGGGCGAGTTTCTGGCGACGCATCGGGTGGACGTGGTCGCCTCGCTACCTTGTTACTCGCTGGAGAACGTGGACCGACAACGGGGCCAGCGCGCGTTCGACGGCAGCGTGATAGCGCTGCAACGGCTGAATGCACTGGGATATGGCCGGCCGGGTGCGGACGCGTTGCGACTCGATCTGGTGTATAATCCCGGCGGGGCGTACCTGGCGCCTCCGCAGGCCGAGCTGGAGCGCCAATACCGACGCGAACTGAATGAGCACTTTGGCATCGCCTTTCATCGACTGTTGTGTCTGAACAACATGCCTATCCAGCGCTTCGCCGACGACCTGTGGCGTGCCGGCGAACTGGAACGTTATATGCAGCTGTTGGTGTCGGCTTACAACGCCAGCACCGCCGATCAGGTGATGTGTTTGGATGAGGTGCATGTGGCGTACGACGGCTCGCTGTATGACTGCGACTTTCATTACGCCCTGGGCATTCCCACGCGCGCACAATCGTCTGAAGATGGCGCCGGCCGTCGGCGGCCGCTGCGCACCGTGTTCGATCTGGGCAACAGCTTCGCGGAACTGACCGGCGGCCGCATCGCCACCGCACTGCACTGCTACGGTTGCACCGCCGGACACGGATCCAGCTGCGGCGGTGCCCTCGAGGCCAATGGAGACGAGTGAAGAACACCTGGAGAGAGAGAGAAAGAGGCGCGCGTTGGACGTTCTCACCCTACCCCATTCGCCCTCACTCCTCGCCTCCTTTTACCGGGTCATGACGATGTCGTCGATCTTGAGGATCATCCGAGCGGCCTCGGTGGCCAGCGAAAAGGCGCTCGTGCTGACCAGCGTCGGTTGCAACACGTGCTCGGCCAGCATATCCGCCACGGCGCCGCTGCGTTTGGCGCTGATGCCGGTGTTGCGCTCGCCCTGGACGTGTCGGCGGCGCAGTTCGGTGACGATCTGGATCGGGCCGAGGCCGGCGTTCTCCGCCAGGGTGTACGGGACGGTCTCCAGGGCCTCGGCGTAGGCGCGCACGCAGTACGCGGCGGTGCCCGGCAGGGAGGCGGCGTACTCGCCCAGACGCACGCTCACTTCGATCTCCACCGCGCCGCCGCCGGGCACGATGCTGCGTTTGCGCACCAGCGAGCGCGCCACGCACAGCGCGTCGTGGAGCGAGCGCTCGGCCTCGTCCAGTACGAGCACATTGGAACCACGCACCAACACCGTCACGGTGTCGCCGCGAGCAGCATGGTTGGGAAGTGATGGTGCGGCCGGCCCGGCCGTCGCCGTCGGGGTCGTCGCACCGCTTTCTGCCCCGCCGTCCACCCCGGTCGCACTCGCCGTCACGTCGCCCGAGTTGGTCCGCAGCGGTGCCCCGGTGCCGCTGTGAAACACCACCACCTTGTCGTCGCCACCGCCCAGCGGCACCTCCTCCACCACCTCCACTTTGGCCATCTTGTCGGCCGTAAAAGTGTCCAGCCCCGCGATGGGCACACAACCGAGCGTCTTGCAGATGAACGCCACCTCGTCGCGCTCCACATCTCGTATCACCATGATCTTCATCTTGGCCAGAAAGTGTAGGCTCAAGTCGTTGGTGGCATCGCGCAGGATTGATTTCTGCACGAGCAACACGTTGCAGCCGGTGGCCTTGATACGCTTGCACATCTGCATGGTGTATTGGCGCTCCTCGCGCAGCACCCGGTCGATCGAGGCGTAGTCCTGCACCACGACGGTGTTGTCGATGTCGGTCTTCGGTGCCGACAGACAGAACTGGATCAGCGCCACGCGCGCGTGCGTCATGCGGGTCGGTCCGCCGGCCGTCTGCACCGGGCGCTGGGTGAGCGCCAAGCCGGGCAGCAGCTGAGTGTCCTCCAGCGTGCCGCCCAGTTTCTTGATGATGCGAACGTTGGACAGGTCCACGCTCGATGCTGCACGGCTGTCCGCGCCGGCAGTGGCGGTCTGCGCGGCAGCGTCGGCCGCAGTCGCCAGAGCCGCAGGCGGCGCCACTCGTAGCACCGCATCGACGGCGATGGGCGCCAGCAGCGACGCATACTGCGACACCACCTTGGAGGAGAGCGCCGTGGTGGCCGCCTTGATGAGCGCCGCGCGGTCCATCAAATTCACCGGCACCGCCATGGACTCGATCACTTCCAACGCCTTGTCGCTGGCGCGCTGGAACGCATCGGATATGGTGGTGGCATGAATGCCCATGGACAACAGACGCTGACTGGCGGCCAGCAGCGCCCCGCACAGCACCACCACGGTGGTGGTGCCGTCGCCCGCCTCCACATCCTGCGCTTGTGCCAAATTCACCAACTGGACACGAAGACGCTCATCGGTAGGATGATCGCGTCCGAGGTTAGTTTCGTTCACCGCATCACGACTCTGCCTCCACCGGTGTGGGCATCGGTGGCCAAAATGTCGGCGCGTTCTCGTTGCCCGCCGCCGACTTTGCCGCGCCACCTGCCCTGCTTCATCTAGCAACGACGTTTAACAGAGACGCGTAGACGGTAGACTCTGGGCGTGCCCAGTGCTCCGCGCCGCATCGCTGTAGATATCCATTGCCGTCCGTCGGGTGCTCGACGCGCTCACTTACCATTTTGGCCGCGGGGTGCTCCACGCGCATCTTCTCCAAGATAGTCGCGCCATCATTGGTGATGAGTACATCGCCTCGCGCACCTTGAATCATCTTGTCCATACCACGCGGTCCCAACGACGTGCGGATGGCATCCGCCACCGCCTTGGCGGCGGACACGTTGGCCAGGCGCACGTCCTTGGACTTGGCCGACGCGCTCCTCACCGCTCCGATCTGACCGGCCCCTCCGGGGCGATTGGATGATGCACCTCCAGTGCCGTTTCCCATCGAAGCCTGTGCCATGGTGTGTGGGAAAGTGTGTTGGCGATTGCACGGAGTGCCCTTCTCGGGTAGGGGGCGCCCGGGCACGTAGCAACCGGGCGCCGCGCGGTCGGTGACGGGCGCTGTCGGAAATGGAACCGTAGGGAGGTGAAAGGAATTGTAGAGAATGTGAAGCGAAACGAAGGATATGGAAGAGTATCGAAGTTCAGGAGGCGGGCGATCGGGTCTTGCGGGCAATGCGCGTCCCGAGTCATGCTGTGCGCGCCTTAGGCGAGCTGACACGGCCGCATCAAGCACGTCTGAGAACGCGTTGGCAACGACGCGCCACGCCTCTTCTTCTTCTCCTCCTCCATGGCGGTGGCGCGAGACCACCGAGCGGAGGGATGGCGCGCGTGCAACTTGTGTGGGCGCAGCGACGGTGCCCTGAAACTGGTGCGCAACGGCGCCTGCGTGATGAACGCCGAGGACCACCTAGACGCGATGGACTGCCGCAACATCCGCATGGTGCACGTGTCTTGCGCGTACTGGTTGACCGGACGTGCCCTGCAGCTGCCGCCGTCGCCGGTGTTGATTGACGGCTTGGCGGCCATCCCGCCGGAGCGCTTTGGGCGCAAGTGCATCGTGTGCAGGAAGCGCGGCGTAGGCGCGTGTTTGCAGTGTGCGGCGCCCGATTGTGACGTTTCCTATCACGTGACCTGCGCTATGGAGTGGGGTATGCGCATGGAGGACGACAAGAGCGGGGCATCTCGGCGCCGCACGTTCTGCCCGCGGCACAGCCGGGGCGCCGACGCTGCCGACGCGCCGCCCTTGCGTCTGTCGCTGCGCGGATTGCCGGCGATGCCGTGGAGCAGCACCACTGCTGCTGGCGCCGGAAGCAACGGGCGATTGGACCATGATGGGGAGCAAGACACAGTGGTCCATGGCGCAAGCGCGAAAGTGCGCCATGTCATCGGCGCCGCAGCTGCCTCGGCTGCACCGCAGCGGCGCCCACGAGGCCGCCCGCCGCGCTCGGCAGTTGCGGCGACAGAAGGGCAGGCAGCGCGTCCCGGGAACATGACCACTTTTCATCGCATCCCACGGGTCGGCGTCTCCAGCGCCGGGCCGCCCGACGCCAGTGGACCACCCGAGGAGCCGGCGACCGTTGCGACATCCCTGGCGGCAACGGTCGCGCACTTGCACGACATTCGCAGCGACCTGGAGATGGTGCGCACGCTGGCCGAATGGGCGTGTCGTCGTGAGATGATGAAACGCGGGTACACGGAGATTTTGTTCAAGTGCCTGAAACGCGCCGAAGTGGATGCCGTCGCAGAC
This sequence comes from Cyanidium caldarium, assembly GCA_026184775.1. Lineage (NCBI taxonomy): Eukaryota > Rhodophyta > Bangiophyceae > Cyanidiales > Cyanidiaceae > Cyanidium > Cyanidium caldarium. The sequence goes on along the minus strand of JANCYW010000006.1, from coordinate 353,184 downwards.
GATGAATCCGTTTCCCGACAAATCCCGGACGGCAAACGGGTCCGCAGGACGGAGACGTCGGCAACCGGCCATTCGCGGACGTTGCGTCGATGCCGGCTGACCGTTGACGGCCGTTCCGACCTGTCGTCATCGGCGGTCGAGTCGAGCGCATCCTCGTCGAATATCGACAGCGATACGCGATCGTTGCGGCGGCGACATGCAGCAGAGGAGATGTCGCCCGACGCGCGCGCTGCTGGACGATCCAGAGCACGAACCGGCCCGCACCACTCCGCGTCGAGCCCGGCACAACCGGTGGCGAACACGCCTCGAAGCGGACGACGTGGACGGCCACGGCGAAGATCGCTCTCTGCATCATCGCCACCGTCATCGCCCTCCACCACCAGCATCACCTCTGCGGAATGCGCCTCGCCACCGCCGTCGCCACCACCGCCGCCACCGTTATCATCACCGTCCTCCTCCCGCTTTACCGGTTTCGTGGGGTCGGCACTGCGCGCCGCCGGTGCCGCGTTCCGCTTCCGCCGCGACATGTACCCCGGCGACAGCGATCAACGTGGAGAATGAGGAGGGTGTGTCCCAGCGATCATCGTCCGCAGTTTACGCGCGCACTCCGTTGTCCCACCCGTGATGCACAGCGGTTACGGCATGCGATGCGGCAGCACGGCGGTCGTGCGCGCTACCCGACACGCATCGCAGTACCAATCGCCCGCCGGGACTGCCGCCACTCCGTAACACTGTTGGTGCACTGCCACCCCGCACTGATCGCATAGAATGATGTCGTTGTCGGGTTGGTCGCAGTCGCCACCGCCACACACATGACAGCAGGCGTCGTACGCCGGTTGGAGGCGGGCGTCCTCCAGCGGGAGCGGGTTGTTGTCGGTCGCCGCAGCGGCGGCGGCGGGCGGCGATCGCGCCTTGGAGGGCGGTTTCCACCAGGCGGCATGACGCATGGCCGCCTCGGCCTGCACTTCCGCCATCGACATCGGCACACACGACTCTAGACACGCCAAACCTCCGTGGCGATGCGGTGCGGCGGCGCGCAGCGTGCTGCTGGGCGCCGCGTTGCCGTCCTCCGCCCAGTTGCTGTGGAGCGGCGGCAATTCCCGGCCCGGCGGCCACCGCACGGCTTGCAACTGCGCCAGGCGCGCCCGATGGGCATCGAACTGGCGTTGGGATTGCTCCAGCGCGCGACGGTGTTGCAGGTCCGTTTGGGCGGCGGAGAGCAGCTCGCAGCGCCGACGGTTGGTCGTCCGTGCCAGGCGCTGCAGTGCGCGCATCTCGCCGTGCAGCGCCGACGGCAACGACGCGTCCGTGGGAGTTGGGGTGGTGGCGGCCGCCATCGAGCCGTCGTCTTTGCAAGCCGCTGATGCGTCTGCTGGGACGGCCAGCGCACTGCCCGCGTGCCATATCCACGGCACCATGGTCGATGCCAACGGCACCGACGACGGGGCTGCAACATCCGACGCCCTCTCGTCGTCGCTGCGGTGCTGATCGGCTCGCTCGCGTAGCTGAAACTGGATCAGACGCAGCGGGCACTGCTGTGCTCGACAACAACGCGCCCATTCCCGTCCATCCGCACCGTGCCTCTTCGACGGCTCGATGTGCGGCGGCGCCAGCTGACACTCGGGCACGCTGTAGGTGCCTTCGAACACCAGACCACTGGCGTCGATGACGCTCTCAAACGCCACCGTCCGCCGCCGACAAGCACAAGGTACCGAGGCCGCCTCCGTCGGCCGCAGCAACTGCCACCGCTGGTCGTGCATCGCATGCACCAACCAGTCAATGTCATGCGGTGCGGCCGCCGCCGTGCGCAATGGCACACAAGCCGACGCGTCCAACGGCAACTCGATGTGGCCGTCGGCGGCGCGATCCGATGACGGCCACCACGGCGCGGAGGAACGGCCAACAGTGAGCACTGCCCTCTCACCCGTATCCCCATACGCTGGCGAGTCGAGCGATGGCAGCTGGCGCACCACATCGCTGAGAATGGAGGCCACCTGCCGCCGCCGCTCCGAAGGCGACGCCAATCGCCGGCTCCCGCGCATCGCTCCCTGTTTCTCCAACACCTCTAGCCGCGTCAACTGTTTCAGACAGCGCTCCCACGAGCTCAGCAGCAAGCGGTCGCTGGACGGCGCAATGCGACCGGAACCGCGCTGTCGTTGCCGCGGTGGACGGCCGCGACCCCGCCGTCCTGCTGCCTGCAGCGCCGCCTCCCGGTGTCGCATGATGTGTTGGCGGATGGCCTCTACCAGCGGCTTGAGCTGGCCCGACTTTTCGATCTTGCTCACGTCCGCCGCCGAATACGTCTTGGAGAGGCGCGACAGGACCATCTCGCCGTTGGTCGGCGACCGCATTGCCGGTTGCGGCGCGGTCACTGACAACGCTTTGGCGATCAGGTCGGTCCGTTCCGCCGCTGAGGGCCGTAGCACGCGCCGGGTGGCCGTGGCCACGTCCCCCTCGCGAATGTGGCCGGCCACCGCCAGCGCCACCGCGGCGGCATGGCGAACGCATAGACAACAGCGGACAATGCCGTGCGGCCCGCGTGACCGCTCGCCACCAAGCATTGCCGTCAGCTGCGTCCGGTCGACCCATTCATGAAATGCTCGCGCGTCGGCCAGCAGATAGGCGAAGCCGGCACGGCGACCGCACATGACATGAGCCGCCTCTCGGCAGCCGCGCCAGCCACATGAGACGGTGCCCGGCAGGGCGGTGGCGTGGCCACAGACGCCGCACGCCGTACCGTGTTGATGGGCGGCAGAGTCGCCAACGCCGCACACTGGCTCCATCAGTGCCGCGTCGGCCACATATGCCGACGGTATCCACAGCGCGCATGCCAGATGCGCCCACTCGCCCGTGTCGGTGGGTTTCACCGCTCCGCCGCTTTGGCCGCACAGAACGCAAGGCGGAGTGGTGTTGACCGTCGCCGCTGCCTCCTTGGTCGGGCGCTGGGCACGTGTCTCCTGCTGGCACGCCCGACAGCGCCATGTGTCGTGGCCGCCGTTGGTGTTGTTGGCGGCGTGATCCCGCAAGCGTTTCCCTCCATAACACGACAAATGCACACTCGTACCGCAAGTCGCGCACACTACGATACGGTCGGCATGGGTCGACTCTGCCGACCAGCACACCTCGCACCGCTGAGCGGTGGTCGCGCCGCCCCCGGCACGATAAAAGACCCACCCTAATAGCGATAGCAGGTCGTCCGAGCCGTTCATCTGCAGCCCGCCGGATCGCGCGGCCACCGCCGCCAAGCACGGTAGCCGCCGCCACAGCATCTCCTCCGACATGCCACTGGCTGCGGCCCATGGGCCATCCTCCGTCTCGGCATCGCCATCGACAGGCGCCAACGCGTACCGCTCGGCCGTAAACTGAAAGATGCGCTCGGGGATGGTCAGAGCGCGCGCCGGCTCGGAGGGCACGGCAGCGTCGGCCTTGTCGGGCGTTTTGTTGGCGGTGCGTCGCGCCAGAGTGCGCGCTGCGCATGCCGGGCATGGTGTGCCGCGACGATGATTGTGCTTCAGCTCCCCGTCCATCGCACTACCACCGCTATGATACGGCCGCGAATTCGCGGCGTCCATTGCGCCAGCCCGGTCGTCGCCCTCGGTCAGCAGCGCGCGGGCATCTTCCTGCAGCCATCGCAACCGGTACGGTTGCACTTTGCTGGGCACCTCCAGCGGCATGTCGGTCACAACGTGAAAGCCCGGCAGACGCAGGATTTCCATCTCGGCCGTGCCCAGCTCCTGGAAACAGCGCACCACGGGTGGCCACGACCAGAACTCTTCGCAATTGGCGGGCCAGCGCGATTCCGACAGGATCGCCTGCAGCTCGCGACTCACGATAGCGCTGTTGCGGAACAATCGCTGATACATCTCCATCAGCGCGTCGAAGGAGAGCTTGTCGACCGGCACGGGCGGTATTGTCGCGGCGTCCGTCGGCGCCGGCGGCGTGTCCGTGCGCACGGGCTCACGCCAGTTGCTGAGCTCTGGGGTGCCCTCCAGACGACCTCGCTTGCGGCCACTGTCTTGCTTGGAGGCGCGCTCGCGTCCACGCCGCGGCATGCGGAGAGAAGCCCGCGGCGACAATACCATGGTGTTGCCCAGACGGATGGCGCCCAGCGGAGCTTGCGTCTCTAGCACGCAGACAGCGGTGTCCACTGCGCCGCCGCTGCGATCACCAGCGTTATGGTCGCCAGCGCTGCAGTGCTGCCGCTCGGGCCTGTCGCGCCGCTGCAGGGTGCGCACCAGCGAGCCGCCGATGCTCCGTCGGAGACGGTCTGGCGCAGGTGAATGCGGCCGCTCACCTGTCCGTGGCGCTTTGGGTACCAACGGCTCCAAGCCAGTGGCACGCCGCTTGCGTTTGCTGCGCTCATGGCGATTTCCGAGCGCGTCTCGGCTGCGGCCAGGGCAACCGGAACGGCCCGGTTGACCGCCCTGCGCAGCTTCGATGGTAGTCGCGTCGCCTCTCCGGCCGCGTTCACCAGCCACAGCCATAAAAACCAGCCCGAAAACAACGCGCCCGCCTTAGCGCACCACACCAACTAGCATGCGGCACGCCAACAGGCACGCCTCCGAGGCCGTCGGCGGCTGCTACGCTCGCGCTCCAGCCGCCGCCAGCCGCGCGCCTCGGCGTTCGACACGCCAGAGCCCGCTCGCCGCCACCACCGCAAGCCACAGAGCGATCCACGAAAACCGCTGCCACTGCAGGCCACCAGCGCTACCGCTGAAAACGTCGCTCACAGCGCCAGCGCCTGAAAGACCTTTTGAACGGACGAGGCGAAAGTCTGAACGCCTGCGCCCGCCGACTCAGACGATCCCGCGAGGGAGCCGTATGCGCGCGCGCCCGCGGCCGTTTGTCTCAAGGCAAATTCGGCGGTGTCGCGTCGTGTCGTGTCAGGTGCGCGCGACGGCACACGATCCCCATGGCGCGTGAGCGATGGCACCTGGAGAGTGCGGGAAATCGCCGCTGATCGGAAAAGGGATTTCTCGGCGATGGATTCCGCAGGAAGATCCCGCGTAAGAAAACCGCTGGTGATTTCCCTTCAAGGACTGCGTTGAGAAAACTCTTTGAGGGTGCCACCGCTACCGATGCGTGAAGTGCACTTGGCGAATCGCCCGTCGCTTGGGGAATGCACCTGTCGGCTGCGACACGCGGCGAAGGCAACGGAAGCGCGCGCGCTGCGTCTCTCTATAAGGGATAGGCGCGGGGTCGGTACAACGTACCTGGGCGAGGCCGAAGCGCGTTAGAGGGCGACGCAGGCATAGGGTGCCGTTGAAGGGGCAACGGAGGGTGCACGTGTGCGTTCGAACAAGCGGTCTGACGGCGAGGTGTGCGCATCTGGTGCCGAGACGCTGAGCGAGGACCTGCAATCGGCGGTGGCGATTTCGCAGGGGGACCTCCACGCGGACGCACGGTGTTTCGCGTGCGGTGACCCCGGCGACTTGCGTTGAGAGGCGCGGTGCCACGGCTCCCGTCGGGTGCCGCACCTGGGCGAACGGATTTGGTGCAGGGAACTGGGGAGCAGCTGCCGTCGGCGATAGTTTGGGCGCGCCACCGGCAGCCGTCGCTCCTCCCACCGATTCACCGCCGACGCCGTCGACGCGTCACGCAGCGTCAGCGTTGTTGAACTTGCATCCTGACCAAAATCGCCCGCCAGCGGCGCTTGCCCAGCCACCAAACTTGCACCTCGATATGACCAACGCGGTGCTGAGCGGCGGCGGCGACGGCGGATCGGGCCTATCCGCACGCGGCACGCTGCTGGATTTTGAGCTGCCCGATGCCGAGTTCCTGCGACTATTGGAGACCAAGGTGGGGACGGTCTACTCGGCGCGCACGGAGGCGGAGCGCAAAGCGGCGCAGGCCGAGCTGACCGCGTTGCAGACGCATCCGCAAGCGTGGATGCGGGCGGACAAGATCCTCGACGCCGACACCACCAGTCAGGCGTGCAAGTTTTACGCGCTGCAGATCCTCGAATCGCTCATCAAGTATCGATGGAAGGCGCTGCCGGTGGAGACGCGCGAGGCGATCAAACTCTACATTCAGAACAAGGTGATCGCATTGTCATCGTCGGATGCGACGCTCGAGTCGCAGCGCGTGTTCGTCTCCAAACTCAACCTCATTCTGGTGCTCGTGGTGGCGCAAGAGTGGCCGGCGCGATGGCGCACCTTCATGAGCGACATCGTCAACGCCAGCAAGACGTCACCGACGCTTTGCGAGAACAACCTCAACATTTTGCGACTGCTCAGCGAGGAGGTGTTCGATTTCTCGGCCGGCGAGATGACCCAGGACAAGATCGACGAGTTGAAGACCTCGTTCAACCAGGACTTTCGGGAAGTGTACGAGCTGTGCCAGTACGTGTTCGCCCAGCGGCAGGTGCTGCAACAGCACCGACCGTCGCTGCTGGTGACCACTGTGCGCACGCTGGAAAAGTTTCTGTCGTGGATTCCGCTGGGCTACATCTTCGAGACCGACCTGTTGGAGACGCTGATCGAGATGTTCGACTACTCGGCGCCGCTGCGCAACGCCGTGATGCGGTGTCTGGTGGAGATCGGCGCCCTATCGGTGAGCGCCGAGTACGACGCCCGCTTCTTTTATCTGTACGCCGCCTTTATGGGCAAGCTAGCGCAAGTGGTGCCCATCGAGGTGGACATTGCCGCGCAGCACGACCGGGCGGACGAGGCGACGCAGGCGTTTGTCATGGATCTGGCGCTCTTCTTCAACGGCTTTTTTGCGGCGCACGCGCGTCTGCTGGAGCAGTCAACGGATGCGGCGCAAAGACAAGCGCTGGTGGCCGGCAATCTGTATCTGGTGAAGATTGCCCGCGTTAACGACGTCGAGGTGTTCAAAACCTGCCTGGAATGGTGGCGCACGCTGGCCGAAGACCTGTACCAGTCGCTGTGCTCGGTGCTGGACTATGCTGTCGGCGAGCGTACTCCACTCGCGGTGGACGTGGATCGACCTTCGGTGCTGAGCCTCGACGAGCAACAGGCGCGACGACAGCTGTACGCCAATGTGCTGTACCAGATCGCCCTGGTGATGATCCAGCGCATGGCCAAACCGGAGGAGGTGCTGATCGTCGAGGACGAGAACGGCGAATTGGTGCGCGAGACCACCAAGGACACCGACGCGCTGGCCACGTACAAGACCATGCGAGAGACGCTCATCTACCTGACGCACATCGACCCGCTGGACATCGAGAACATCATGATCGAGAAACTGGACCGCCAACTGGACGGCACCGAGTGGAGTTGGCAGAACCTGAACACGCTGTGCTGGGCCATCGGTTCCATCTCGGGCGCGATGAATGAGGAGATGGAGAAAAAGTTCCTCATCCAGGTGATCAAGGACCTGCTGAAGCTGTGCGAGGAGAAGCGCGGCAAGGACAACAAGGCGGTGGTGGCCGCCAACATCATGTACGTGGTTGGGCAGTATCCACGGTTTCTGCGGGCGCACTGGCGCTTTTTGAAGACGGTGGTGAACAAGCTGTTCGAGTTTATGCACGAGCTGCATCCGGGCGTGCAGGACATGGCTTGCGACACGTTTCTGAAGATCGCGCAAAAGTGCCGCCGGCAGTTTGTGCTGGTGCACCCCGGCGAGCGCGAGTCGTTCGCGCAGGAGATGCTCGAGTCGCTGGAGGAGACGGTGCGCGACCTGGAGCCGCATCAGGTGCACTCGTTTTACGAGTCGGCCGCTACGATGATCAGCGCCGAGTCGGACGCGGCGCAGCGCGAGGCGTGGCTGCAGCGTCTGTACGAGACGCCCAACACGCGCTGGCAGGCGATGCTGGTGGAGGCGAACGCTGACGAGGCGGGTCTGCGAGATCGCGCCCGCATGAAAGAGTTTGTGCATGTGTTGCGGTTGAACACGCGCGGTGCCCAAGCGCTCGGACCGCTGTTCTACCCGCAGCTGGCCACGCTGTACATCGACATGTTGGCATTGTATCAGCACTACTCGCGGATGATCTCGGCGGCGGTGCAGGCCGGCGGCGCCATTGCCACCAAGAGCGCCGACGTGCGCAACATGCGCGCGGTGAAGAAGGAGGTGCTGCGGGTGATCGAGGCGTTCTTCGAGACGGTGTCGCGCGATGCGGCGGTGCTGGCGCTCGCCGTCGAACACCTGGTGGAGCCGCTCACCGAGCCGCTGCTGGGCGATTACGCGCAAGCGGTGGCGGACGCGCGCGACGCCGAGGTGCTGTCGCTGTACGCGGTGATGGTGGAGCAGCTGCGTGGTTATCCGCAGGTGCTGTCGGCGCTGATCCCCACCGTGTTCCGTTCCAGCTTCAGCGCCACCCTGGAGATGATCAAGAGCAACTTCGAGGACTACCCGGACCACCGCATCCATCTGTTCCAGCTATTGCGGGCGATGAATGCGTCGTGCTTTTCGTGCTTGTTCGCGCTGGAGCCGGAGCCGGCCGCGGCGGAGCAGTCTTTCCGGCTGGTGATCAACGCGGTGGTGTGGGCACTGAAACACACCGAGCGCAACGTGGCCGAGACCGGACTGCAGACCATGTTGGAGCTGCTGCGCAACGTGGACGAGAGCGGGCACTCGGGCTACTTTTATCAGCGCTACTTTTTGCTGATTCTGAACGACATCCTGGCGGTGCTCACCGACACGCTGCACAAGCCGGGCTTTGCGTGGCACGCCGAGATCCTCATGCACCTGTTTCACGCCGTCAAAAGCGGCCTGGTGCAGTTGGAGGAGCAGAAGCGCGCGGGCGATACCAACGCGCCCGCCGAGGCGTATGTGCGCCAACACCTGATCGCGCTGTTGCGCGGCGCCTTTCCCAACATGGGCACCGCCGCCGTGCACCAGGTGGTCGAGGGCATGTTCGCGCTCGCCGAGGACGAACGCGCCTTCAAGCAGCACCTGCGTGACTTTCTGGTGCAGACCAAAGAGTTTTCGGCGAGCGATAACGCCGAGTTGTATGAGGACGAGAAGCGCGCCCGAGAGGCGATCGAGCGACAGCGATTGTACGCGGTGCCCGGCATGGCGCCGGTGAATGCGCGCGCGGACTCGACGGCCGAGCCGACGTCTCGCACGGCGGCCCGAACGGCGCCGGGTGCGGCAACCGCGCTGGTGCCCGACGGAAGGTAAACAGAATCTGCTGGCATGGGATATCGTGTGTGTGTGTGTGTGTGAACTTGTCGCCGAGCGAAGGGCTATCAGGGGTCAAGGCGCTGGCAATGGCCGTGGGGCGCGACGGGATCGAGTCCAAGGCAGTCCACTTCGTTTCCAGTGCGAGACGGTCATCTTGCGGAGATTCGCCCGAGGCAACTGGTCGTCAATACGGTGTCGGCTGTGGTTCCTATGCGCTGCTCCGTCACGCTCTGCCCGCATTCCCGACGAATGCGCCACGAAACGACCGCCTCGCGCCGCGTCTCGTCGAGGCGTGGCCTCAGCGGCCACCGCCTCTTCTGATGATGTTCATGGGCACCACACAACCGTCCCGGACGGCGTTCCTGCCCGAATGGGGTGCATTAGGATCACGCTTCAATAGGAAAAGCAGGGCGGTGGTGTCGTGTCGCTTCATCGGGCCACCTACACCAGCACGCCTCTCCCCGACACGCCACACGCCTACCGCTCCGTGGCGTATGCTCGCTCGCGCCCACACCGGAGCCCAGGCGGATGCGGCGCCACTGGGCTCCGAACTGCCGGACTGGACGAGGGGGCAGAACGTGCTTTTCCAACTCGACACAGCCGTACGCCTGTGCATCGGTCAGCGCTTGCCGGAGGCGCAGTGGAACGACATGCGCCGGCGTGTGCGTATGCTGCTGAAGCAGGTGGACTGGTCACCGGAGCAGATCCGGACGCGGCGAGCAGCGCGCCTGCTGATGCGCCTGCGCCAGGCGGACCTGATCGAGGAGGTGCTCTGGATGCTGCCGCGCGTGCAATGCTGTTTCACCGAGGGCGACGTGTACGGCGAGCAGCGCGACCTCTTCATGGAAATGTCCCAGGCGATGCGGCGCGTGTTGCGCATCGTGCCGACGGAGGAGGTGTTGCAACTCTGGCGGACGCGCCCGACCGGCATCATTCTGTATAGTGCGCTGCTGGACGCGCTGTTCCGCAGCGGTCAACGCGGTGAGGCGCTGGCGCTGCTGGACGCGCTGCATCGGCAACGACGCAAAGCGCATCCGATCATCTACAACTACCTGATGGATGAGTGCGTGGCGCGCGGCGATCTTGCTAGTGCGTCGCAATGGCTAGAGGCGATGCTCGATGGGGGCGACAGCGGCAACGACGGCTACTGCAGCTTGGCGCTGCTCAACGCCATGCTGCACGCCAGCATTTACCAACGCGGGGTGGCCGTGGCGCTGCGCCTCTTCGGTACCATGCTGCGACACGGTGTGGCCAACCGGGTCACCTGCAATATCGCGATGCAAGCGTGTCGGGTGGCGGCCATGTTGAAGGGCGCAGCTGCCATCAAAAAGTACATGGAGCGGCGTGACGCGCTGCTGCATCCCGATGAGGTGACGTACGGCACGCTGCTGGGGTTGTATTGTGAACGGGGCATGCTGGAACAGTGTATGGAGTTGCGGGCGGAGATGGCGGAGCGCGGCGTGCCGATGAGCGCGCACGCGGTGCACGCACTGATCGGCTGTGCGTTGCACGCCGGCCAGGTGCAGGCCGCCTGGGCGTTGTACAAGGAGCATGTGCGTCCGCAGTTGCAGACCGTGGTCGACGGTGCGGCCGCGGCCGCCAGCACCGATGACGGTGATGTGGACCGTAACCGCGCAACAGCAGCAACAGCAGCGGGCAATGGCAGTGCAACGGCTTCCGATGGCGCTGCGGCGGTCGGTAACCGAGGCCGGCGCATGCAACAGCGCCCGTTTCCGGCGGAGCTGTTTGTGAATGCGCTGCGCGCGTGCAGCCGCCTCGGACTGGCCGACGAAGCGGAGCGGGTGTTTCAGGAAATGCAGCCCTACCAATGCACGCCATCGTCGCGGGCGCACAACGCACTGCTGGCCGCTTATGTTCGCGCAGACCGTTTCCCGGAGGCGTTTGCGGCGATACGGTCATTGCGACAGAGGCAACTGACGCCGCATCCGCGGGTGCTGCAGACGTTGGCGGAACGGTTGAGCGAGGCGGCCTGCAGAGGCGTGGAGAGGACGTCGCCCGCCGCGTCGGACGGTGAGACGGCGTCTTCGAATACCAGTAGCCTCGATGGACGCGCCCGGCAGACGCTGCTGGACAGTGCGTTTCAGGTGCTGAATTACATGCAGAACGAGCAAATGGACACGCCGCTCCGATTATGGATTGCGCTGGTGTGCGGTTGTGCGGCGGTGGCGGACCTCGAGCGTGCCTTTGCCACGTTGGAGCGGGCGCGGGTAGACGGCCAATCGGTCGACGCCGCGTTGTACGACGCTCTGTTGAACGCGCTGAGCCGGACGCGCAACGTCCACGCGATCGGCGAGGTGGTGCGCCATATGCGGTCGCGCAAGGTGCCACTCAGCGCCGATGCCTGCACGCGCTTGGTGACGGCTTTCGGACGCACCGGCGATCGCCACGGCATGCTGCGAGTGTTCGGCGCGCTGGTGGAGAGTGGCGTGCCGCTGCCCAGCACCGCGCTGCGGGAGATGCGCGAGTACCTGGCGAGCCAGCCTCAATCGCAACTGCTATCGAGTTTGGATGCGGATGCGCACCGCTGGCTGGACATGTTGAGGCGCATGGACGTTTCGCAGACCGGGCAGCCGGCGAGTGACGTGTTCGAGTGAAAGAGAGGTCGCGCGCTTGAAATGACGGGATGCGGAATCGTTTCCCGGCACTGTGCGGCAAGCTGGGTGAGGTGCTGGTGCTGTTCGGGGACTGGGATACGCGCAACCACCACCACCTGAAAGTCAGTCCGCCGACTGAGGGCAAAGATGTGCGGAAGTTGTTTGGGGAACGCGGTGATGATGTACGCCTCATCAATGAGGCGTACGCCAGCAAGCGGTGGTCGGTGTGTTGGTGTGGGGAGACAAAGACGTTGACGCAGCGCACCGATACGCGAAAGGGGAGGGAGAAGCAGGAGCGCGCAGTGTGGCGTTTGGTGCACTGTCAGAATACGGAGTGTGAGCGGATGCGCAACAGGAATGGGAATGCTATCGTCAACCTGCTGCGGGCCGCGTTGGCCGTTCTGCACGGCCTTCCGCGCCTGAACTATCTGTTGCGTCTTCGAGGCGGTGATTCGAAGATGAAGAATTCTGCATCTGCTTCAGCGTAACGCGCAGCGTGTGGGCGCAAGCGCACAATAGAGCGTAACACTTTTGACTTTGTCATCATCGGGCACTGCAGAGCCCGAGCGGCCGATCACACACTGCGAACGAGGTCTCTTCGCGGTCAGGCCTATTCAGACTCCCTCTTGGCGACCAGGTCTTCTGGGCAGCCCGGAGAAGCGAGTGGGCTGACGGAGGTCGCAGCTGGGTCGACTCCAGGGAGGCGCTGCGCGGTGAGCTCGGGCTTGGACATCAGCACACGCAACGCTTTACGTCTCCGCCACCGTGACAGACAGAATACCGAAGACGAGAAACAGCACACCGCCAGAGAGTGCGATGAAGCGCTCCGGTATTTTGGCGGCCACCAGACGACCGCCGGCCACGGCGAGACTGGTGCAGATGGTGTGCCCGACGATGGCCCCGAAGATGACGCCGCCCATGTTCCGATGCGCGGCCAGCGCGATGGTGGCGATCTGGCTGCGGTCGCCCCATTCGGCCAGAAACGTCAGGGAAAAGGAGCGCATAAACAGCGGGGAGAAGAGCGCCTGTAGGACGGTCCACAGCGCCTGTTGCGCTTTGGCGGTGATGGCGGTCGGTTCGTTGGGCTCGCGCGCCAGTCCGCCCTCGCAGGCGGCGGGCAGGGGCATGCCGCCATTTGCCAGAGCGCTGGCGCTGTGGTTGCCGCGAGCGGATGCATCGGACCACTTGGAGCGATCCAGTTTCTCTTCCACCTCGCGCAGTTCATCGTGCGCGTCGCCAGCGGCGCCCGGGACCGGGTGCGGCAGCCCGTCGGTGCCGGCGTCGTTGCCACCGCCAGCGCTGGGGCGCCGCTTCAGGTGCAGCCGCCAAAAGTCACGCAGCATCTGCACCCCAAAATAGAGGAACAAGACCGCGCCGGCGATGCTGGTGTAGTGGGCGGAGAAGAGGCTGGGGAATGCGCGGCCGAGCACCGCCGACAACACCGTCATGATCACCAGCGCACTCAGAGCACCCTGCAGCACCAGCAGCCGCGAGTGGCGCGCCGCCAGTACTGCCGCCAAAAAGAAGGTCTTGTCGCCCAGTTCGGTCACCAGGATCATGCCCAGCGACTGGTAGCTGGCCACGGAGAATTTGCGCTGCCGCAGCCGTTCCAGCGACATCAGCAGCGCCCGATGGTCGGCCGGCAGTCCACCGGGCGTCGCCGTCAACGTTGCAGACGCCGCAGTGACGGTGGTGGCGGTGGTGGTGGCGACTGGGAGAGTCGGCGGTGCCTGCTCCCGCAGCGCGTCGGAGGCGGTGGACGCGCCGGACAGGGGCGCCGCCCACACCGTCGCCACCGGCGCCAGCCCGAGAAGCAACAGCAACAACCAAAAAGAAACTGTCCCCTTTTGCCAGCGTTGCCAGTCAAACCATCGCGTGTTGACCGCCGGCCGTCCCGCCGTCGCCTCCACGAGGCGGGCACTGCCGGTGCTCACGCGTCCGGGCGTCGACCGGCCATCTGACCGTCGCCGTCCAACGGCTAATGGCGCGACGCTCATTCGACGCTCGTTCGTTGCTACAGGATGCCGACAGAACGCTCCCTTCCACGGAAGTGCACGCGGCCTCGAGATGACGGTGGTCGGGCGGCGTAGAAACAGACGGCGGCGCTTTGACAGCGGGCGTCGCACGGACACCCGGAACCGACGCTGCGTGGTCGGATTCTCCTGCGCAGCCGAATCCGATGCGCGCATCCCATTGTAAAGGCGCCCTCAATTTGGTGCCTTGAAGCAGAAACGGCATCTTCCGCACTTCTTCCTCAAGCACATCACTCACCGTCGCCGCCTCTCGACATGCCACAGACCACAACGTCATCCTTATATACAGACGCTAACCGAGAGCACACTCTGCCACCGGTTGCCGTCGCTACTTTATCCCTGTCCATCCGCGTTTTCACTCCAGCTCATCCCACAGATCTCCCGCATCGTCTCGCTCGGGGTCGACCCAGACGCGGCGCGGATTGGAATTGAACACGGTGGCGAGGAACTCGCCCGGGCGGCCATACACCTCGCCGGGAGCGCCGCGGCCCCAGCAGAGCGGCATCCGCGGTGGGCCCGGAGTGTGCTCGTCGGTGAGCGGGTCGGTCTCACGGCGTCGTCGTTTGATCATATTCAAAAACGGGTTGCTGCCCATCAGCACGCAATCCTTGCTGGTGGGAAACGCCGGCAGCCGCAGATCGAGCCGTTTTCCCACCAGCTCGGGCACCACATTGCCCGCCAAATACCAGTAGTTGCCGCCGAACGAGCGCAAGCATCGTTTGGGCGCCAGCACGCTCACCAACACTTCGGGTTTCAGCGCGCGACCGATGCGCAAATCGCCCAGCAGCGGGCCGCGCGTTGTATCCCACCCTGACGGCACGTCCAAACTGAGCAGCGGCAGATACGATTGCGCCAGCCGATCGATGGTCTCATCGTACGGTGTGCCCAGCAGCGCCATCGGGGGCGCCTCCGCGGGTATCTGGCCAGCCGCAACCATCTGCTGCGATACGCCCTGCACGTCCAGGTCGATCCCGATGATGGCATCGATGAGGGCATCGTAGTAGTAGTCGAGGGTGCTGGGCACGAAGTCGGTTTCGACCACGCCGGCGCGTGCCGCCTCTTCGTGTTGCTCACACCAGCAGCGACGGAGGCCGGCGCGCGGCGGCAGCGTGCCCTTCATATCCACCGGCTCCGACAGCAATGCCACCGCCGTCACGGATGCCTCTCGACGGGCCAGTTCCGCTGCCACTGCCCAGCCGAGGCAACCAGTCCAACCGGGTCCGATGAAGACGGCCACGCGACGATACGCGCTGACGGAAAACGCCTCCTGGTACACTTGGGCGACGCCGTGCGCCAGCGCCGCGACCACTCTGGCCAGCGAGCCGCTCTGATTCACCACCTCCTCCACCATCAGAAAGTGCTCCGTGCGCGTCAGCAGTCGCGGTAGCCGCGCCAGCGCCGACTCTCGGTAGAAAATGTTTCGCGGCGTCATGTCGTCCTTGGTGTACCCCGGTCGAAACGAATCCTCCCTCGTCGCGTCAGGAGTCTCCGACATGGAAACGGTGAAGAGCGAAGGGATGACAGTGCGCGCGGCACGGCGCTCTATCCGGAGATGCTGCCCTGGCGATGAAAGGCCGATGCATGAAGATGAATTCCGGTGAGGCGTACCTGCGAACGCCGACAGCGCGGCAGGTCGAAGCAAGGCGTCCGGTTGCCCCTTTCTTTCTTTAGAGGACCGCCTCCATTCACCGCTGCCAACAATAGCCACGAACATGAGCGAGCCCATTCGGTGACACATAGAGTCGGATCGGCGCTTCCACTCGCTCCTCGTGTCCTCGGCAGCAGCGACCGCCTCTCCCCGCACCCGCTCCCGTCGCGACCGACGCGTTCACGGCTGCGAATTCGATGAGCGCGCGTCATCGATGCCCGCCCGCGCGTAGGTGGCGCGGGCGCTCGGGTTCTCGCCCCGCTCCCACACCTCATGGCGGACCCGGAATGGGATCGGAGGGCGGCATTCTCCTCTTTCGGGGAGTATATGGCGATCAAGGAGGTGAAGATGCGGCAACAATTGCAGGAGGAGGTGGCGGTGTGGGATGCGCCGCGGCCGACCGACCCACCACCCGCCCGACCGTTACAGAATGTGTGCATCTGGGTGGATGGGCGCACCGAGCCGTCGCGAGAGGCGCTCAAGTTGATGGTGGCGCGTGCGGGCGGTCGCTTTGAGACCTACTTTCATCGGGGACTGGTGACGCACGTGGTCGGCACGCACTTTCCGCGCAACAAGGTGGTCGAGTTGCGGCGTATGGTGCGCAGCGGCGAGCATGGCACCGTGCCGCGGCTGCACGTGGTGCGACCGGAGTGGGTGGTGGATAGCGTGCAAGCGGGGGCACGGTTGCCAGAGTGGAAGTATGCCGTGTTGTTGGAGAGCGAGCACCACGTGCCGGGAGCACTTGAGCGATGGTGTCGACGGCCGGGTACCATCGCGGCCGAGGCGGTGGAATCGGAGGTGGACAACGAGAGCACCGCTTCGGATACCGAATCTGGCGGCGAGATCGGCATCGGTTCGCTGCAGCTCACCCCCGACGAGCCCGTGTGGGAGGAGGAGGACGAGGAGGACGACGCGACATTGCCCGACCCGGGGGACACGCCTTTCGGCGGCGGCGGCGGCGCTGGCGGACTGGCCCCGGCACCCGACATCGACTACACTTCGTTGCGCAGCAGTCGGGAGAATGCGAACTTTGTGCGCGAGTTTTTCGCCCAGTCTCGGCTGCACTTTATCGGGTCGTTCCGCAACACCTACGAGTCGATCGTGCGGCGACTGCAACAGCGACGCTTTGCCGCCACCGCCGCCGCGGCCGCGGCGGCGGCCTCCCGCACCCCGAACAGCACACCGCACGCCCTGCCCTCCCCGGGCTGTTACGTGTTGCACGTGGACATGGATGCGTTCTTCGTGTCGGTGTCGCTCTCCAAACGGCCGCATCTGCGCGGGCAACCGGTGGCGGTGTGCCACTCGGGACACGACGAGCGCAGCCGCGCCGAGATATCCTCCGCGTCGTACGAGGCGCGAGCCCATGGCGTGCACGCCAACCTGTTCTTTGGCGAGGCGCGCAAGCGCTGCCCGCAACTGGTGATGGTGCCGTACGAGTTTGGCCTGTATCGGGACGCGTGCGAAAAGTTGTACACCATATTCTTCGACGAAGCCGACCTGGTACAGGGCGTGAGCATCGACGAGGCCTATTTATTGGTGCAAGAGTGTGCGACCGTGGCGGCGGCCACCGCTCGCGCCACCCGCATCCGCCAGCGCATCCGCACCGAGATCGACGGCTGCACCGCCTCGATCGGTATCGGCGTGAACCGGCTGTTGGCGCGGCTGGCCACCCGCCACGCCAAGGAACATCTCGGCCGCGGTGAGCAGTACGTTTTCGGCGGAGACGACGGTGCAGCGGCACTGGAATTGTCACCGTCGCAACAGGCGCAGCTGGATGCGCTTTCCATACACGAACTGCCGTGCGTGGGCTGGAGCACCCGTCAGCGCCTGCTCGCGGAATATCGGCGGCGACGACCGGCAGCCGCAGCCGCCCCCTCACCGCTGACGGTGGGTCAGTTGCGCGCCTGTTTCAGCCGCGACGACCTGCAACAACTACTGGGCGGTGCGTTGGGCACCCGCGTGCACGAGTACGCGCACGGCATCGACCGGCGCCCGGTGGAGACGATGCGACCGCGCCAGTCGGTCAGCGCGCAGATCGCCTGGGGCGTGCGATTCGACGCGTCGGAGGCGGATCGACCGAAACTGCGACAGTTTGTGGGCGATCTGGCGCGAGTGGTGTTGGAACGCATACACGAGGCGCAAGTGCAGCGTTGTGGCAGTGTGACGGTGTCGGCATTGCGTCGTCGGCCGGGTGCCGGTCCGCCGTACAAACCGCTCGGGTGTGGCGAGTGTCTGGAGACCTCGGTCACCCGTCGCGTCGATTGGCACGCGGGGGAGACGCCCGATAAGGGCGAGGTGACTGCCGCCGACGAGGCGTTTGTGGCGCAGGTGTGGGATATGTTTATCGCGCTGTGCATACCGAGCGAAGAGTTGCGCGGCGTCGGCGTACATGCGCGCAAACTGCATGAGACCGCGAGCGCCGCGGCGGCCGTCGCCCCGTCGGGTGTGCGGAGGAGCGACGGTGCGTGGCGTCCGAGGAAGTGGACGACGGCGCGACAGCGGCGCATCGGCGAGTACTGGACGGCCGCGGCAACCAGCACTACCGCTACCGTCGCGAAAGAACCGGTCGAGGCGGCCAGCGCGGCTTTGTCGGGAAAATCCGGTGCGTCGTCGGCACCTTCGCATCCACCGCTGAGCGTCGGCAACTGTAACACCTGCGCACCGCACCCACCGCATGCGCTCGAGCCGTCACGACCACCGACGCCACCGGGTGTAGACCGCGAGACGTGGCACGCCCTGCCGCGCTCGGTCGCCGCACAAGTGTATCGCGAGCGCTGCGCTTGGCGGCAGTTGCAGGAGTGGCGGAAGAGGCGCAGGCGCAGCGGCAACGCCTTCCAACCGACGCTGCTGCTGTGGGAGGAGATGCGACGCGGGCGTACCGAACACAACGGTGCGGTGTTGCTGGTGGCCAAGAGGGCGTCCACCGCGGCGGATGCCGCCTGGCGCGTGGTGAAGCGGCCAAAAACAGCGCGACGGAGGCGCTCTCCGGCAGACCAGAACGATGCCGTCGAGTGCATCGACGATGGTCATGACGGGGGCGATAACCGCGACCACCTGCCGTCCATGGCGGAATGCTCGCTGGCCATCGATACGCTATTGCGGCGCGTGCGCGAGACGGCGGCAACGGCAAGCGGCGATGAGGCGTGTCGCTGCTGCTCGTCGCTGCTGGCCGACACCGAGGCACAGCTCGGCGGCGTGCTCGAGATGTTGTGTCAGCGACGCCAATGGGCCACGCTCTCCCGTCTGCTGCGACTGGTGCATGCGCGCGTGCAAGCGGGTATCGATGCGCAGGCGCACCTGGCCACACCGCTGTACGCTTTCTACAATCGGCTGCGCGATGCGGTGTTGCACCACTGGCAGGAGGCGGTGATGGCGGCCGGCGCGGAGGCGGCCACCGACGCGCCATCACGACGGCCGCCGGCGCCCCGATTGCGGTTGCCGCAACTGCGGCTGGCGAGCACAGCGACCAGCCCGCAATGACCCGGTGCCACGGAGGGCGGGCGCCGCGGGGAGCGTCTCCCGGTCATTGGTGATCACGCCCGATGCGGTTCGCGTAAACACCTTCTATTCATTGGAGCAGCGCGTTCCACTCGGCACAGAGCGTCCGCGTCTGCCGTGCCTCTCATCGGGTGCCGAGCATTTGCGCCCACACCAACTGCGAGACGCCGTCGGGCTCGAGCTGGTGGGCCACGCCGGTGTCGCTCACCATCTCATCGATCAGGATGCACAGCTCATCGTATCGCTCCACCAGCACGCGCTCGACGGAGACAGCATCGGAGGTGGCGACGAGCCAGTCGCCCGACGCCTCGGGCGCCATGCCCATGCCCGACGACGGCAGCGTCAGCACCCGCCGCAGGCTGTTCTCCAGGCAGCGCCCCCACTCCAGGAGCAGCAGTGCTTCGTGCTCGCGCTCACCCATCAGCACCGTTACCACATCGCCCACGCGTCGCGCCACCAGGGTCATCTCCTCCAGCCGGCCGACTTGCTCGCGATCGGCCAGCGCGTCACTCGTGCCCAGCGCGTACCACAAGGGCGGCAGCAGCTGCTCCAGCGTGCGCAACATGCGTTCGTGCAGCTGTTGGGTGTCTCCGACCGACGCCGCTGCCGCAGCTGTGGTTGTCACGTCGGTGTCTGCGCCGCCGGCCGTTGCGGACGACGGCTTGGCAGGCGACGCCACCGCAGCGTCGGGCGACACCCGCGCCGCATCGGCACGTCCGCCGCTGCGCGTCCAGGCGGCACCCTTGCGGAACAGCCGCGAGTAGAGCAGTCCGTGTGTCTTGTACGAGAGGATGAACAGGCCGCGCAGCATCAGGGAGAAAGGAGGAGGAGCGGACGGGGCGTAAACACCCGAGTGACGGGCACAGCGGGCGGTGCCGTGAGCGGTGACAACTGGAACGGGCGAGCCGGTTGGGTGCAGCGCGTCGACCCTGCCGGTACAGATAACCGTACGGCGACGGAGCATGCGCGGCATAGACTTCCTATCTCCCCTGCATATACCATTGGCTAACGCTTTTACGCACCTTCGATCAGCAGCTCTCCGGAACGGATCTGCTCGATGACCTCGTGCGGATGCCGTCCGTCCACGGTGCAGCCGACACTGTGGCAAGTGCCGAGGATCTCTCGCACCGTGCCGCTGAGCTCTTTGGCACAGGAGCGGTCCCGCATGGTGCGGGCGATCTCCTTGACGTCGTCCAGGCTCAGGTTGCCGTCGTGCTTGACGTTTTTCACTTTCTTGCGATCTCGCGGCGGCTCTTTCAGGGCGCGGATGACCAGGGCGGCTGCACTGGGCACCACCTCCACCTGTGCCTGCCGATTCTGCACGATCAGTTTCACCATAATCCGCAGGCCCTTCCAGTCCTTGGTGGATTTGGCGATATCATCGCCCACTTTCTTCGGCGATAACTAGACGAACAGGGCGATGCGTTGGGTACACACACACACACACAGCCCGAGAAGGTTAGTTTTGTCGGTTCATGAAGCACACGCGCACAGAGGCGCGCGGTGAGCGACGGCATCGCCCGCCCGCGTCGCCATCGAACGACCGCCCTCGCATCGACGGTGCTTGCCCCTAGCGGACCGATCTTCGGCGCCAAACTCGACGCGGCCGCCGCCTCGCCACCCACCACCCGCACATATACGATGGTAGTCGCTCCGGGATCGAACTTGGGCGGCATCTTGGAGAATGCAAAAGTGTGTCGGGATGGCAGACGGCGCCACGAGATGGTCCCCCACAGCGTCAACGACCGGGGACGAGGGCGAACGGTGTATGTGTGTGTGTGTGAGGGCGCCGGACGGCGCCGGGCCGCGCCGCGCCCACTTTAAGGGACTCGATGCGGGTGACGCATGGATTTCGTTGCCGATCGACGATTTCCCTCGACGACCGTCCCTGATTTCGTTTCCCTTCACCCGGTGCTCCGGTCGCCCGCAGCATGGCGCGCCAGGCCGTGCGCACCGTTCCCCTTTGCACGGCGGCCATCGGACGCGCCTGCCGCCACGGTGATCCAGACGCGGACGGGGCAGCGGTCGAGGTGGTGGATGGCGTCGGGGGCGACGCGGTGCTCATCACTCTTCATGGCGGCTCGCGGTGAATCGCCGCGGGTGAATCGAGCCGAAAGCGCCGGTTGGTCGAGCGCCTTCGTGGCGGTGCTCGGTGCGCGGGCGTGGCGGGATGGCGCCTCGCGGACCGCACGCGCCATCTTGGCGTGTCAGCGGCAGGGCGACGAAGGTCATGGTGGGAATGATCGGCTGTTCTCGGCTAGGAAACTGCCCGCCGGTGTCGAGTCCAGCGTGACCCGAACGACTGGGCGATGCATCGGCCGCGTCCGCTCCCGGGTCAGAACAGCAGCAACCGGTGGTGCCCGAATGGTGCGCATGGGTGGTATCGGCGGATCGGGGACAACGCCGCCGCCGCCGTCGGCGACCGCGACACCACCACCGGCTACTGCGGGCGCCATCGCTCGCGAGGTGGAGCGCTCTTTCGACACCGTGCTCCAAGAGCTGGCGGCCATCCAGAGCGACGCTCCGCGCAATGTGGCCATTATCGGCACGCGGCACTGCTCGTATCTGCATCAGCAAATTGTCGAACTGCTCACGTTCGCCAACGTGCTCATCGGGAATCACGTCATCACCTCGGGCGGCGGCGGCAGCAACATGGCGGTGATTCGCGGGGCGCTGCGTGCCGAAAAGCCCGAACTGCTCACGGTGGTGTTGCCGCAGAGTATGGAGCGACAGCCGCTGGAGGTGCAGGAGCAGCTCAGCAAGGTGACGCAGATCATCGAGATGAAACAAAACGACGAGCTGCCGCTGGACGTGGCCAGCCGCCTCTGCAACTCGGATATCATCAGTCGCGCGGACCGCTTTATCACGTTTGCCTTTCACGACAGCGACGTGGTGTTGGAGGCGGCGCGTGAGGCCAAAGCGCTCAACAAGGTGGTCACGCTGCTCTATCTGGATTGAGGGGCGGTATAGAGAGTCCATGAAGCCCGTGGCCCACGCTCGCGCCATGGACACGGGAGTGTCGTCGGCATCGCGATCCAACTGGATAAAGCCGCAGCGTGCATTTCCAACCCGACTACCACCGCGACCGACGCGGTTCGGGAGGAGGCCGCGAGACTTGTCGTTGCCCTCCGTGCATCAACACGAGCAGATCGAGCCGCGACGGCACCGGCCATCCCACCGAATTGACACTAGAGCAGTCTCAAGACATACGTATAGCGATCTGAGGAAGCGCCTGTACTTTCAGCCTCGGCGCCTAGACAGCTGCCCCACTTGCCCGAATGTTTCACTCCCATGTCGGGCGATCAGCGTACCGAGGCGAGCGCAAACTCCTCCACGCTCGACACACCCGCAGACGAACCGGGCTTCTCGTACTGGAATGACGTCATCAACGCGCCGTGCTTCCGGTCGTCCGCCGGGTACGGCGTGCTGGCCGGCACGGTGTTGGCCGGCCTACAGGGCTACCGACAGTGGCAGCGGGTGCGCGCGCAGGCTGGCGTGGACGTTTCGACCGGTTGGCGGGCGCCGTTACGCACGGCCGGCTGGCGGGCGCTCGACCTGGGCGTCAAGTCGTCGCTGGTGTTTGCCGGCGCGGCGTGGATCACGTGCCGCTACCAGTATCGCCGGCGACGTGAACACATCCGGCGAACGCTGCAAGTGCCCCGCGTGAAAAGAAAGGGAGACGCGGAGAAAAAGGAGGTGATGCAGGCAGCGGACGGGGTCGCGGTGGATACAGGAGGAGAGAGCGGGTAGTGGCCGCCATCAGGCTCCATAGCCCTGGTCGTCTGCTTGCCACGGATTCCGCTCTCCCGCCTAGGTCGATTCCATCGGCGCCCCCGTCACCTCCCCCGCCCCACCGTCTTTAGCGGCTTCGGGCATTCGAGTTTGGGCCAACGCCCGCAGTATCCTCCGCTTGCGCTCCGCAATACGCTCCAAGTCGGCAGCGTCGTGCATATACCGCAGCAACAGCCCGTCGGGGTTCTCCCCGCGGTCCAGCCACTGGAGCAGCTCGAGCGGCACTCGCTGCGTCCGCTCGCCATCACCACCCGCCTCTCGTTGTCGCAGCTGCCGGCCGATGACGCGCATCGCCCGGTACCGCTGCACCAGCTCCGCCACACTATCGCGCACCGCCGAGGGGTCGGCGTCGGCCTGCAACCGCTTCGCCAACTGGTATAACCGTTGCAGCGCCTCCACACCGGCCAACAACTCCCTCTCCAACTGCGATATATCGGCGTCCGCCGTCAGCACATGCAACTCGCTCTCCATCACACCGCCCTCCTCAGTCGTTGCCTCCTTTCGGGTGGTCGTGCGCGCCTCGAAGAGGTCAGCGCCAGCGTCCACGCTCCAACACTGGCACGACGTGCGACCGCCAGCCGCCCGCACGCGACACGAGGCGTTCGGGCGTGGTGGCCGCCGTGAGCGATGCGGGTCGCACCGTCCTCCTGGTCGTTCCGATGCTCCGGGAGAAGATGAATTCGATGACAATAGGAGGAGCGTGGCTTTCAGCAATGATGCAGCCTGGTCGCTGGTCGGCACCCCTTTTCACGGCACTGCTGTTGGTCGTTCTGAGCGCCGGTTGGTGGTGGCGGGGGAGACGCCGCCGCTGGAGCGGTGCGCAGCACTGCGCGGCGTTGGATCCGCAAGCGTATCGCAAGTTTCCGCTGCAGTCCAAGCGGGTGCTGACGCATAATACGCGGATGTTCCGTTTCCGCTTGCCGCCGACAGCCACCGACCTGGGACTGCCCGTCGGGCGGCACGTGGTGCTGCGGGTGCACACCGCCGACGGGCGCGAGGTGAAACGGCCGTACACGCCCACACGCAGCGTGGCGCGCGGTGCTGACGGCGAGCCCGGTTACTTTGAGTTGCTGATCAAAATCTACCCCGAGCCGCACGGCGTCATGGGGCGCCATCTCGATGCGCTGGTGCCCGGTGAGGCGCAGGTGGAGGTGCGCGGCCCGACCGGCCACTTCACCTATCAACCGAATCGATATCGCGAACTGGGCATGATAGCCGGCGGCACCGGCATCACGCCCATGTGGCAGATTATCGAGCACGCGGTCACCGAACCGCACGATCGCACCCGTATCCGCCTCGTGTTCGCCAACGTGCGCGAGGAGGACATTCTGATGCGGGAGGAGATCGAGCGACTGGCCGTGCAGCACCCGCACCAGTTTCAATACTTTTACGTGCTGAACGAGCCGCCGTCGCCCAGCTGGAGCATGGGCGTCGGGTTTGTCAGCGCGGATCACATTCGCGGCTTCATCGGCGAGCCGGCCGACGGCAAGCACATCCTCATGTGCGGCCCGCCGCCGATGATGAAGGCGATGCGAGCGCATCTGGAGCAGTTGGGGTACCCTGAAGAAGCTGTCTTTAAGTTTTGAGCGGGAGCGGATGCTCGACCGGTGCCGGCTCGGTGCATTGCGGTGGCAGACGGTATGCTCTGGTCGGCCACTCCCCTCGGGCGCTGTTAGGGTAAACGCAACAAGTCTCGCGCCTCGTAGTAGGCGTACAGCCGGTGCACCAGCGGTGCGAAACACTGTTCAATGCGCGTCAAATACTCGCCACGACGCGCCGCCTCCACACCCATAGACTGCAGGAACGTCTCCTCGGAGGGCAGAAACCACAGCGCCGCCCGGACTGCGGTCACGATGACGGTGCCGTGATGCTCGCGCAACGCGTCGCAGTAGGCATTCCACACGCAATCGCGCAGGTTGCGTCGCGTGCCGTCGTGCGTCCTTGCCACATCCCGCATCAACACGTACAGAAACCGAACACACCACATCATGCGCAACAGATTGCGAGTGCCACCCACCTGTCCGGAACGCGTGTCTGCCGTGCCCAGGCGCAGCTCCTCCTCCACCATCTGCCGCACCGTCTCGTGTCCGGCCGGGTCGGCCGCAAACACCGCGTGCAGCGTGTCGCGCTTCTCCAGAACGTCCCGTTTGACAAACAAGAACGCCGATCCGAGGTGCTCGAACATGTGCGACACCGCCGTCAGCGCCTGCACGAAATCGTGCAGGTACGGCAGCGGCTGTGGAAAGCCGTCAGCGCCCCCTCCGGGTTCATCGTAGCGGATGCGCTCAAAAGCGTTCAGAAGCTGCTCGAAACGGAACGGTTTTTGCGCCTCCGCATGGTCGTGCTCGCCCGCCATCGTGTGTTGCCCGGTACTATTGGCGTCGACTCCCATATAAGGGTCATTCGTCTGTGCGCACGCGCGCGCCCTGGCAGCGGGTGGAAGCGGAGCGCGCACGCCCGCGGTCGCGCAGCGCATCGCGCCCCGGCCATCGATCGATCGATCGATCGATCGATCGAGCGGGCGGGCGGCGAATTTCGACAAACTGCCCACCGCGCGGTTCGGCCGAGACTTGCACGCTGCGGAACGTGTCGCGTCGAATGCATCAACCAGTCTTCCTCTTATCGAGAGCATTCCGTACTCTCTATTCGTCTCAGGCGAACTTTTTATACGATTCCCGGAGGGTCACGGTGCGGTTGAAGACCCAGTGCCACGTCGCGGTGTCGCCGCCGGTAGCGGCTGGGCGCAGTGGTCGGCTGTCGGGGTCGACACAGAAAAAGCCCACCCGCTCAAATTGGAAGATGTTGCCCGCTTGCCAATCGGTCGGCGACGGTTCGCATCGCGCTTGCGACAGCACCACCTCGCTGTGCGGATCAAAGTCGTGGAGCCAGTCGCTCGGCGCCGCGGCTTCGCCGTTGACATCCTCTATCGCCTCGAGCGGGTTCTCGTGTCGGAACATGTGCGAGTAGAGGCGGCACTCGCATACCGCGCTGGCCGCACTGGTCCAGTGCAGCACGCCCTTGAATTTGGGCGGGCGGGCATTCGCCCCCGGTGCTGAGGGTGACGTCGGCAACACCAGTTGCGCGCGCAAGGTATGCACCCGAGCCACATCCGCCGCATCGGGCGGTTCGTAGCCGACCACGCGGATGGCCTGTCCGCTGTGTCGCAACAGCACGCCCTTACCAGGCGCCAGCCCGTAATAGTCCTTCTCATCCTGCAGGCGGAAATCCGACCGATCCACGTAGATGACGCGGGTGAGGCGCAGCGCGTAGGTGCCCATCTCCGGCCGCTTCGGGTGGTTGGGCACCTGCAGCGCCAGCCCGGCGGTGTCATCCGCCGGCAGCAACGCGTCCCAGTTCTCGATCACCACTCGCAACGGATCCAGCACCACCATGCGCCGCGGCGCGTGCTCGTCCATGTAACGGCGCACGCACGCCTCCAACTTTTGGACGCTGACGTTGTTCTCCGCGCGCGAAAACCCCACGCTGGCCACGAAGTGGTTGATCGCCTGCGGGCGATATCCGCGCCGGCGCATACCCACCAGCGTGGGCATGCGCGGGTCGTCCCAGCCGCGCACCAGACCGCGTTCCACGATCTGCGTCAGACGCCGTTTGCTCAACACCGTGTGCGACAAGTTCAGCCGACTAAACTCGAACACATACGGGCGATACATGTCGAGCGCCTCCAACAGCCAGTAATACGAGTCGCGGCGGACCTCAAACTCCAGCGTGCACAGCGAGTGCGTGACCCACTCCAGCGAGTCCACCAGACAGTGCGTAAAGTCGTACGATGGGTAGATGCACCAGCGGTCGCCCACGTGCGGGTGCGGCACGTACTTGATGCGATAGGCGACCGGGTCGCGCATAGACGGGTTCGGGTGCTGCATGTCGATCTTCATGCGCAATGTGGCCGCGCCCTCCTCGAACACCCCCTGGCGCATCCGGTTGAACAGGTGCAAATTCTCCTCCACGGGCCGGTCGCGCCACGGCGAATGGCGTTTGCTCTCGCGGTAGGCGGCCATCTGGTCGGCGCTCTGGTGGCACACGTACGCCTTGCCGCGGCGAATCAGCTCCAACGCCAGCTCGTACAGCTGGTCGAAATAGTCCGAGGAGTGGGTGATGGCGTGCGGGCGGTATCCCATCCAGTGCACCGCCTCGATGATCGAGCGAATGTACTCGATGTCCTCGGCTTCGGGGTTCGTGTCGTCGAAGCGCAGAATGCAGCGGCCGCCGTGGCGCATGGCGTACCCAAAGTCCAGCAGCATCGCCTTGGTGTGCCCGCAGTGCAGGTGCGCGTTGGGCTCGGGCGGGAAGCGGGTGATCACTGCGCACCCGCCCGAATGGCGGCGCTGCGCTTCGAGCAGTTCGGGCGTGTTTCGCATGGAGGCCAGGTCACGCGCCTCAAACGTCTCCGGCAGCGCCGACAGCGGGTCGTGCGCCAGACGCTCGTCCTCCTCGCGGGCGGCGTCCGTCACCGGTTGCGGTCGCGGCAGTTTCTGGGGCGCATCGCGCGTCTTCTTGACGGTGCTGCTATTGCTGTTGCTGGCGCCTTTGGCCGGCTGGTCATCCGCGGGCTGCCGCGGCCCCAGCACCTGTTCAAGGCCTCGATCGATGGCGGCCTTGACGCGCTTCCCGTCGGCGAAGCGCAAACGCTTGTTGACCGCCGCCATCAACACGCCCACCGGAAAGGCGTATCGCCGCTCCAGCAATTCCGACCTTACCGCTTGCAGCTCGGCCTCTACAGCCGCCCGCAACGCCTCGTCGTCGTAATGGACGCCAGCGCCGCACGCGTCGTTGAAGGCAGCGACGTCCAACGACTCGGGCGTGGCCGTCCCGGCTTTGCCCAGCGCCGTCAAATACTCGCACGCCGCGTCCAATTTGGCGTTGTTGTCGACGCGCCCGTCGCCGACGGCCACGAACAGCTGCGCTCGATACGGCGCCGCCGCCGGCGCCAACTTCATCACCGCGGTGTACAGGAGCGATGCCCGGTCGGACACAGCAGACGCGTCTGGCAGCCCGTCCCGCTCCGAAAAGCAGGCCAGGTCAAACGCCTCTTCCAGGGCTTTCAGCGTCCGATCCGATTTGGAGGCGGCACGGAGTGCTCGCTCGCTCAAACCGAGAGCCTGCAGGCGGTGCCGCACCCGATCCCGCCACTCGGAACCGTTGCCCGGCGCTTCCGTCGGGACATTGTGACAGTTATCCATCTCGGAAACCGGCCGCTGCAGCAGTGCTTCACCGGGATTCTCTTTTTGGCGTTGACTCACTGCCCTTCTCCCTCACGGAGGTGCGCAACCCGATGTGCTTGTGCTCGCCGCGCTCTCTCTCTCTCTCTCTGTCTCAACCGCTTCCGTTCCACCGACCTGCCGCAGAGGAACGGAACGCCGTCCGATCATCGCGGCGACGTTCGGCCGCTCACCCTGCAAGACGCCCCACCACACCTGCGCGACCTGATCAGGGAAGCGCTGCCGTCCCGCAACGGATCTTCCCAGACATCGAGCTGACCACCGGCTTGTCATCATCATGTTGACGCTTCACGTGCGCTGTTTCAACGGCAAAAAGGTGGAAATTGCCGCCGAGCGCGGCAATCAGACGACGGTGACCGAGCTGCAGGCGGCTGTGGAGCGCAAGGCCGGCATACCGCCGGCGAATCAGCTCATCATGTACAAGGGCAAGGTGCTGGATGATGTTTCGGGGTCGTTGGCGCAGTATGGAATCGGTGACGATGTGTCTGAGGCGACCATGAGCGTGGTGCGCAACGTGGGCAACGGTGCGGCGACAGGCGGTGCAGTGTCGACGGCGAGTGCCACGGGCGCCGCGACGAGGGCGCGCTCCGGCAGCGGCGGCAAAGAGGGTGGCGGTGCCCGGGCGGCAGCTGCCGGCGCTCGTGGGCGTTCGACAGTGGGCGGCGGCGGCGGCGGTGCACCCGACGTGGACGCGCTGATGCGGCAGCTGCAGAATATGAGCGCCGCGTCGGCGGGATCGCGAGGCGGCAACCGCGGCGCCAGCGGCAGTGCTGCAGCCGACCCGACGCGGTTGCTGGAGGCGATGATGAGCGGTGGTGGTGGTGGTGGTGGCGGTGCTGGCGGCGCCTCCTCTGCCGACACGATGCAGATGATGTCGCAGATGGCGCAGATGATGAGCGGTTTGTGGGACTCGCCAGCACTGCAAGAATACTTCAGTTCGCCGGAGAAGCAGGAGGAATCGCGGCAGGCGCTACTGAATAATCCGTTCCTGCGTCAGTGGATGGACGCCGACCCGCATTTCCGGGAGGTGGTGGACGATCCCGACAAGTGGGCCGAGTCGATGCAAGCGGCGCGCGAGCTGTTCGCGCAGCAGGGTCGCACGGGAGTAGAGGGTGGCGGCGGTGATGCGATGGCCGCCGCCGCGACTGCTGGGCGCCGGAGTCCGATGACCGGCGGCGTGGCTGACGCTGACGACGAACCGGACATCACCGAGGACGCGGCACAGGCGGCGCGTGAGAGCGCTCGGTTGCGCGACGAGCGCACGCGACAGCTGGCGCGCGAAAAGAGCCTCGATACCAACAAGTTGTCCGAGGGGTACGGTTTCGCGCTGGGCCAAGCGTTGCTGAACTCGGCGTTCGGTCTCGATCACGACCTGGTGATTCGCGGCCTGCGCGATGCCCTGGCCGGCAAAGACTTTCCCATGGACGTGTCCGAGTACGAACGCCAGATGGGCCAGTTGCAGAGCCTGGCCAACGACGTGCTGGGCGAAGCCAACCTGGAGGAGGCGCGGGCATTTTTCGAGACCGCCAAGTCGATGCCGGACATGTTCAAACCGCTGGAGGAGGGGCGCATTCTGTGGGAGGAGATGCAGGTGGAGGACGACGACGACGACGATGATGATGACGACGACGACGACGACGACGGCGAGAGAGACGGCGGACAGGGTGAGCGCGGCGCGGCGGCCGCACGCAGACGCGGTGCGCAGCGAGGTGGCACGGGCAAGAAGTGCAGCGGCGATGCGTCGTATGTGACCTTGATCTTGCAAGGGCGCCTCCTGGACGGTCGTTTCTTCTTCACCTGCCCCGCGGAGGACGACGGCGAGATGGTGACGCCGCTAACGCTGAAAGTGGGCGACGCCCCATCGGCGCTGCGTCGTGCCATTCTGGACATGTCCGAGGGCGAGACGCGCACGGTTTATGTGCATCCGGACGCGTGTGATGGTATGTCGGACATGTTCGGCCAGATGCTGCCGAAGAACGCGCTCCTCATCTTTGACATCGAGATGGTACAGACCGACGTGCCGCCCGAGACTACCAACGCCTGATGCAGCCGACGGCGGTGATAAAAGATGGGAGGATATGACGCTCTGACACTGTCATCGCTGCCGCCGCCAGACGGGGACAGAATCGCGCCATCCACGCCGCCCCCTGGTAGTCACGGCCAGCCGGGGTCGGAATCCGTCTCGGACAGATAGCCCTCGCTGCTCACCTCCGAGTCGTCCGGCCACGCCTCTGCCCCACATCCCCCATTGCCGTCATCTCCCGTCACCCCGTGTCGCACGGCCCACGCGTACCCGTCGCCCCATGCGCTCTCGATGCGGTTCGCCGGGCCCACCGGCCACAGCAGGTATCGCCCGAGCGAGTGTCGCGCACCGAACACCGCTTGCAGGTTGTTCCGCACACCCAAACTCCACCGATGCTGACCGGTGATGTTGGAAGCAGCGGCGCTTGCCTTGCCCGCTGATGGCCGACCGGCCCGCGTTCGATCGTGATCGGCGAAAAACTCGATGGTCGTCTGGCCCCGCAGCACGAGATACATGTGAAACAGGAGCAGCACCAGCAGCGCCACCCCCACGGCCACCGTCACCACGAAACAGTACAGCACTCGGACGTTGGCTTGCAGTGTGCGACGCTCCTCATAGCGAAACAGGAGAAAGCCGGCGGTAACCGCCGTGTGCACACAGCCCAGCACCAGAAACCACAGCGTCAGCAAAAAGTATCGATAATTGCGGTAACCGACACACGTGTTCATCCAAATACAGTGGTGATCCATTTTGAGCACGCAGCGACGACACACCGAGCAGTGGTGTGCCCGCGGCGGTTTCCAGCAGTTGCACCAGCGACACCAACGTCTGCGAGCGGAGTCGCGGGTGTCGGATAGGAGCGTGGGCTCGTGCGGCGCCCCGCGGAGAGGCAGCGACTGGGCGTCGGGAGGCCATCCGGGCCGCACCAGCACCGTGGCCGCGTAGTTGTACAGCACTTGCAACAACAGATGCACCGATATGCCAAGGTGGAGCGCCAACAGACCGCGGTACGACCACCGAGTCACGTCGTACGTCCCGGTGGTGCGCATAACCGGCAACACGTCCCAAAAGTAAGCCAACACCACCAGCAGGATGAGCACCACCGCCAGCATACAGAAGAACGGCCCAGCGACTCGTGTCACTACCGTTATCGCGGTGTGCCAGTGGCGCGCCACCCAGCGCCGACTCCACCGTAGGGGTCGCGCGAGCGGGCGCAGCACCCGTCGCCAGCGCATCATGGGAGTGAAATCAGTAGAGGAATTCCGCCCACTACCTCCCCACTGCGATTGTCACCAATGGACTCGGTGGGGTCATTACCATCCCTTATCTGCTCCACTGCAACATTCCATCACGCCACGCGAGCGAGCCCCCATTGTTGCATCCGCGAGGGGACCGCTGCACCATGCTCCGCGCCACCCATATGTTACAACGATATTTCGTCACAGAGAACCGACCGATCGCCAGGCGAGCGATCGGTGTCCAGTCGCGATCGCCGTTCGCTGCGACCGCGCAGGCATCGGGCCGAGCATTCTCGGGTGGCCGCGCAGGCCTGGGGCGCCGAGATTCCTCTTGTACACCATTTCGGTGCCCATCACCAAAAATGTTGGAGCGCGCGGTAGTATCGCTGGTAGCCCAGTATGTTGGACAGTTTGTGGAAGGCGGGCTGGAACGACAGAATTTGGGGCTGGCGTTCGGTCGGAGCAACGCGCTGGAGCTGCGGTCGGTGCGTCTGGATGCCGAGCGGGTGCGCGACCTGCTGCGCCAGCTGGGCGCACCGTTCTCTGTGCGCAGCGCGAGTTTGGGGCATTTGCGCGTCGATGTGAACGTGCAGGGACAAGTGAAGGTTGACGTGGCGGATTTGCAGGTGGTGTTGGCGTTGCAAGAGGTGGATACGGACAAGTGGACCGAGAGCGGCCTGAAGCGCTACCAGCGCACGGTGTTGCTCTGGGACAACAAGCAGCGTTTGGAGCGAATGCGGGCGGCGCTAGCGCGTCGCGACGACCAGGAAGAGGTAAAGTCGGCGACGGAGTCGTCGCCGCCATCGTGGCAGGGCATCGGCTCGCTGGCCAACGCCTGGAGCGGCTCGCCGGGGGGCACGACCCGCGACTGGTCGTTTTTCGGCTCGGGGTATGTCGAACGCATGATCGGTTATGTGACCGATCGGCTGCATATTCGGGTGCGCAACGTGGTCATCGCGTTGGAGGATGCGTTGCCCAAGTCGCGTCGAGAGGCGGAGGCCGGCGAGCCAGGTTACGCGTGGCGCACCGGCGTGCTGCTGGAGTCGCTTCACACCGCCGATTGGGAAGCCAACACCACGGATGTCCCAGCGGACGAGGCGCCGACGCGCCCGGTGCAGGCCATTGTGGCTCGCAAGCTGCTGTTGCACGGCGTGCGTCTGTTCTGGGAGCCGTTCGATGCCACCCGTCAGGCTGACGACACGTCGGCCTGGAAGCGGCCGTCGCCCGACTTTGCGCATCTGCAGGCGTGCGTGCAACAGGGCGGCGGAACGGTGCTGGGCCCGAGTGCCCTAGAACTGGCGGTGGGCGTCGCCGGTTTCCAGTCGGCGTTCCAGACCACCCTGGAGGTGCACCTGCGAGACATCGCGCTGCAGATATCCAAACGGCAGTACTCGGATATGCTCAGTGCGGCGTTTCGGGCGGGCCTGGGTAAGGGCGGCGACACGCTCATCGGCGCGCTGGTGTTCATGTCCCACGAGGCGCAGCTGCAAGAGTTGGCCGCGCGACACCGTCCGCTGTTGCACGCCCACACCGGGGAGCCGCCCGCCCAGCGGCGGTTGCGGTTTGCGCTGCGGTGTGCGCGGGATGTGGCCCGCCGAGCGCTACAGCAGCGCTCTATGCAGCGGGTGCTGGAGCACATTCGGCAGCGCCGGGTGTACGCTCGGACATATATCTTGGCGCATTTCGCGGATGACCTGCGCGCCCAGAAACGGCTGCGTCAGATGGAGGCGTCGATGCCGCTGGAGGAGGTGCTGACGATGCGCGCGCACGCCGAGCGCGTGCTGACCGATTCTGGCGACGTGGTCGTGGCCCTGGAGCGGTTGCTGGTACCGACGGTGTTGCCGATGGCGGTGCGTCAACAACGCTGGGCCATGCTGGCCGTGCACTGGGTGTTGCGGACGCTGATCGGAGTGTTGGTGCGGTTGCTGCACGTCGCCTCTGGGTTGACCTCGGGGCGAGCGGTGCAGCGCCTGACCCGCTTTATCGACGCGCATCGACATCGCCTACGCCCGCCGCGGGGCGGTGCCGACGGCGATGCAGCGACCTCGTCGCATCAGCGCGTCCGCGAACCCACCGCTGCCATGCGGGCCTTGTATCGTCAGGTGGCCTCGACAGTCGCGTCGGATTTCACGACGTACGCACGCCATTTCGGAGCGGCGCCAACGGTGGCCAGCGGTGCCACACACACCGCCGGTGCGCTGCTGCAGTTGCGCGTGCGCCTGCCGGCGGTGACGTTGCGAGCGCTGGCGGCGCCAACGTCTCTGGTCATGGCCGCGCGGTTGCAGCGCCTCGCCTTCGACCTGGCGGTGCTGCCGGACAACACCCTCAAAATGAGTGCCTGCGGCGAGACGATCCGCGTCGTGGATGCGGAGCAGCAGGTGATGGTGGAGAACCGCACGATAAGCGAGTCGTCGGCCGCCGACTCGCAACTGCAGTTTCGGCTGCAGTTGCCCGTCAACGGCCCGCTGGAGCTGTACCTGGGTTTCTGGCCGCTGTCGGTGTACGCCACCCGCGGACGCATCCTCGGCCTGTTGCGTTTCTGGATACCGGAGACGCTGCTGCGGTACGCCGAGGTCGGCCGGGAGTACACCGCCGAGATGTTGAATCAGGTACAGATGCAGTTGGGCGAGGTGGTGGACTCGGGACTGTGGCTGAACCCGCCGCCGACGATGGTATCGCTACACTTTGGCGCACTGCAGGTGCACCTGGAGGACTATGCGGGCGGTGGAGGCGAGGCCGACAGCGTCGTCCGCGTTGAATCGCCCGCCGCGATGGCCGCCGGCGAACACCTGGTGGCCGAAGTGGGCGAGCTGCACATCTACGCCGGCGACGCGATCACGC
This sequence comes from Cyanidium caldarium, assembly GCA_026184775.1. NCBI lineage: Eukaryota > Rhodophyta > Bangiophyceae > Cyanidiales > Cyanidiaceae > Cyanidium > Cyanidium caldarium. Next base: position 319,169 of record JANCYW010000006.1, on the reverse strand, counting down.
TGGCGCCACTGCGCGAGCGCACCGACCACGACGCGCTGGTGAGTGGCGCGGCGTTTGGGGAGATCCGCGAACGGGCGGCACGCGCGTATGAAGCCGAACGGGCGCTCGCTGGCGGTGATGATGATGACGACCGCGTGACCAAAGGCCGCGATGCGGCGACCGACGATAACTTTGAGGATCCGTACGCGTCGTTGCACTTTCATACGCGCAGTGTGGTGCTCATCCGATTCAGCGGCGTGCAAGTGGGCAGCTGCTGCACCGCGACACTGGACAGACCGTCGCGGCATCGCGACATTGTGCGGTTGGACTCGGTGGTGCTGGGCGTGGCGTCCGAGCTGGGTCGTGGCGGTCATTTGGATGCGGTGGCGTCCGCCCGCGCCAACCTCAGCATTCGCGTCGGTCACGTCATCGCCTCGGTGGCGGCGTCGGACATCCTCAAGCTGGCGCGCATTGTGTTGTCGTACGCCTCGTTGGGACGGGAGGTGCAGTCCATCCTGCTGGGATCGGTGGCCACGCCCACGTCGGATACCTCTGAAACCGAGGCCTCGACGTTGATGCCGGTGTTGGCGGCTGTGGATGCGGTTGGTGGTGGACAGGGTCTGATGAGCACGCGCTCGCCCTCCAAATCGTTAGCGGCGGCGGCGGCCGAGAGCGGCGCAGTACCCGATCTGTTGGCGTACATTCGACAGGTGCGCGACACGTCGTTGGCGCAGAAGCGTTCGGCGATACGCGCTGGCAGCTCGCGTTTCGTGGAGCATCCGCTGGCGCTGCGCCTGGGCCTCAGTGTGGCCGTGGTCGGCGGCATTCAGGCAGCATTGGTGCTGGATGTGGCCGACGAGACGTGCCGCGGCAATTTGTACGGCCAGCCGTGTGTGTCGGCGCGGTTGATGGCGCAGTGCGACCTGGCGGTGCTGAACAACCAGGCGATGATGGTCGATGTGGCGGTCGGCGGCATCTCCAGCCGTGTGGGTGAAGCGTCCGCGGATGCGGAGGAGCGGCTGCTGTTGGCGCCGTTCGCTGCCGTGGGCAACGTGTTTGTGTCGCCGTCGAACGCGACAACGAATCGCCGACACATCGCGGCGGATATGGAGTGCGAGCCGATCGATGTGATCCTGCCGCTGGGCGTGGTGACCGAGGTGCGCGACCGTCTGCTGGCGTTTGCCCGGCGGGCCCAGACCGAGTTGCAGAGACAGGAGGCGGCGGCCGGCGGAAGCACGTCGACGGTGTCGTTGCCGCCATCGTCCAAGGCGGATCTGCCGGCCGACACCAGCGCCGAGAGCATCGAGTCCTCCCACGAGGATACCGCGGCCGCGTCCATCGACGAGAATCGATACGAAATGGTCACGCCGCGGCACGGAGCGCTCGTGCTGCTGCATATGGGCGGGCCGAGCTGTGGCGCTTTCGTGGGCGTCGATGTCGTCGACGGAACGATGCAGGCGCCGTGCCCACTGGAGCAGGCGGTGCGTTTTCGGGTGTTGCACGCGCGCGACATCCGCGAGACTGGCCGCTTCGCGTTGCAAGCGGAGGCGGAGGATGCGGCGGTGAACGGGCGCTTGGTGGCCGATGTGGGCGATGCGGCGACGACGGATGGTAATGAGCGGCGCTCAGCGACGACGACGACGACGTCGTCGTCGTCGTCGTCGTCGTCGGCACTGCGGCTGGTGAGCGCACCACTCCACCCAGATCAACTGACGCACGGCGACTCGGGCACCACAACCGACTCGATGGCGATGCGGACGCCCTCTGCTCAGCAGACCCCTCCCTCCGGTGCCATTTTCTGGGAGGTGCTCCGGCCGGCCACCGTCTCGGCTGGTGTGCTGTTGCGCAACTGTCAGACCGGCCGGCTGATCGGCGGCTGTGCGACGTGGGAGGCGGTGGCGGCCGGCGAGGAGAACGAACGCCAACCGTTGGAGGCGGTGTCGTCGGTGGTGAGCGCCTGCGCGCTGCGCTTGATGACCGAGCGTCGAGCGCGTGCCGTCTCCCGGTCGCGGTTGCGCACGCAGGTAGGCGTGCGATTCCACCTCGAAGGCGCCATGCTGCGCCTCACCGATATCGGCGAGCCGCCCGTCCGCGCCGAGAACCCGTTGTTGGCGTTCACTGCGGCGCCGGTGACGCTGGACGCGTGGATGCGACAACGCAGCCGCACCGACGAGCTCGACGTGGACCTCAGCGTGCAAGCGCAGGTGGCCATCGACACGTACCAGGTGCTGCAGTGTCTATGGTATCCGATTCTGGAGCCGTTACCGCTGACGGTGAGCGTGGCCAGCCGCGGACGCCACCGCACGTTGTTGGCGGATTTGCAGGTGGGCGGTCGCGGGCGCGGCATGAACTTGAACGTGGGGCCGGCCGAGCTGGGGCGTCTCAGTGCGGTGGGCGCCGAGATCGCCCTGCCGGTGTCGCGCAAGCGCGGTCTGTATGGCGCCTTCGCGCTGCACAACGAGAGCGAATTCTGTGTGGCATTGCGCTACGACGACGAGGCCGGCGCACCGCAGTCGGCGCACGCGGGCCAGGTGGTGGCGTTGCGGCCGCCGATGCTCCAACGGCAGTCGTCGCTGGTGCGGTGGCGGGATGTGGCCGGCCGACCCGGCAAGCAGACGCTGACGGGCGTGCGGCGCAACCAGATCGCCAATGTGGTGATGGAGGTAGGCGGGTACGGCGCGCTGCCGACGTTTCCGGTGGATGCGGAGGATGTGGTGCGATTGGGGCTGCCGACGGGCGCCGCCGGCAGCGCAGCGGTATCCACCGCGACCGACTCCGCCAGGGAAATGACGACGACGACGACGACGATGTCTGCGGCGGAACGCTCGCCCAGCAGCACCGCGGCCGTCTCGGCGACCAGCGAACCGACGCTCACCCGCCGCATCCCCTCCGGCGCGTTCAGCGGCGCGGCGACGACAAAGACGCCAGAGCGAGCTGCCAGCCGCGGCCGGGCGTTGTCGTGGCTGCGACAGAGCGACGGCTTCCGGCACCACTTTTACCTGTACAGCAAGGTGAAACTGACCAACACCAGCCGCACCGTCGCGTTGGACGCGCTAGGGCTCCTGGATATTCCGTCGTCGACGTCGACGACGATGCTGTCGTTGGATCGTCTGCGGCATGCACACTGCCAACACGGCAGCGGGACGGGCGCGAGGACATTGAAGACGGCGGAGTCGACCCCGCCAATCACGACCACCACGACTGCGGCGCGACACCGTACGTTCCCGTGGTTCGGACGCCGACCGCACCGCGATACGGACGGCCGCGACAGCAAAACAGCGCGACCGTCATCGCCGTCGCCGTCGACGCCGAGCGGCGACGGTGAATTGTGGATACCTCTACCGTGCGGGGATGTGGCGCGAGGCACCGTCGGACATCTGGCACCCGGAGATTCGGCCTACTTTGGCACGGTGTTCTGCCCGAAACGGGTGCGTTTGCAATGCAGCGGCGCGGAACAGTGCGTCAGCTTTGCCGCGCTCAGTCGCCCCGGCAAGAGCGGCAAGTCGTATCTGGTGGCGCGCGGAGCGACCGCCGCAACGCCGGCCACGGTGCTGAACGTGCGGTATGCGCCCGGTGAGCGATTCGTGACCGAATACACCGTCGGGCCGCCTCTGACGCTGGTGTCGGCGCTGCCGTGCACCGCGCGATTGCAGGTACGTCTGGCGACCAGCGCAACAGCGGCTCCATCAGCATCCCCATCGCCGCCGCCGTTGCTGCTGGAGTGCCCGTTCACATCGGGTCAGTGGGTGGAACTGTTCGAGTTTGACGTGCGCGGCCGGCCGCACACCGTTTCGCTATCGCTGGACGACGGCCAGTCGTGGCTGGTGCTGGCCACGGTGTCGTTCGCGCCCGACCGCAGTGACCGCAACGCGGTGGACATGGCGTTGCACCTGGCCGCCAAACAGACGCTGATTAGCCCCGACGGCTGTTTCCGGGTGAAGCGGCTGCACGTGCCGCTACGGGGCGCGCTGCTCTACGTGTACGCACCGTATCTGCTGTACAACGCGGTGAGGGGGGTGGATGTGCAGGTGGAGTATGCGGATCGACGGCAGCGGTGGATGATGCATCGCGGCGCCAAGTCGATGCGCTCGGCCACCAAGGGCGTGATGCGCCGTGCGGCCCGAGCGATCGGTCGCGTCTTCGGCGGCCGCCGTCGGCCAACCGGGGACGACGTCGACGACGAGGACAAGGCGTCCGGCGAGGAGCCGCGCGATGGCGAGGCACTGGCCAGCGAGACGCCCGACACGCTGTCGGTGGCCAGCGGCCGGTCATCCAGCGACGAGGCCGACGGCGCCGAGGCGATAGAGATGGCCTCCGGCAGCGATGCGGAGGCGACGACGACCGCGTCCCCGGGCGGCACGCCGAGCACGCTCACGCCGGCCTCCAGTGCGCAGCTGTCGCTGGTGGCGGCCGCAAGCACCAAATCTGCCTCCCAAACCGCCGCCAAATACCTGTTGCCGGCGGCCACGCGGGCGAGCGGCGCGTTGACGCCGACTGCCAACTCCGCACGGGCGCCGCTGCTGATGTGGCGTTCGGAGTATGCGGTGTTGTCGACGGCGCGCTGCCGCAAAGGCGGTCAGCTGGTGCGGCTGGCGCCACTGCCGCAGGGCAACCCCGGCTTCGCCATCCCGGCGGAGCGGCGGCATCACCAGTTGGAGCTGGTCACCGAGATGGGCGTGGACGATCGACTCAGCGCTGAGGGCATACCGCGCACGCTGCTACCGCTGGTGCACACCGTGCACCTGTGTTTGCGCTTCGAGATGGTGAATCTGACCGAGGAAGACATCTGGCTGATCGATGCGTTGGACTACGAACTGCAGCGCAAGGGCGGCGAGGACACAGCGATAGAGGGTGAGCGAGGCGACGCGGCGACGACGGCGCCATGCCCGGGGGATCGCCTACCGGTGGGCGTGTTTTTGCCGCCGTCGCGCGGCCGCGGCCAGCCGTTCACCTTCCACGTCGGCAACCGCCACCGCCAGTTGCGATTGCGCTTTGGTAACACCGGTTGGTCGGGGTTGATCGACGCCACCTCATTGGCGCCGACGTCGGCGATGTTGCCGCCGCGCCGCTCCACGGCCAATACGGCATCGTCGTCGCTGCAGGTGGCCAGTGCATATCGCTCCATGTATTTCGACGCGCAGACGTCGGGCAAGCGCATCTTTTGTCGTTTTCTGGGCACGCCGCTGCCTGGCACCACCATACTGGTGGTGAACCGGACGGGCGTGCGGTTGGTGGTGTGTCAGAAGCGACGACATCAGCACGGCGTGCCGGTCGAAGAGGCGGTATCACCGCGCAGCTCGGACACCGAGTCGCCGGGCGGCTTGTCGGAGGTGCCGCTGGACGTGTTGCGGCGGGTGCGTCGAATGGCCAGTGGCAGTCCGACGCGCAGTCTGGCGCTGGCGGTGATGCCGCGCTCGCAGAGTGTGTTCACCTGGCCGGAGCCGTTGGGGTCGGCGCGCGTGCACGTCAGCGCCGGCAAACAGGCCGTGGAGGCAATGGTTGCCGCTGCTGCTGCCGCCGTCGATGGCGATGCAGAACCTGCCTCCGATGCCAAGCACGTTACGGTGGACACGCGCAAACTCAGCATGCAACCGCTGCGAGCACGGCTGGCCGGGCGGGAGATGCTGCTGCGGATGGGCGCCGACGGCCCGCAGCGGTATCTGTTGGTGGAGGAGGTGCAATCGAGCGATTCGCCCACGACGACACCCGTGGAGGTGGAGCGTGCACGTTTCGATTACCTGCAGCCGATCAACATGAGCCGGCTGCGGCTGTACGTGGCCCTGCCGCGCCTCTCCCTGCTGCTGCGCGATCGGCAAGCCTGGGGCGTGCTCCAGCTGCAGCTGCAGGGGTTGCAGGCGGGCGTAGAGGTGGGTGTGCGCGGCGAGGTGGAGTGCGCGCTGCTGGTGGCGGATGTGGCGGTGAACAATCGGGTGCCGGAGAGCGGGGTGGATGTGATGTTGGCGGGTGCACCGCGCAAGCGCGGCAACGTATCGTCGTCGACGTCATCGCCGCAACCTCCGCCCCCGCCCTCCTCCTCCTCCTCCTCGGCGACGACTTCAGTGGGCGCCGTGCGCCCGACAACCCCGTCGACTCCGTTCGCCCAATTGACCTTCGGGTCGTGCACTCGCGAGCGCCTGCTTTACGTGCGGTCACTGCAGACGGCCGTCGAGCGGGTGTCGCTGGTGCTGGACACGCAGATCGTGTGGCGGGTGGCGGCCGTGGCAGTGCAGGTGCTGGACGAGTTGCAGTCGATGATGGGCACCGACGTGGTGTTGTTGCAGCGGACGACGGCGCCGCCCGATGCAGAGGCGGCGGATGGAGTCGGGAGTGCCTCGAGTCGGTCGCGGCGGTCGATCGCGGGTATGTTCGCCGAGGACCGCGTGGTGGCGGTGTACGTCAACGCCGGTGCCGTTGACGATGTGGATTGTGTGTTCACCTGGCGGCCGGCCTCGCTGCCGCATCGCCATGAACTGGGCGCGCTGGAGCACCGCGCCAACGAGGCGCTGATGCAGCGGCTGCGGTTCGCGCTGGCGTACGTGCCGCGGGTGACCAACGCGGTGGTGAGCCTGCCGTCGATCGCGCTGCACGAACACTTCAGCACGATGCGACAGCTGCAGCGGCAAGTGGTGCAGCACTACACATGGGCGGCACTGCGCAACTGGCACATGCTGGTCGGATCGTTGGATATGCTGGGCGCGCCGATGAACGTGTGGGGCACGGCGAGCGAGCGCGCCAAGCACGTCGGCAAGCAGCTGCGGGAGCTGCATTTGGCGTCGGCCGGCAAGGGCATCGTCACCGGGTTGGGCGGTACGGCACTGGACGTGGGACAATCGTTTGCGGGCGCGGTCACCGCGGTGAGCGGCATGGCGTACGCCAAGGCCACCCGCAATCGGGTGTGGAAGGCGTTGTCGCGGCCGATGGCGGCCAGCAGTAGCGGTGGCGCTGGCAGTTCCGGGGGCGGGTCGGCGCGCGGGGCCCGCAGCACGGCGCGGTATCGCAGTGGGGCGCCGTCGCCGTCGGGCGATTCAGGGGCCTCGCCGCCGACCACACCCACGGCGGCGCTGTCGGCGGGGGTGTTGGGAAGCAGCAGTAGGCCGGGCGCGGGAGCCGCGCAGAAACAGGAGGCGAGGACGCCGGAACGCAGCGGCGTTGACGATGATAACAACAAGGACGAGCTGAACAAGCGTCCCAGTCTGCGCTCGGCGCTGTTGGGCGTCACCGAGTCGGCGTGCCCCACAGCAACGCAATGGGAAGCGCGTGCGCGACTGGGCGGGGCGGGTAGGCTTGTGGGCGGCACGACGCCGGCCTCGTCGGACGCGGACGTCGCGGCGTCGGATCACGACTCGACCAGAAGCTGAACAGAAGAAGAAATGGAACGGAAAGCGTGTGTGTGTGTGTGTGTGTGGGTGCAGCGTGGATAAAGACGCATGTCGCTCCTTTCATCCCCGCTCCCTATTCTCGCCAGCCGATGCGGTTCAGCGGCGACTTGAGCATGGCTTCGTACGCGGGCACCTCGTCGGGGCGCGGCACGATCCAGCGGATGCGTTTGTTGAGCAGCGTGCAGGCCATGCGCGCACCCAGCGCGTTCATCTCCATGCCGGGTGCTAGCCGTTTGATGATGGAGGGGTAGAGCGCGCGCACCCCGAGCACGTTGGCCAGCTCGCGATCGGACTCTTCGTGCGACACCAGCGGGCGACAGGCGAAGCGGTGATGTCGCGAGGCGTACACCCCGTGCAGCTGCCAGGTGGTCTGATCGGCGCCGAACAGGTGCGGCAGCATCGACGGCGGTATCAACGTCTCGGCAATGGATTGCAGTTGCGCCGCGGAGGGCGCGCCGGACACCATCGACCGGAATGCCGGCGGGTAGGGCATGGGCGCGGTGAGCACCACCAACTTGTACAGGTAGCGGGAGGCGTCTGGCGCGCCATGGGCTTCGGCGGCCGACACGCGCGCCACCCTTTCGATCGACGCCAAGCCGGGTTGGCAGTCGTCGGCCCCTCGCCAGCCATCCGACCAGAGGACCGGCTCGCGGAACACCAACAGATCCGGCAGGCCGCCGGTGGTGCGTGCGCCCAATCCGGGCAGCGCTGGTGGATGTAGCACGCCGCTCACCAACACCACGATGTGCAGCGCTGGCATCAGCGGGGTGCGCGAGGAGGAACCGGTGGTCGTGGAGGTGTGGGAGGGCGCGTCCTCGGCGTCTCCCAAGGCCGCCGACACTACGGCCGCTTCGGGCGCTGATTGCCGCTCGTCGGGCCGGTCGTTGCGCGGCGTCTGCAACTGCGAGTAATCCACCCGCGACAGCGGCGGCGGATCCGAGCAGGCGATGATCACCGCGTCGAACAACAGATCTTGCATGTCGTTGCCGTCGCCGTCGCCGTCGTGGTGATGATGGTCTCGAGCGCGTTTGTCCAGCACCAGCCGCCATTTCCGCTCCGCCCCGGCATCATCGGTGGACGATTCCGCCGGCACCGCCTCGATGCGGCGCACCCGGCGTCCGTAACGCACCGTGGCGCCGGCCGCCTCCAACAGCCGCTCACACCACGGCATGCTGCCCTGCTGCACCACGAATGTGCTGTCCTTGGCAGTGCGGATTTCGGCCATAGCCCGCAGCCCCACCAAACTGTTCACCTGCAGAATGAGCGGCTGGCGTGGCGTATCGTCACCGCTGGCCGCCCGCCGTCCGAATACCCGCTGCAGCGTCAGCGGCTCCAACACGTCGTGAATGAACTTCAATCGAAAGCGGAAATCGCGGCACGCCACGGCGGTGGACACGTCGGCCCAGCTCCACCAGTTGGCGGTGCGCAGGAATTGCGCCACCGACCAGCAGTAGGCCACCCCGGAGCGGAACATCTTGCGCCACTCTTTCTGAAAGCCCTCGGCGGCGCGTTCACAACCGGATGCGGTGAGCAGGTACGGACGGATGTGGACGAGGCGGTTGCGCCAGGCCGCCAGGCGCTCGTTCAGCCAGGCGACGTAAGCCACCCGTCGCATGCCTAAATAGCACAGGCACAGGCCGACGGCGATGTAGACTAGTTGCAAGGGACGAGTGACGGCGCCGAAGAAGAGCGCCGAGCGCACGATCGATATGCCGATCATGAAGAGGACGGCACGCAAAGTGCCAGGACGATCGAGCACGCCCTCCAGACGATCGAGCAGGGTGAAACCGTGGTGATGCCACAAGTAGCACAACTCGCCGTCGTGCGCGGTTTTGCGCACCGACGCCACGCCCACGCTGTAGACGCCGCAGCCGGTCGGTGAGCGTTCCCGCACCATCCGGCCCTGCAGACCGACCGACCGCACCAACTCGTGTACCCGCAAGTCGGCGTTGCTGTACTCGCCCTGCACGCCCACCTCCACGGTGTGGTCGTGGACGGTGACGGAGCGCACGGATCCACCGATGCGGTCGCTCTGTTCGAAGAGGATGATCTCACGGAGGTTGGAGGCATCGCCGCCGCCGTTGTCGTCGTCGTCAACGTCGTCGGAGGTGGAATGGGAGAGGAGGGCCCGGTGGGTGTACCAAGCACTGGTGCAGCCGCAAACACCGGCACCTATGATAGCTACGCGCATTTGAAGCGGAGAGAAGAGGTATGGAGAATGGTACGCGAGACGACCGAGGCGCGCACGCTCGCCCTCTCACCGCGGCCGGCCGCCCGGTGCGCACGACGGGCGCGGGAGCGAATCTTCGACGCCGACGCCGCCACGGCAGCGGAAATATTCGATGCTGGACGCAACGACGCGGGCAAGAACAGCGGGCGGAGGGCGTCATGGGGTGGGGGATTGAAGATGGACAGGTGGTCGAAACGGAGGTAGGCAGCAGATCCTGTCGGGGAGCGTGTTACGCACTTCCATCCTACAAGACGGGACTTGAGGTAGCCATCCGCACTCCTCTGTTCGCTTCCGTTCCGAGTCGACCGCTACCGCACGTTCCCCTTGGTGCTGATCGCCCCTGCAACGCTCGATCTGCCTCTCATCCTGACCACCTTGCTCAGGTCACGTCAGCGCTCGGTGTCTTGTGACCGTCTATTTTTGGCAACGTGCCGATGACACGCTTCGCGGGGAACACGTGGACGGCCAGTGTGTGTGTGTGTCGCTTCAAGGTTTTACCTCCGAACGGTACATCGGCTATGGACCACTTGCAGCAGCGTCCTCGACCAGAAGACATGAACGGAACGGACATGGTAACCACCGGCACTGTCCTCAAACCCACCGTCACCCCTCAGCGCGCTTTCCACAGCTATGTAGTGGCCAACACCCGTTTCACGGTGCCGGTGGAGTATGAGCTCATCCGTCCGATCGGCCAGGGCGCGTACGGTCTGGTGGTGTCGGCGCGCAATCAGCGTACTGGGGCGCACGTGGCGGTGAAGAGGATCAGTCGGGTGTTTGCTCACGCCACCGATGCGCGTCGGACGCTGCGGGAGATCAAGTTATTGCGGCACCTGCGCCACGAGAACATCATCGACCTGCAGGATCTATTCGTGGAGCCCAGCGCAACCCAGAACGAGTTCGACGACGTGTACTTGGTGAGCACGCTGCTGGACACCGATTTGCACCAGATTATCGCTTCGGGGCAGCCGCTCAAGGATGACCACTTCCAGTACTTCCTGTACCAGATCCTGCGCGGCCTCAAATACATCCACTCGGCCAAGGTGCTGCATCGCGACCTGAAACCGAGCAACCTGTTGGTGCGCGCCAACTGCGACCTGGTCATCGCCGACTTTGGACTGGCGCGGGCCGCGGACCCGTCATCGGACACGCCCGAGCAGCAGGCGTTCCTCACCGAGTACGTGGCCACGCGGTGGTATCGTGCGCCGGAGATTATGTTGTCGTGGCGGCATTACACTTCGGCGGTGGACATCTGGTCGGTGGGCTGCATCTTTGCAGAGCTGCTGGGGCGGCGACCGCTATTCCCTGGGCGCGATTACATCCACCAATTGCAGTTGATCACCTCGGTGCTGGGCACGCCCAGCGACCGCGAGCTAGACGGCATCGCCAGCGACCGCGCCAAGCGCTTTATGCATTCGCTGCCGCGGCGCAACCGCACGCCGTTGGAACAGCTGTTTCCGCACTGCGAGAACCCGCTAGCGCTGGATCTGCTTTCGCGCATGCTGTGCTTCCGTCCCGAGGAGCGCATATCGGTGGAGACGGCGCTGGCGCATCCGTACCTGGAAAAGTGCGCCGACATCAACGACGAGCCGGTGTGTGAGCGGGCGTTTGACTTTTCCTTCGAGCAGCGCGCCGACCGCGGCGGCGTGGCAGAGATCCGCCGCATGCTCTGGGACGCCATCCAGGAGCGTTAGGGTTGCTGTGGCGCTCGCGATGGGGAACGATCGGGCGGACCGAATTCGGCACCGTCATCGCCGCGGCCACGTTCAGGCCGGTTTATCGGCGTCGGCCGGCAGCTGCCGCTTACGTTGCTTGAAGGCGGTGTTGGTGCCGTAAATCTCGTCGCAGTACGTGAAGATGCTGGCAAAGTTTCCGCTGTACAAGTAGTGGTGAAAGTCGTGGTGTTCGGTGCCGGCGTAGAACGGTATCCAGTGGTTGAGGTTCCATCGAAACTCATAACCGCTGTGGATATCGATCGCCTCGTACTGTCGTATCATCAGCCACACCAAGGTGGTGAACAGGTGCGACGACAGCAGCACCGGTCCGGCGATGGTGGGTATACCCAGCGCGACCACTTCGACGGGGTGCGCGTCGGTGGCCGCCAGACCGAACGGCGCCGTCCACTGATGATGCCAGTAGTGCACCTGGCGGTACATCCACGGCGTGTGCAGCCATCGGTGGATCCAATAGTTGCCAAAGTCCTCCACCACCAGACAGGTGATCAGGTGCAACGCCAGCACGTCGGGCGTCGGCAGCGGCGGCCGCCGCTGGATGCCCACCCATCGAAACACCGGATACGAGGACGCGATCAGCGGCAACATGACCAGAAAGAACAACCCCATCAACGACACGAAACAACGCCACACGTCTCGCACGCTCACGTAACGCTCCGGCTGCACCTTGGCGGTGTGGGCGAACCGCGGCCGCCACCCGTCCAGCACCAGGTACGGCACGCTGCCCGCAAGATATCCCAGCACCAGCGCGCCGAACGACCCCCCGACGGTCATACCGAAATCGCCAGTCCGCTCACACAGCCAGCCCCACGCTCGTTGCGTGGGAGACCAGCTGACCGACAGAATGAGCAGCGTCAACTCCACTAACATGGCTCCGGGAGTGGTGATGGCTGAGAGAAGAAGAGCGATTCCAACCAACGTTTGACCGGTGGCACCGGTGAACTTTCGCAATCCGGCCTACCCGGCTGGTTCGCGCAAACCACCCCGCTGCAACCGCAATCCACCTCCTGCGCGCCGTTCATCCATGCGCGCTCCACGGCGCTTTCGGCGCTCCGCGCGCGCGCGTTCCTCTCCCTCCCGCACGGCCATCATCGAGCGCGCGATCGCGTTTCGTGCGCACGTCACGCGTTGGCCATCCGATGGGGACACACCTCCTCCCACGGGCGGCACACCGTTCAGAGCGCTATCGCGGCTGCCTGGCTCTCGGTGCCAGGGGAGGATGGTTGCACCTGAGGGGGTAGGAGGGTGACGTCTGGTACGGGACGATGGATGTTGCGGGGTGAGACGGCAGACAGTTCCAGTCGGTGGATAGAGCCGGCTCTCTCGAGGGACGCTATGGACGGCAGGCTGTACGATTGGGCTGGCGTAGCGGTGAGTGTGGGTACGAGAGCGTGGTGCCAGGCGATGAAGCTGCGGGATGGTTGGATGACTCGCGCACGACACCAGTGTGGAGATGGGTGGGTGTGGAGAAGGCACGCGCAGCACCTATGAGGGTCACAGCGTTTTCGGCGGTTTGGATGCTTGCGCTGAATAGGCAGCTGGGAGGGCGATCCAACTGAAAAGTGCCACGGGAGCGTGTGACATCAGGGCGGCCCTGGTCACCGGGAGCAATGACCACGGCCAGGGCCGACCGCACCGAGGACCTGGTGGAGGAATGGGGAGCGGAGCCGTGGCAACCGCTCGAACTCTCCATCGTCCTGCGGTTGGATGGGACGCAACAAGTGCTGGAGAACGAGAATGCGCTGCTGTCGATCGTGAACCTGACCGATTCCTCGTACGAGGTGGTGTGGATGTGTGGACTGCGTGGTGTGGAGGATGCATCGCGTTGCCGTCGCGGACCATACGACCGGCTGCCTCGTACGAGGTCATGTGGATGTGTCGACCGTGCGGTGTGGAGGATGCATCGCGTTGCCGTCGCGGACCATACGACCGGCTGCCTCGTACGAGGTCATGTGGATGTGTCGACCGTGCGGTGTGGAGGATGCATCGCGTTGCCGTCGCGGACCATACGAACGGTTGGCATACACGATTCGCCACCAGCTGTGGCCTCGACGAGCGGAGGCGTTCCCGCAGCTGCGCCGGCTGGCACTGCTGCACGGCGCGCATTGCCGCGACCCGGCCGTGGCCGGTGCGGCGGATGACAGAAGGGCGCGCCGACCAGTCGGTGCTGACCTACTCGGTCATCCAGTACGGAGACGGCGACGAATGTCTGGAGGAAAACGTGCGCGATACGGGCCTGGTGTTCCACCGAGACGGCACGGGCCCGTCCGAGGAGAACACCACGTGATGAGGCGAGGAAACCGGGGGCGTGTTTACACGCATTGCAAAGCGGTGTCGGTCACGGCGGCGATATCATCAAATATCTGCTCTACGGGTACGCCCAGTTCGCGCGCCAGCTCCTTGCGACGCACGGCATCGAGCGTGATAAAGTGGTGCAAAAGGTCGGCATCGAGCAGGGTGCGGCGCGGTCGATCCAGCCCGCCGCCGGTGTAGGTGAGGGCGCGGAAAGCGCGATGTCCCCGCACGTTCAGCGCATATCGCCGCGCCTCCGGTTGTAGCGCCAGCCGGGCGTATAGCGCCGTCAGCCGCTGGTGTACCGCGGGCGCCACCGGCGTCACCAACAGCACCGCGCCGTCCACACTGCCCATCCACAGCACGTGCACATCCTCCTCCTGCACCCGCATCCGCTGCACGCCATTCACCCGCATGCCGCAGTGCATGCTCGACTCGAGCAGCATCCGCTGGCCGCCGCGCGACTCGGCATCCGTCGCGCTGGGTACACTCAGTTGCAACACGTTGCCCTGCGTGTCTACCGACACCACACATGACTGCGTGCCGCGTATCAGCCACTCGCTGGCCACCAGCTCGCGCGCCGCGTCATCCCGACACAGAAAGTTCTGCGACACGTTGCGCTCGCGCCAAAACAGGAACGACACGCTGTGCAGCATGTCCGACGCCAGGATGTACTGCTTCAGCGTGGCCACATGCGAGAAGAACAGGTTGACGCCTGGGTAGAAGGAGACGCAGGACATGTCGTCGTCCACCAGTTTGTACACCTCCAGGCGCGCCCCGGCCGAGCAACTGATGTAGCCGCCTTTCAGCGGGGCTACGGCGGATACCGCGCCCTTCACCTCCGACGCCGCCAGGCGTTGCATCTGGTAGAGGGTGCGGCCGTGGCCGTGCTGCCGACTCACCTCGAACACGTGCAGACGGCCGCGAATGGAGGTGTGCTCGCCTTTGAGGTAGGTGGTGCCCAGCACCACCACGTCGTGTTCGCTGATGACGCGTGGGGGTTGGTTGTCGTCGGCGGCGGCGCTCTGGAAGCGGCGGATGTGGGCCGTGCACAACGACAGACCGGCCTCGAACTCGTCGAGCTCCTGTCGCGCCACCACCTCGAACGTGTCGCGGCGCAGCAGCAACACCGCGTATCGTTCATATGGCAATGGTAGATGTCGCCGGCCGGCGCCGCGGTACACGCGCTGCTCTCGCGCTTCGAGTTCAGCATGGGCACCGGTGGCAGCGACAGCAACAGCGGCGTCCTCGGTGGTGTTGTCCGCCTCGCCGCCGTCTGTACCCGCTGCCGCCGCCGTCGCCGCCGCGACCTCTCCGTCGTTGCCCGTCTCTGTGGACAGCTTGGGTTGTTGCGCCTGTTTGCGCGCCGCCTCGTACCGATTGCCCTCGGTGAGCGTGCGAAACACGCGCTCGGTGACCGGCGACGGACGACAAGTCACCACCACCACGGTGTCCGATATCGGTTCGTACAGCAAGCGCACGCCGGCCTCCACGGCCGGATGCCCGAGCCGGACCTTGCGCGCTAGAAACGGCCCCACCGAGTGATACGCCTCCAGACCGCGCCACTGTCCCACGCGCACCGTCCCGTCGGCCGAGACGGTCACCAGACCGCGCCGACAGGCCACATTGTGCAACTCCGCCAGCGACACGAACGGACGGTCGCGCAGCGGGTGCACGGTGGGCGCGCCCGAATCAGCCAACACCACCAACGGTCGAGCGCCGGTGAGGCAAATGCCCGAGTGCCCATCAATGTTGACAAAGGTCTCGGCGCGCACTGCCCCAATGCGACGACTGCTGCTGCCGGCCTTGGAGGAGGAGGAGCCGGCTGCGGCTGCAGGTATCACCACTTGGGTGAGGGAGGTGAGACCGTCGATGCGGGTGAAACGCAACGCCGCATCGGCGAACATGGTGCCGTGGTAGATGAGCGCCTCGCCCGACGCCAGCACCGCCACCAGGCAGGTGCAGTGGCGTGCGCTCAGGTCGTGCATCGCCAGGTCGGCGATTTTGGCGTGGCGGCTACGATGCGCGCGCCTGCTGCCGGCGCCGACCGCTGTGGCGGTGGCGTCTGTGCGGACGGCCGCGGCGGTGGATGCGTCGAGCGCCACGATGCCATCCTCTTTCTCAACCGCATCGGCGGCGGTGCTCATCGCGCCTACCGTCTCCCCTTCGCGCTCATCGGTCAGCAGCGCCGCACCCAGATACAGCCGTCCGCATTGCATCAGGCATTCGCCTCCAGGCAGCGCATGCACTCGCAGGGCGCCATCGGTGGTGCCTGCCAACAGCAGCGCCTCGAGCGGCATCTGCTGGCGTGCCATGTGCGCCAACGCTCGCGAGGCCGATGTCGGCGGGGCCGAGTCGTCCATTCCCGCCGAACCGCCGTCCAGTCCGTACAAGAACCGCTCCTCCTCCAGCAGTGCCACAGCGGCCTCGTCCGTGAACACCGCGCTGTCGTCATTCAGCGTATTCAATTGCCCGTCCTCCCACTGCCTGACCGATTCCGATGCTCCCGGCTCCGGCCGTGGTCGCCCGCGCCGCTCTCCATTCTGCATCAGCCGCCGTAAATCCTCCACCATGCGTCCGGTGTAGACCGCTGCACAACTTACCTCGTCGGTCTCCCACATCGTCTCCCACACCTGGTTTGCTTGCACTCGCAACACCGTCAGGTGTCCTGCGGCCGTCCACAGCGCCACCCACGGGTCACGCACGGTCGCACCCACAATGTCACCGCCATCCGCGGCCGACAACCCGCTGGGCGGCCAATACGTCTGCACCCGCTCCAGATTGCCGTCTATCAGGTGCGCCCCGTCGCGACACACCTGCACCAGATAGTGACCGGCGAGTACATTGCCGGCCGCCAAGGTGGCGCTCTGGGTGACAAACCCGCTGGCGGGCACCTCTTCGAAACCGCGGGCGGTGTCCAGCACCACCGTCGACCGCTGCAGACTCAGCACCATATACGCGTGATATCGCGATGTCGTCGACGCCGCCTCTTCGGTCGACTCGCGCCGCGTGCCCGCCTCGGCGTTGTACAGCGTCCACACCCGTCGACACCCGGCGAGCTCAATCTTCTGCAGGTCGGTCGGCTCGATGTGATGTCGCAGCACTGCCAACGCGCTGTCGTTGCCGTGTCCCACGCAACACACCAGCTCGGCCGTGGAGGGTCGGGCGCCGGTCGCTGCCGGCCACCGGGCGGCACACAAGTCGATTATCGGACCGAGTTGAAAGAGGCGATCGACGACGTCCACTTCCCACGACTCGTCGCGGCCCGTGGATCGGGCGCGCTTGCTGCCCGCGCCGGATCGCCCTCGCTTGCCCGATGTCCACTCCAGACGCAACAGCATCGACGAGCCCAAATGCGAAGCCACCATCAGCAGCCGCGCCGACAGCGCGAACACGCCCTTGGGAGCGCACCCGCTGCGCCCGTGCGCCTCCGCAAACACCGGCGTCAGTCGCATGGGCGGCGATGTGTGCGCCGACAACTGCAACCGATACAAAGTGCCGTCGGCGGCCACCAGCAATAGCCGATCGCTGCGCGGTCCGGCCACCCGCGCGTTGGCGATCCCGCACACCAGCGAGGCGTCAGTGCGTTGCGCCGCGTCGCCACCGTACTGGGCGCCGGGGATGGACAGACCGTCGAGGAGCATGTATTCGTCGCCGAATCGGTTCAGGCTGAGTGCAGCGGTGAGCGTACCACCCGCATCCACCCAGAGCAGCACGTTGGGCGATAACACCAACACACCGCTGCGCCCATCACCGGGCAAGAGGCACAGGCGCTCGCAGTCGTACGGCAAGCCGGTCAATGCCCAGGCCAGGGAGGGCGACTCGCCGCCCGCCCCGGCACCCACCGGTGGCAGCGCGATGGCCGCCACCGCCCCGGTGTTACCGATGACTTCCACGCGACCGGCCCAGGTCGGTTGCTGCTCGTACAGCACCAAGAGGGTGGGTAGGGTGGCGCGCGGTAGGAAGGCTGCATCGATGATGCGCACCGGACCGAGCAGCTCCGCTAGATCCACCTCGAAAAACAGCGGTGCCGGGTTGAGCACGCCCACGTGCGCCTCGGTGACGCGAAACGGCGGGCGATGTGGATCCAAAGCCGGCGGGATGCCCTGGTCGGTGTTGCCGCCCGGTTCCGCACCGTCTACAGCGATGCTTTTGTCGCCTCCGCCAAGAATCGGCGGCGCCAGTACATAAGCGCGGGTCCAGAACGGTACCACCAATGCCGCGCAACGACCACTGCCCGCGTCGATCACCGACGTCGTCCCGTCGGCCGGTGCGCCATGGGTATCGGGGTCCTCGTCGAAATGCGGCGCCGACGCCGCCTCCCCATCGGCGCACACCAGCGGGCGCTCATCGCCGATGCCGCCAGCGCGACGCCACAGGCCATCGCCCACGAGGCGGCCGTCACGAAGTTCGACGCCGTCAGCCACGCGGCCCACCTCGGCTGCCACACCCATCATGCCCTCGTCCGACTGCCACACCGTGCGCTGCAGCGCAAAGGTGAATACGCGCAGCAGTACCCAGTCGCAACGACGTGGCGAATACTCCAGCAGCAGCGCCGCGACCGAGATGCGACCGGCGTTGCGCACCGCTGCGTTGCCGCCCCAACCGCCCTCCAGACCGGCCAGCAGCCAGTCTTTGCGGACGAGCTGCGGACGGCCGTCGGCCGCGTCCACCACACGCGACGCCGAGGGCCATCGACTGAGCGCAGCCACCCGACCGTGAATATCCGCCCGACACACGAGGCATAGGCGGTCGTCGCTGCTCACTCGGTACAGCTCCAAAGTGGTACCGTGCGACAGCACCACGTCGAGAGCTGGCGTATTGGCGGAGGCGCGGTCCGCAGTGCCCGATCGCCGCCCGGCGGTCGCCGCCGCCCCGCCATAACACACCACCTCCGGGCAAAAGTGACCAGCACAAGCGGCTACGACACTGGTGGGCGGTACCACGGTCTTGCAAGCGATATCCATGGGGCGACCTGAGGACGCGTCGGGTGGGAGCGGCCGTACCGTGGATGCGTCGGTCGGGTGAAGATGGTTCCCTTCTCAGAGACGAGCGGCGTCGACACTTGCAAACGATTTCTCTAACGTGCTCTGTCACCCCGAGATCGTGAAAATACCCTCCCTGCTGTGTTTCTGCCTCATGGAAAGCCAAACTCGCGCTTCACGGCTCCTCCACACAGTGCACCGCCTTTCGAGCGTTCGTCGGGCGCGTTCGACGGCCCTCCACGCCGTGCCTCGGCGTGGGGCGGTCGCGTTCACCCCGGCCTCATGTTTGCGGCCGGGTCGCTCACTTTATCTCACCGAGTACCTCCTCTAGGTACACCGTTGCGGAATGCACTTGGAGTCACACACCCAGCAGGGATACCCGCACTTCGCCGCACGTCGCTGATTCCGCGAGCGACGCGCCATGCGGTTTTGGACGTACTACGCTCGCCATCGTTGCGCACCCGCCCGACAACCTCTGCCCAAAGTCGTGTCCCGTTGCACGCGGTAGCTGAGCGGGCATTCAGCACGGAGCAAGCCACGGAAGTAGCGAGACATTTGCGTGAAGAGTACCCGCGCATGTTCGATCCCTCGTACACCCCGCGTTGGGAGTTGTACGACTCGATGGTGCGGTTTGAGGATCCGCTCAACCGCTTTCGAGGCATACAAGCGTACCGACGCAATATCGGTATGCTGAGGGACTCGCCGCTGTTCGGCGATGGGCAGCTCGTGCTGCACGACCTGTACGAGACGACGCCAGAGACACTGGTGGCGCGCTGGACGCTGTCGCTGCGGGTGCGTTTCCTGCCGTGGCGGCCGCGAGTGGTGTTCACCGGTACGTCAGAGTATCTGTTGGATCTGGGCAACCGGCGAATTTTTTCTCACACGGACCGCTGGGACAGCATCAACCGACAGGAGTGTTTTTCGTGGGAGGGCGTGGGTGACCTCCTGGGGCAGCTGACGCGACGGTCACTGCCGTTTGCGCCCGACCAGATCCTGTACCGCTTCCGAGAGTATGCGGTGGTGCGGGAAAGCGCCGAGAGCATCGTGGCGCATTCGCTGCAAGGCGCCGTGCCGGAGATGACCTTCCGCGCCCGTATCGCCCGGGACCGACGCATTCACGGCTGCGTGCCTCGCAAGGAGGAGAAGCGGGCGCAGCGTGACGAACCGGTTCGCCAAGTGCAGCTAATGAAGGCGGATGTTGACAGACTGCCCTAGGATGGAGAGGAGATGGCGCTGATGTCGTTTCTCACCGCATCGACGCGTTTGCCGGTCGCCAGCACGGCTGAGGGTGAGCGTGTCTTTGCTAAAACTGGATTCACCTATTCACGTCGACGGTGATGCTGTCGGCGGCCGCATCCACCGCATCCACCGCATCCTCCAGCCGCTCACCGACCCGCTTCTGTCGCGGCGCGCGCGCTGCTCGGTGCGTTTCGGATCGGGTGCCGCGGTTCTCCGGTTCTCCGGTTCGGTGGGCGGAATGACCACCGTAGGGGTGCGAGACACCCCAGTTGCCTGCAACCTAGCAGGCGACTAGGGCCTACAGGCGGCCGCCTCCGAAATCGATTCCATGGACTCGTTTGATGTGTTGGTGGTGGGCGCGGGGCTGTCCGGCGCGGTATCGGCCGAACGGTTGGCGACGCGCGCCAAGCGGGTGCTGGTGGTGGAGCGACGCGACCATATCGCTGGCAACTGCTACGACTTTGTGAACGAGCACGGTATACGGGTGTCCAAGTACGGCGCGCACTTGTTCCACACCGACGACGAGCGCGTATGGGCATACGTGAGCCGGTTTGCCGAATGGGAGCGCTGGGAACACCAGGTCGTCGCCTACGTGGAGGGCAAGCTGGTGCCGGTGCCCGTGAACATCACCACGGTGAACCGATTATTCAATCAGCATATCCGTTCGGAGGCGGAGATGCGCGAGTGGTTGGAGCGGGAGCACGAGGGGCTCGTTCCCAGGCCGCCGCGGGATGGGCGCGAGGCGGCCATCGCCCGTGTCGGGCCGCGGCTGTATCACCAAATCTTCCACACCTACACCTGGAAGCAATGGGGCAAACATCCCGAGCAGCTGGACGCGTCGGTGTTGGAGCGCATCCCGGTGCGTGACAACTGGGATCCACGGTACTTTTCGGATCGCTACCAGGCACTGCCGCGGCACGGCTACACCCAGATGGTGCAGCGCATCCTGGCGCATCCGAGGATCGCCGTGTGCGTGGGCGTGGACTTTTTCGAACTGTTGCACAGCGACCGAGCCGTCTTCCCGGGACTGCCAAGCGAGGCGGTGCAAAATGTGCGCCGGCGATGGCAACAACACCAGCTGGCCGTCGTGTACACCGGCCCCATCGACCGGTACTTTCGCCAGGCCGGCTACCCACGCCTGGAGTACCGCTCCATCCAGTTCACCACCCAGCACCTGCGGCTGTCCGGCTATTACCAGCCCAACTCGGTGGTCAACTACCCCGGCCCCGAAGTGCCCTTCACCCGCATCGTGGAGTACAAGCACTTTCTGCAACAGCGTTCCGACTACACCACGATCGTGTCGGAAGTGAGCAGCGACGAAGGCGATCCGTACTACCCGGTGCCCAATCAGCGCAACCGCGATCTGTACCGCAAGTACCAGCAGCTGGCCGAGCGAGAGCAGCACGTGCACTTTATTGGCCGGCTTGCCAGCTACAAGTACTTTAACATGGACCAGGCCATCGCCAACGCCCTCCAATACTGGGACAATCACGAGGTATAAAGTGAGAGCGGGGCGTTGGAGCTGACGGCGGCGCTCCGCATACCCGGTTCGCTCTCATCCTCTGCCCTCCCGCACACTCCGTCTTGCGCGTGTTCTCCCTCGTTCGAAACGGCGCACGCGGCGATCGCGCACAACGGCGGCGGCGCATCGGAGCGCGCCGACGTCGCGTGCCGGTTGCGCTCTGGCGCCGCGGTGGGCACCTGGCCACCACGCCTCGGTCCCGTTGGAAAGGGACGCCAACTGGCGGACGAACTCAGGCAGACAGAACCATATCATGCATCACGGAATGTTAGGTGCGCTGGGGTTTTGCACGCCGGCCTATTCGGCTCGAGCGTCTCGCCACGCGCTGCTGCGGGGGCCCGGGAGGGCCATTTGCCCGTCGGGCTCGCGTCTATGGCGACGTCCACAAAGCCATAGCACCGTGCATGGGTTGCCCCGACGCCTTCGGCGCCCGATTGCTATGAGTGTGCTGGCTGGCGATCCCCAGAATGGAGCTGGTGATGCCGCGCCGAATGGCGTGACGGACGCGAGCGCCCCCGACGGTGCCGCGTACCGAATCCTCATCGCCAACCGCGGCGAGATCGCCGTGCGCGCCATACGCACTTTTCGCGAGCTGGGCTACACCACCGTGCAGGCCTACTCCACGATCGACAAGGACTCGTTGGCGGTACGGCTGGCCGATGAGAGCGTGTGCATCGGGCCGCCGCCGAGCCGCGATTCGTACCTCAACATGGCCGCGCTCATCTCCGCCTGCGACATCAAGAACATCGACGCGGTATATCCGGGCTTTGGCTTTCTGAGCGAGAATGCCGCGTTTGCGGCCACCGTGGAGGAGCACGGCATGACCTTTATCGGCCCGAGCGCGGACGCCATCTCGGTCATGGGCGACAAGAGCAGCGCCAAGGCGACCATGAAAGCCGCCGGCGTGCCGGTGGTGCCCGGTTCGGACGGTCTGTTGGAAAACGAAGCCGCGGCCGAACGCGTCGCGGACGAGATCGGCTATCCGGTGATGCTCAAGGCCACGGCGGGCGGCGGCGGACGCGGCATCCGCGTGGTACACCACAAGGGCGAGCTGGCGCGGGCGTTTGAAGCGTGCCAACAGGAGGCGCTGATGGCGTTCAACAACGGCGCGTTGTACATGGAAAAGTTCGTCGAGTCGCCGCGGCACGTGGAGATTCAGGTGATCGGCGACAAGCACGGCAACGTGATTCACCTGGGGGAGCGCGACTGCTCGGTGCAGCGGCGCAATCAGAAGCTGCTGGAGGAGGCGCCGTCGCCCGCGGTGGACGCGACGCTGCGCGAGCGCATGGGCGAGGCCGCCTGCAAGGCAGCGCGCGCCATTGGCTATTCAGGTGCCGGCACCGTGGAGTACATCATGTCGGCTGGCGGCGAGTTCTACTTTATGGAGATGAACACCCGCATCCAAGTGGAGCACCCGATCACCGAGATGATCACCGGGTTGGATATTGTGGCGCTGCAGGTGGCGGTGGCGCGCGGCGAGCCGCTGCCGCTGCGCCAGGAGGATGTGCAGTGGCGCGGCTGGGCCATGGAGGCGCGCATCAACTGCGAAGACGTGTATCGCACGTTCCGGCCGATGCCCGGCGATATCGCGTTTTTCTTGGCACCGGGCGGGAACGGCGTACGGTGGGACGGCTGCGTGTACCCCGGCTACTCGGTGCCGCCGTTTTACGACTCGATGTTGGGCAAACTGATCTGTTGGGCGCCCACCCGTGATGCGGTCATTCGCAAGTTGCGAAGAGCGCTTCAGGAGTTGCGGGTGGAGGGGGTACCGACGACAATACCGTTTCATCTGGCGCTGCTGGAGAATGCGGCGTTCCGTGAAGGAAAACGCATATTCACCGACTTTATCCAGCAAGAAAAGTTGTTGGAGCTGTTGCAGCGGCAGCAGCAGGCGGCGGGGGCGATGCCGTCTGCGGCGAGCCCGTCGTAAATCGCAGGCTTATCCGTCAGGGTGTCGAGTGCATCGCCGTCCGTCGCGTGGCTATTGTCGCGCCCATACGTGCTTTCATGGGTGTCCTGCCAACGCTCGGATTGGCTCTGTCGATCGACTTGCACAGGCGGATATCGCAGTTCGCCACCGTCGCTCCGGCGTCCGAGTCCGCCACGCCGTCAACCCTGTCCGTCCCAGATTGCCGCATCGATCCGGCGAGGTCGGGTTCGCTGCGAAACGGCGAGGTCGGGCGCGGCCGCATGCAGGTGCTCGCATCCAACACGCCGACGTCGGGTTGCACAACTGTACGGCACCTCGCGACATCCGAATCGTCAACGGTGAATGGCAGCGTAGCCGCTGAAGCGGCCAGCCCTTATCCAAGCGCAACGACTTGAGAGGGAATGCCAACGGACACGCTGGAGCCAGAGCGGTGTGCAACGTGCCAGAGACCCCACAAACACCTCCTCACCGTCCGTAAACTTCACACCATCGTTTTATGCACAGCCGCCCCCACAGATGGAATACGAAAGCGCCGCAAAAGGTCAATCACGCTGTGGAGGGGTCATCGTCACGGTTATCACGCGCTCGGGTTGCCCGGACAGTCCGGATCGTCGGTGTCTTTGGCCACATCGGTGCCTTCGGCAGTCGCCGAACCGCCGTTACCAGCATTACCACCGGTGGAGCTGGCACCGCCCGCACCCCTCTCCTTCTCGCCGCCCTCGCCGCGGCTCTCGGTGGTATCCGCCGAGATATCTTTCGGCGGCTCGTCCTCCACGCCCTCCGTGCGCCGCTTGGTGTTGGGACGCATGTCCGGATCGTGGGCTATCTTCCACGCCACGATCTCGTCGCGAATACGCGCTGCCTCTTCGTAATTCTCCGCGGCCACGGCGCGCTTCATGGCGGTTCGCAGATGATCCAGTGGGTACAGTTTGCGAATCTCGTCGCGCAGACGCGCCGCCTCCTTGTAGTCCTCGCGCGCGATACTCTCCTGCATCTGCCGTTCCAACCGCAGTACGATGTCCGGTTTGTAGGGGTTCTTGCGGCGGTACATGGCCGCGATGGTGGCCGAAGACATCTCCGACATCGGCGGCTGTTTCAAATCCAAATCCAGCCCCGGGTCGCGTTCAGAAGACGACCCGCTGCTACTGCTGCCGCTGCTCAAACCGAACATCACCGCCAGACCGCCGCCGGGCATGCCAAACGCCATCGCCTGGTTCGACGGCGAGTGCGATAGCATCTCCAACGAGATGCCGGCGGTGTCCAACAGGTGACGATTCATCCACACCGGCGCGCGAAAGCGCAGCGCTACGGCGATGGCGTCCGACGGGCGACTGTCCACGCTCACCTCGTGCGCGCCGCCTCGCACCATCCACACGCGCCCGTAGAACGTCTTGTCCATCAGATGTGTGATGGCCACTCGGCTGACGCGCGCCTTGCACGCCTCAACACACATGCGTATCAAATCGTGCGTGCCCGGGCGCACCACCGTGGACTGCTGCATGGCGTTCAGAATGGACTGCGCCTCGGGCGCACCCACCAGCACCGGCAGCAGCCGCGACGGCTCCAAATACGGCTGCAACAGTACCACCTGCCCGCTCTCCGACGGCGTCACCGACACCACACGCACCTCCAAGTACGACTCGTCCCGCTCCGGTATCCACTCGGGGTCGTCGAAGTTGGGCGACTCCTCCGCCCCGCGCGCCATGCGCCAACGAGCAGGTGAATGCGAGTGCCGCACCACCGCCTCCCTCACCGCCCGCGTCGAACCACTTGCCCACGTGTCCGAAAAACGCCAGCAACTGCCCCGGTGCCTCCCCAGCACCCGCGCACCCGTCCAGAACGCCTGACGCGCCATACCACCACATCCCAGCCGCGTTGTCGGCAGCACCCTCGCGCACCCGTTCCCGCCAACCAGCGCACCGCTGTCAACGCCGACCGCACCGCCCGCCGCAACCCGGCTTGCCGTCAACGCGCCCACGTGCACGAACATAATTCTCTCCAGCAGCGCCGTCCTGATCCACCGAGGTGGAGCCCGTCGCCAGACACCGTCTGTGTTTCTTACGAGCGGCTGCTGCGGCTGCTGCCCCCGACTTGACACGCAGCACCCGACTGAGCGTGCGCGCTGCATGCGACCAACCGACGCGTGGGAGCGCGCGCACGCACGCAGATCAATAAGGTAAATCGGGGCAGCGAGATGAGATTTGCCGTTGCAGACGCGTGTGGACGCGTGCGCGCAAGGGAATCCGACAAGGGACGCGCGCAGTGAATCCCTTAGGGGGAGCGGACGTCGGAGACGACGGTCGGGCGTCCGCTCTGTTCGGTACACCAAGCGGTATCCCGCTGTCACCCGCGAAACGCTGCATCACGTCGGGGACGGTCACCCATTCTGGCCCCTGCCCCCTTTCCTCCACCTTATTCTCATGGGTGTCGCGTCGTTCTTCCGTTGGATTGTGGCGCGTTACCCGAAGATACTGGAGGAGGCGGCCGAGGAGCAACCGGCCGACTGGAGCGAACCGCCGGCCACCGAGTACCTCTGGGACAATGCATACTTGCACGTGGACACGACACTGCCCAATCCGGACGGCAGTCGGTATGACAATCTGTACCTGGACATGAACGGGATCGTGCACCCGTGTGCGCACCCGGAGGATCGGCCGCCGCCCGAGACCGAGGCGGAGATGTTCGGCGAGGTGTTTCGCTACATCGACCGCATATTTGCGCTGGTGCGACCGCGGCGGCTGGTGTACATGGCGGTGGACGGCGTGGCCCCGCGAGCCAAGATCAACCAGCAGCGCACGCGGCGTTTTCGGGCCGCCAAAGAGGCGCGCGATAAGGAGGACGAGGAGGAGGCACTGCGGGCGTTGTGGCGACAACAGGGCTTGCGGGTGCCGCCTCAACGCCCCGACACCGAACGCTTCGATAGCAACGTCATTACGCCGGGCACACCGTTCATGGAACGGTTGTCGCGGGCGCTGATGCAGTACGTGTGCGAGCGCATCCGCCATTGCGCCGGTTGGCGCGAGGTGAGCGTGATCTTCAGCGACGCCGGCGTGCCGGGCGAGGGCGAACACAAGATCGCCGAGTTCATTCGAGTGCAGCGCGCCCAGCCTAGTTACGATGTGCACACCAGCCACGTATTGTACGGGCTGGATGCGGATCTGATTATGCTGGCGCTGGCCACCCACGAGGTGCACTTTACCGTTTTGCGCGAGCGCGTGGTGTTCGGCGAGACGGCCAACGCCGCGATGAACAACCTGCGGCAGCTGGCGCAGCGGCAGCAGCACGGGCAAACACAGACCGACCGCCCGGATGGCGGTGCAACTGCCAGCGCGGTTGCCGACGCCTCCAGCGAGGGTGCGGTGCGCCCGCGCCCGCGTCCCTACGACCTGTTGCACGCCGATCGCCTGCGAGAATACCTCGACGCCGAGTTTCGGAGCGCGCTGACCGAGGAGGTCGCTGAACCGCCCCACGAGCCGTACGACTTGGAGCGCGTGGTGGACGATTTCGTGTTTCTGTGCTTTTTCGTGGGCAACGATTTTCTGCCGCATCTGCCGTCGTTGGATATCCGCGAGGGCGCGGTCGACTTTCTGATGGAGGTGTACAAGCGGCAGCAACCGCGTGTGGGGTATTTGACCGACGGTCAGGGCGGCGTGTTGTTCGATCGGGTGCGTGCGCTGCTGGCGGACGTGGCCCAAGTGGAGGACCGGGTGTTTCAGGAGCGCGCTCGCATCGAACAGCGGGAGCGGGCGCGCAACGGGCAGAGGGACAAGGGCGCTGCGGTGGCGGCGGTTGTGCCTCAACGTGCCGCGCCGGCGCCTGCCGCGGCGGAGGCGCCGAGCAAGCGCCGCAAAACGGATGTCGAGGCGGAAGCCGGCGTCCCCAATGTGGAGATGGTGCGCTTGTCGCGGCGGCACGTCAAGGAGAACAAGATCCGTCACCTGCTCGAGCAACTCAAACAGAAGCGAGGGCGAGCGGGCGCGACAGATGCCACCGCGCCAGAGCGTGCGGTGGAGGTGGCAGGCACCTCCGTGGTCGACGTGCCGGAAGACGCCGCCGGCGCCAAGGGCGATACCGCCACGACCGCCTCGGAGGTGGCGGCGACGGAGACTACAGTCGATCGGACTGAGACGCCGGAGTCGACGGACGAAACGGCGCCCGTCGACGACGACACGCACTCCGCAGTGGCCTCTTCGGATGAATCCGATGAGGTGCTCGAACAACTCCTGGATCACTACACCGATGCAGACGGCAAGCGATTCGAGGAGGTGTTGCGAGAGCGGCTGCGGCAACGCATCGACACCGAGGCGCAAGGGCGCAGTGGCGGTGGTGGCGTCGACCCGGTGCGCTTCCACGTGCCCGGTTGGAAGGAGCGCTACTACCGCTCCAAGTTTCCGCGCTGGCCGACACCGGTCACCGGCAGCGACGGCCGCTCCCGAGAACTGGATCGGCTGTGTCACGCCTACTACGAAGGTCTGTTGTGGGTTTTCAAGTACTACTACGCCGGGTGTCCGTCGTGGACCTGGTTCTACCCGTACCACTACGCACCGTTCGCCAGCGACCTGGCACGGTACCCGTTCCAGCAGACGGATGCGCGGTTCGAGCGCGGTATGCCCTTCACCCCGCTGGAACAGCTGATGGCGGTGTTGCCGGCAGCGAGTGGCGCGCGCTGTCTGCCGACGGCGCTGTATCGCTTGATGGTGGACCGGAGTTCGCCGCTGATCGACTACTACCCGACCGATTTCCCGGTCGACTTGAACGGGAAACGACATGCGTGGCAGGGCGTGGCGCTGCTGCCGTTTGTGGATGAGCGGCGGTTGCGCGCCGCCATGCATACCGCGCTGGATCAAGCGCGCAATGGCGAGCACGCCGTGCGCGACGATGTCGACAAGCAGGCGATGTTGGCGCGCGCCAGTCGGGAGCGCGCCTTTGGGCCGGCGCTGCTGATGGCGCATGCGGACACTGCGGTGGGACAAGTGTTGCGGCGATTGCAGCAGGCGAGCGCTGGAGAGGGAGCTGCCGCCGCTGGTTACAAGCTCGATGGCCGATCGACTGGCGGCCTCTTCGGACGCGTACTGCACTGGCAACCCGACCAAAGTCTGCGCGGCGATGCGGATTGGTGGGCATCGCTGCAGCAGGGCGAAGCGCCTGTGGTGGCGGTGGCCGCTTGGACCAATGCCAAGCACCTGGCGCACGTGCCGCGGCTGCTGCCGGGCGTGCGCGTGCCGCGGCGGGCGCTTCACGTGGCGGATTTGGATGGGGTACTGGCCGGTCGGGCCGGGTGGAAGGCGGCGCGATTCGGTCCGCTGGGCAAGGCCGCCGCGGAGGTGCGCCAAGAACGACGACGAATGATGAATGTGGCGCGGGAAGACAAGACGGCGGTGGCCTGGCCCAGCGTGCCGTTGTCGAGCGGTACACCGACGGCGAACGCGTCCTTCGGCTACTGGCCTTATGGATCGGGTGGTGTTCCTATAACCACATCTGCAGAGGCACCGACCGGCCCCTATGCCTATCCCGCGAGGGATGGTGTCGGGTGGCCCCCGTCGCTGGCAGCCTATTATGGCCATGCCGCCACGGCCACCAGCCTGGCCTATCCACCCGGGTATACCCCAGCATACGGTGATGGCCGTGGTGGTGCATCGTATCCGCCACCGCCGTATGCCACCCCGAGTTCGGCCGTGTACCCGCCCACGTCCATGGCGCCGCCGTTCGCTTCCCCACCCGCGGCGCACCCGTATTCGTACGCGGCGCATCCCGGTGCAGCTCCTTGGTGGCCGTCCACCACCACAACCACCTCCGCGTCCTTGCCGGAAGCACCGAATTCCTCACCAAAAGGCAGACGCAA
Source organism: Cyanidium caldarium (assembly GCA_026184775.1). Lineage (NCBI taxonomy): Eukaryota > Rhodophyta > Bangiophyceae > Cyanidiales > Cyanidiaceae > Cyanidium > Cyanidium caldarium. The sequence goes on along the minus strand of JANCYW010000006.1, from coordinate 290,041 downwards.
ACGCAAACGACACTGAGCGCTTGTCGCGTCGTGGAGGGTGTGGGCGTCTGCGCGCGAACGCCGTGCCCGGCACTGGAAAACGACGCCGTGATGGATCGTCCATCCAGAGGACGCGCATTCCCGCATCACCGACGGTGTGCCACACCGCCGCTCGACGGGGCAGTGCGCTCTGGCGTTGCATATTCATAAAGCGTGTCGAGGCCGTCGTCGCCTCGGACGGTCTCTCTTTCGATACGCTCGTCGTGCACTGCGCGTTGCTCCTATAGAGTGAATTCGGGTAGCGTCCGTGTCGACCGATCCGTCGCCCACCATGCGTCACGTCACTTGACCCTTGCTTCTCCTCTTCAGCCGCCAAGTTGGTGCATCTTTGCAGGAATGCCGCCTCACCCTATTTCCCCTCGTCAGACGTGATGATGATCGAGCTTGTTGTCTTTCCACTTCCACCACCATGTCTCCGGCATCCTGCAACGTGCATCATCATCATCATCATCTCGGTGGGTGTGTCGGTGCACGCGCATCCGCACCCATTCTTCGCTCGAGGCGCGGACCACCTGTCCGTGCGCGCGTGCGTGCGATGTTGCATTCCACCGCGCGCACGCGCGCGCGGTCGGCATTCGATTCCTTCCCCACCGCCGAGGGGGTGACGGGCGGGAGGCACACCCTCCACGCCCTCGGTTCGGTGCGGTCCATGTTGCTCAGCGTTCCGGTAGTGGCGCGGTTGGTGCTTGTGGGTGGCGGTCATACGCACTGCAAGCTCATTCGAGAGTGGCCGGTGCCGTCTGGAGACGACGAGGTGCGGGTGTTGGTGAGCGAGTCGGCGCGGGCGGTCTACTCGGGCATGGTGCCGGGGGTGTTGTCCGGGCAGTATCGGTTGCCTGAGGCGCAGATTGCCCTCGATAAGCTGGCGCGACGACGTGGATGGCTGTTTTTACAGGCGGAGGTCACTGGTATAAGTGTCCGGGAGCGAGTGGTGCGGGCGCGGCTGCGACGAGCGGGAGCGCCGGCGGTGTGCGTGCGACTGCACTACGAGGTGTTGTCGGTGAACGTGGGCAGTGCGACGCGGTTGCCTGGGGGGGTGCAGCTGCGTCCGGGTTGCGTTGTGGGCGCGCGGCCGATTGGCGCCCTAGCGCAAGCGGCACGGGGGTGGGAACGACGTCTGCAGGCGGCAAGCGCCTCCTCCTCTTTTCGACTGGTGGTGTTGGGCGCCGGGGCGGCCGGTGTGGAATTGGCGCTGGCGCTGCAGCGGCGATTGACGCGTGTCGTTCGCGACGGCGATGACCGGGTGCAGGTAACCTTGGTGGCGGCGTGGCGCAGCACATTGTCAGAGGCCACCTGGCAGCGCGTGCGCCACGAACTGCAGCGCGCCAGAGTGCAGCTCATCGACACCACTCGTCAGCGCGTGCAATGTTCGGTGGAGGAATACGATGCTGCGGACAGCATCACGCCCTCTCTTCCCATCGGCGACCTGGTCATCCGCGAAGAGACTGCCGAGACAGCGACGGCACCTGCTGCCCTCCATCGCATCCCGTTCGACGCGCTGCTGTTCACCACCGGGGCTGCGGCGCCGTCGTGGCTAAGCGACGCCACCGATCTGGCCACTTCGCCACAGGGCTTTATTCGCGTGCGTTCGACGCTGCAGAGTGTCACTGCGGACGAGGTGTTTGCTGCCGGCGATTGCGCCGAGTGGGATGGCGAGCGCGGGCCGCTGCCCAAGTCGGGTGTGTATGCGGTACGTCAGGCGGCGGTGTTGCGGCGCAACCTGCGGCGGATGCTGAGAGCGGCGGTGTCGCCGACGTCAACGGCGACGCCTGCTCGGACACCTTGGACAAAGTCGCCGCCTTTGGAGGTGTTCCGGCCGCAGCGACGGTATCTCTCGCTGATCAACTTGAGCAACGGCAGCGCATTGGGATCCTGGGGGCCAGTCACCGTGCAGGGATCGGTATTGTGGCGGTGGAAGGACTGGCTGGATCGCGGGTGGATGCGCCCCTTCCCGCGACCGGATGCCACGGAAGAGGACGCAAAGAGGAACCCGGATGGCGATACCGACCGATCGGTCGCGTCAGGACGCGAGAATGGGAATGTCGATGCGGGCGGCGGTATGGCGGACGCCTTCACGCCGGAGGAGGCTGCGGCGTTGTTGTGGCTGGGCCAGCGCCAGCCGGAGCGGGATCTTACGACGCCCGCTGCCGACTGGATGACACAACTGAAAGCGCGTTTGCGGATCGACGACGCGTTCCGCAACGCCGTGTGGCAGCTGTGTGCGCAACGGCGACATCCGGTGACGGTGTTGGAGTCGCTTCGACGCGAGTGACCGCCGACGCGTTTATCATGCGTGATATATATATACAGAGCGCGGCGACTCACAATCGCTTTAGGCTGCGGCGCTTTTCGCGCAACGGCGAACCGGTATTACGCATCACTTGCCGTAGCGGGTCTTTGGACGAAGCATCCGGGCATGTCGTCGTCGCTGGCGACGGTGATGTGTCAGGCGCTTTTTTGGTTTCGGCGGCCGCATCTGCGTCGGGCGCGCCCCCGTCGGCAGCACCGGCAGTCGAAACGTGGATGCGCGGTGATGCATGCACGCGGGTCCATATGCGCGCGTGGGCCGCAAACGCCTCATAATCTTCCAGCAACAACCGCCCGGCCTCTTCATTCAGCGCGCTCTCCGGGTTGGGATCGATCAACAGGCACCGCACCACCGTGAGGATATGTCGTATGCCGTACGTCGGTTGCCAGTCCCGTTTCAGCGTGTCCACACAGATCTCGCCCCGCTCGCTCACATTCGGGTGGAATATCTTGGTGCAAAAGTAGCCCCGCGGCGGCTGCGCCGGGTACTCCGCCACCAACGCCAATTTCATCCGAAACACGCCGCCCTCGTACGGAGTGCCTTCCGGTCCGGAGACGTCGGCCACGATCTCCGACAACGAGTCGGCGCCCGCCGGCAGGGTCGCTTCCCGCACCAGCCGCACGCCGTCGATGCGGTCCGACTCGATCGATTGCAGCTCGCGAAACAGTTTGGAGACCACGCCCGGCGGTAAATTCTCACTTTGGGTCATCAGTAAGGAGCGTGGGGGTGGGAGTGGTATGTGTGTGCTGCGTTGATGAGGTGAGGAATCACGCCGAGAAACGGAAAGCGCGGTGTTGGGAGACGCGGTCGGTGGCCGCTCCACGTCGAGCGCGGAAAAGCGCCCGCAGCAGAAGCCATCGCGGCGAGATGCACAACACACGACGCGCGCGTGTGTGTGTGTAACGGTTGGTTGTCGCGATCGCCTCCCGCGCGGAGACCGACCCGAGGGCGGTGCGCACCCGAGGGTGCGGTGGCCGCATCCTTTTTCATGGACCGGTCGGAGAAGCAGAAGAGGCTGGAGACGTGGATGGCACAATTGGAACGAATGTCACATGCATCAACGGATGAACCGCCTCTGTTGCGCACCGAGACGTTGCGTTCATGGCTGGAGATGCGTCCACCGCAGCGACGGGTACTGCTGGTGGACGTGCGTGAACCGGAGGAGCGTCGGGTGTCTATATTACGCACGGCAGTGACACCGCTCGAAGCCGAGCGTCAAATACAGCAACAAGTGAAGAAGCGGTGGGAAGCAGAGCACGCTGTTCTGGTGGCGTACTGCACCGCCGGAGTGCGCAGTGGGGCGTACGCTCGGGCGTGGTTGGCGCGGCATCCCGAGTGGCGCGGTCGCGTATATAACGCGGAGGGCATTCTAGGTGCCACGTATATCGCGCCGGAACTGATCGTAGACGCGGAAAGCGGTGAATCGGTGCGGCGCGTGCACGTCTACACCGCGGCCTGGGACTGGGCCGCCGACGGTTTTGATACCGAGCGCTACTCCCCGTGGCAAGTGACGGCGCGCCAGGCGAGAGACGTTTGGAGCCGATGGCGGGGAAAAGGATGAGGTGAAGCGTGGACGGTAACGTTGGTGCGTTCGCGCATGGAGTCGCATCGTTTTTTTTCGGTGCGGCCTGTTTACCGCTCGTGCGGTACGAAAGTGCCGGGCTACATGGCCGGCGCGTCCACGGGCGGCATCGGCAGTTCCACCGCCACCGCCGTCATCGGCAGCGCGCCCGCCCACTTGAGTTCGATCGCCTCTGCCGCTGCCAACGACTCGTTATCGCCTCGCACACCCGCCTTCGAAGCGTACAGCAGCAGCGTGGAGACGCACTCGGGGTGATGGCATGCGCAGCCGACCTCCACGGCGGTCTGTCCGTGCGCATTGCGCCTCTGCAGCAGCGCACTGCACTCACCGACGCTGCTACAGTGGTTCAGCAGCAGCTCCACGCAGGGTTGGTGGCCGGCTCGGGCGGCCCAATGAAGCGCGGTGTTGCCCTGCGGATCGGCGGCGCTGCCATCCGCGCCCGCCTGCAGCAACGCCTCCAGCGCCGTCGCTTGACCGTACCAGGCGGCCCACATGAGCGGCGTGTGGCCGCGCCCATTCACTGCCTCCAATTTGGCGCCGAATTCCACCAAGAAACGCACCACATCCACGCGGTTACGCAGCACTGCCGCGAACAGAGCGGTCTCGCCGTCGGAAGCGGAGGCGTCGACTTTGGCGCCGGCTTTGCACAGCGCCGCGCAAGTGTGCAAGTAGCCCTGCAATGCCGCGGCCATGAGTGGCGTGGCGCCGTCGTCGGCGCATTCGTCGGGTGCTGCGCCAGCATCGATCAGCAGTTGGCACGCTTCAGTGTGCCCGGCTTGCGCTGCCAGCATCAGCGGGGTGGCGCCGCGCTCTTGCCGTCGCTGCACGTCGGCACCGTGCCGCAACAGCAATCGCAGCAGATCGATGTGTCCACACATGGCCGCCAGATGCACTGCGCACACGCCATCCGGTCGAGTGGCGTTCACATCGGCGCCAGCCTGGAGCAACAGATGCGTTACCGTGGCGTCACCTGCCAAAGAAGCGACCAGCAGCGCCGTCCAGCCGTCTCGCGAGCGCGCATTCACATCCGATCCGCCATGTTGCAGCAGCCGCTGCACCACCGGGGCCGACCCGCATTGCGCGGCGAACATCAGCGCGGTGGCACCGTTGTGTTTCGCGACATTCACCTTCGCGTGCGCCTCCAGCAGTGCGTCCACCGTCTCGACGTGGCCGCGTCTGGCGGCGTACATTAACGCGGTCATGCCAGCGTCGGGAGCATCGCGCAGCGAGTTGCGCGCATTCACCCGCACCCCGTTGGCTGCAAAAGTCAACAAACATCGGCAGACCTGCGCGTGGCCGTGTCGCGCTGCCACCATGAGCGCAGTGCGCCCTCGGACGTCCCGCTCGTTCAGGCGTCGCCGCACTGCCGCCCGCTCCAACAGCGACAATACCGTATGGACGTTGCCACTGCGACACGCGCGCATCATATCTTCCCAGGCACGTCCCCGGCCATACCGGTCGTCCTCCTCGACGCGCTCGGCACCGCTGCCATCGCACGGTCCGAGAAGAAGACGCCAACCGCCCATCGTGCCCAGTGCCGGGAACGAGTGGGTGCGCGCTTCCGTCCCCGTCACTTGCTGGACACACTAACTCGCTGGCCTGCTTATCGCCCGAGTGCACTGCAGCCGTTACCGACTCGTCCCACGCTGTGCCCGCAGCTGCTGCGGCGGTCGTGTCTGCGACAGCCCCGGCGACCTGCGACCCATCGCGTCCCCGTTGGCTGCACCGCTTCCCTTGTCGCGCGAGCCGTCGAGCCGCATCGCGGTTCCGAGATTCCCTTCGTCTCCGATCGGGGGGTTCCCTTGTTGCGGAGTTCCGCGCGCCATTCGCCGCAGCGCCTGCGGGCGATGCGGCTCGCGATCTGGCGATCCGGCCATGCCATCATCGCTGACGTGGCCGCGGCCGTTGCGAGGCGTGCACGATGCGCTCGCCACGTCGTCGTCGCCGCCGTTCAAAGCGCGCCCCTCCGACAGCCGGCGAGCGCGGCGGCTGACGTGTCGGGTGCTGGCCGCGGCGGCGAGCTCGGTTTGCATTGGCGCTGCTGGGTGCACGGTTTGTGAGCGTCGTTCAAAAACATGGATACCGGGATACTCTTCAGCAGCAGTTCGGAGGCGTTCGGGGTGGATGTTAGGTACGAGTACACGGTGAACGATAAGACGACGTTGGTGCTGCGCGGGGTGGCCAACCGTGAGCGGGCCAACGTGGCGTCGGCGACAGCGGGCGAGTCGCTGCGGGCGTCGCTGGTGCACAACTACAAGGCGGGCAATGACGACTGGCCGGTGGCGGTGAAGTTGGTGGCATGGGCGGGGCAGGGCAAGAACTTGTCCAAGTGGGGCGTCAAGGCCATCGCCACAAAGGAGCTGCAGGTGGACGAGGATACGGTCGCTGAGGCGAAACTGGCCGTGTCGAACCGCGCGCTCGCCGATCAGAGGAACATACTGCTGACAGGCACCCTGAAGCGCAAGTTCACCATCGCCGACGATGAGTGGATGGCTGGTCTGCAGTGCTCCACCGAGGGGCGATGCGCCCTGGGCGTGCAAAACGGCATGCTGAGCGTGCAGAAAGTGCTGTCCAAGGGAGGCAAGACCGGCGAACCGGGCGAGTGGCGCGCCAAGTACACGCTCAGCGGCAAGCCGCCCAAGCTGTTCTTCTAAGGGCACGCGGTTATGGGAAGGTGGGCGGGTACGCCGTAGTGAGGGGAAGCGGAGGCACAGAAGGCGGTAAACGCAGTTGAGTCATGACGAAACAGAGGAACAGCGTTTGGATGACGCGAGCGCTTGCATACAGGAAAGCACACGGTCTTGGACCGGGCATAGGCACCGCTGCTTGCCGATGTGCTCCCATCCGGTTTCCCGGGGGATTTCTCCGATGCTGCACGCATCGGCGACTCCAGCGCTCAGCACTGAACGTTGCGCGTCGCAGGTTCGCTCTGGCGAGGGGACCCCAGTTGCATGCGTCTGCTCGGCGGAACGCGGTCGTGCTAGAGCGGTTGATCTGCCTGCATCGACTCTCCACCTCCTCATCGCATCATGTCGTCCGCTTGGCCGGAGGTGCCGGCTATGATGACAGCGCACGCCGACATCGGTTATGCGGCGGGCGGCGTGCTGCTGGTGCTGGGCACGGCGGTGGCGCGATACGGGCGCAGTTGCTCGCACTGGTTCCGAATTCACTTGGCGCTGGAGCTGGCGGCGTTGATGTTTACGGTGCTGGCGTTCGTTTTGACGGAGGTGTGGCATCAGGCGTTTCTGAGCATGCACGATCGACACGCCTTTAACGGGTTCGCCTTTGCGGTGCTGTTGTTCGGTCAGGTGCTGTTGGGGGCGTTGCGGCCAGTCGTAGAGAGCAAGCGGCGTCGCGTGTGGCTATGGGCACACCGCTCGGTGGCCGTTCTGCTGCTGGCCTCGTTCCTGTTGCAAGTGTTCACCGGCTTTCGGCGGCTGCATCGCATGTTCGATCGCCACGTACATCCGCTAGAGGTCACCGTCGGCGTGTTTGTGGGCGTGGCCGCGCTGGCGCTGGTCGCCCTAGAGGTGGCCACCTGGGTGCGGCAACACCGCCCGGATACGTTGGTGGCGCGCGCCTGGAGGCGCGTGGACTGGCGGGCGTTGATGCTGCTGACCGGCATGTTGCTGGCGTTTGCGGTCACCTTTTGGGTGCTGGTGGTCACGGCGCCCGGGTACGGCAACTGGATAACCGACAGCGGTCGTATGGCGCCGATGAACAGCGGCAACATGTCGATGGCATCGTGGTTCTTCTGGGACGCCGGCGCCATGGGTTTTGTGCTGTGGTTCAAGCATTTTGTGGTGCAAGGGGCGGCGCGCACAGTCTGTGCGAGTGTGTTGGTGTTCGTGTTGGCACTGGTGGCCAGTCTGGCAACCGTCCGGCTGGCCGATACGCGCCTGTGGGATGCCGTCGCCGAGCGCGCCGGGTTGCGCAACGCGTTGCGCTCGCTGGCGCACGGTGCGTGGTATGCGCTGCACTATTTGCTGATGTTGGCGGTGATGACCTATAGCGTGCCGCTGTTCCTGAGCATCATTGCCGGCCACACCACTGGTTACTGGGTGGCGTGCATGACCGTCTCGTCGGCGTCGCGGAAAGCGCCGCTGCCGCCGAATTACACCGCGAGCGAGATGAATGACATCCCGAGCGGGGTGACTTGCAACGCCTGTGCGACGAACGAAGCGACAGTGGTAGAGTCGACGGCCGAGCCGGTGGACCATGGAGACGCGGACGGTCGCGGTCTGTGCAATTGCGACCCGATGCAGTGCGAGTGCGACCCCAAAAAGTGCAATCATTCGGGCGGCTGCAAGTGCAGCGTGTAAAGGGAACACAGGAACCGTGTGGGATTACGTCCCTGAAGCAACGTGCCCGCGCACGTTTTACACCCGCGTCCTACGCGCGCGAAAGCTCTTGAACGCGGCAATGCGCCCGCACCTCATCCCACTACCTCCCGCTTCGGCGCTACTTGCGCTTGGCAGCCTTGGAATCGGTGGGCGCGTGCGTGGCCACCACCTGACTGCTGCGATAATCCCGATCAATGCCCTGCTTGCGCTCCTCTTCGATCTGCTCCTTGATCCACCGGTACGTGCGCCGCAGGCCGTCCTTGAGGGGAATCTGCGGCTCCCAGCCGAGCACCTTGCGGCAGAGGTCGTTGTTGGAGTTGCGGCCGCGCACGCCCTCTGGACCGGGAATGTGTCGAATGGGCAGCTGCTTGCCCTCAAAGCTCATGATCAGCTCCGCCATGCCGTTCATGGAGATCATCTCCTCCGAGCCGATGTTCAGCGGCTCGGCAAAGTCCGAGTCGGTCAGACGGATCACCGCCTCCACCGCGTCATCGATGTAGAGGAAGGAGCGCGTCTGCTTGCCGTCGCCCCACATTTCAAAGTCGGTATCGGAGACGAGCACCTTGCGACAGAATGCCGCCGGCGCCTTCTCGCGGCCGCCTTGCCAGGTGCCCTGCGGGCCGTACACGTTGTGGAAGCGGCCGATGCGGGTCTCGATGCCGAAATCCTTGCGATAGTGCATGCATAGCTCCTCGGACATGAGCTTCTCCAGTCCGTACGCATCTTGCGGCTGTGCCGGCCACGCGTCCGACTCTTTCAGGCCCTGCTGCATATCCTCCGTCAGCTGCGCGTACTCGGGGTAGATGCAGGCGCTCGAGGCGTAGTAGAAGCGTTTCACCTTGTTCACCCGCGCGCTCTCAAGCATGTGCAGGCTGATCAGGCTGTTGTTGTACAGGATGACGCTGTGATTGCTCTGGATGAATCCCATGCCGCCCATGTCCGCCGCCAGGTTGTATACTGTGTGGCAGTCGCGACTGACCCGTTCACAGTGCTCGCGCTCCCGCAGATCCACCAGGTGAAACTCGTGGCAGAAATCTCCCTGCCCCATGTACTCGTTCTCCTTCCAGTCCGCGGCGATCACATAGTAACCGTCCGCTTTGAGCCGCTTCGCCAAGTGGGAGGCGATGAAACCGCCGGCGCCAGTCACGCACACGCGGATCTTGCCGTCCGTCTTTAACCGCTCCTCCACTTGAGACGGTTTCGGTGCCGGCATTTCGAGGAGGATGCGGTAAGAGTGTCGTAGAGGCACTTGGGGAGGCGCGTTCAAGGCGAGACTTGAAACGCGGCGTTCACCGGACGCTAACGCCGCGTCGTTCCGTGGTCCGCGTCACCGGCCGAATTCGCCGGGCGCGACGGGCGATGAGGCCGTCTCAAGTGAATCGGTGAACGGATGCGAGAGAGACACCGGGTGCGTGTGTGAAAGTTGAGGGAGAGCGAGAGTCTGCTCAGAAGGGGGCGCGAAGAAAAGAGGAGGTGGGCGGGCGTCGGTGCAAGCTTGAGTTTCATGGAATGAAATACCTGAAGAAGGTCGAAGAGCAGCCGCTGAGCAGCCATAGAGAATTCGAAATGAGTCCGGGTTGGGTGTCCCTCTTTCCAAGTCTCTGGTTGCTGTATCCAACTCTCGTGGTAGCACTCGTCATACGACTGCCACGTCGTCGCTGCACGGCGAATTCGGGCAGCGCATTGCGCGTCGGTGTGCGTGCGACATCCTTTTCCCTCTGTGTCCCGTCTGTCCCCTCGTTGCCTTCCTCACCTCATGGGCCTCACTTCGGCACTTCCCCAGCATTACGGCCTGGTGATGCTGGACGTGGTGGCCGCGCTGGTGCTGCACGCCACCTTCTCCATGCGGGTGGGCCAGGCGCGGAGAAAGTACAAGGTGTCGTACCCGAACATGTTCGAGGTGAACCCGCCGCAGGGCACCTCGGTGTTCAACTGCACACAGCGCGGGCACCAGCACTACATGGAGACTTGCACGTTCTACTTGCCGCTGTTATTGCTGAGCGGGCTGGAGTACCCGGTAGCGGCTGCAGCGCTCGGCGCGGTGTATCTGGTCGGCCGCTGGCTCCATTTCACCGGCTACGCCACTGGCGATCCCAACAAGCGTCATAGCGGCGATGTTTACCTCTTTGGCGTGTTGGGCAACTTGGTATTGTGCGTGCTGACGGCGTTGAAACACTTGTAGAGCTTGGAGCGCGTAGAGAGACACGAGGGAGGATCGGACGATCTCCATCGGTGGCAGTGAGGGCAAGATCGAGCGCCCCCTCTTAAAGCACCATTCCCAGTGCTTCAAGCGGCCTTTATTTTCCTCGCCGTCTTGGACTTGCGGCTGGTGAGCAGGAAATGGGCGAACAGCGCCAGCATGCTCAGCATGTACCACAGCAGGCCGCGGCTGACGCGGTCCGGGATACCGCACACCCGCTCGCCGTACACGTACCCCACCAGGATGCTCTGCAGCGCATCGAACACGAACTGCAACATTTGCGCGTATGTAATCCAGTACTTCCAGCGCGGATTGTACCCGAAACTGGTGGCAAAGTAGTAGCCGTACATGACGGTGTGCACGAACGCGTTTTGCACCAGCGAGAACCACAAGTCGCCGCCCGGGTAAAAGTACGTGTTCACAAACCAGTACAGAAACATGGTGACGTGGTGATACACGTGCAAGAAGGACACTTGCCGCATGCGCCCCTCCAGCACCATGAACAACGTGTCCGCAAACTCGACCGCCTTGCTCCACGTGAACAACCACACCAGCGCCGTCATCTCCCTCTGCCATTGCCGCAAATTGGCATCTGCAGCGCCCGGCAGCTCTAGCGGCACACACCACACATACAGCGGGCGCAACGGACCGACCTGCCGCTGAAAGTATAGCGCGTACCAGAGGCGCACGCCGTGGATGCCCATGTAGGACGACAGCGCCACCATGAACAAGTTGTAGGCTCGCATCATGGGTTTCATGCGCAGCGGCGGTATCCGCAACAGCCGCATCGTCGTTGGTACAGCCAGCACTATGATCAACAAGTACGCCGCGCTGAGCACCACGGCCCACGCCGGGTGCAACATCCACGGCAGCGACCGGGCCACCGCGTGTGGCGGACCCAGCCAGGAGAGCAACTGATCGTCGATAGCGAGCAACCACTGTCGCACGTCCTGCATGTTGTTAGACAAGTAGGAGCCAATGAGGTTGCAACCGAGGGTGAAAAAGACGGGCAATCCGATCGAGCGAGCACGCGCTGCCCGTTCCGCCTCGATGGAAATCTCGAGTTCGTTCTACTCTCAGGCTGTGCCCAGTGCAGCTCGACGATTCAACTCCCCACCACACACTGACCTGCACTTGCGCCCGTTTTGGATGAAATGAGGGTGTTGAGGCCAAGAGGAACCGGCTGCAGCGGCAGCCTGAGTGATGTTCCCGTGCCGTGTGCACGCCGGGCAAGCGCACGCGCACGACGGCAGCGATCCGAATCGAAAGCGAGCGACGCCCGTGACCAATGCGATGGGTCGTGACATTCGCCGCCAAACCTGCCGCGGAACACCTCACTGCAGCAAGCTCCGAAAAGGATATGCACCACCTATCGCAGCGGGAGTAGTTACTTTTAGAGTTAACCGACACACCCTCAGCCTCTTACCTCAATTCTCCGGCAGACAACCGTCGGCCCGCAGTCGCGTCAGCAATTCGTTCACATCGGACACCATGACGCCGGCGCGCCGCTGCGACGGCTCCGACACCCGCTTCCACGCATACCGCGGTGTCGGATCCACCTCCAGCTCTTGCAGCGTGAGGCGCTCGATGGGTTTCTTCTTGGCTTTCATGATATTGGGTAGAGTGGCATATCGCGGGGTGTTCAGTCGCAAATCGCAGGTAATCACGCACGGCAGCCGCAGTCGCACCGTCTCCAACCCGGCATCCACCTCGCGCGTCACCGTCGCCGTGGCACCCTGCGGCGACTCCCAATCCAAGGCGACCGCCGAAGCAAACGTGCCCTGTGCAGTTCCGCGGACGTATTCATGAATGATGTCCGCGGCTGGGGTTAGTGTCTGTTGCCCAACGGTACTCCACTGTAGAGAGCGGGGAAATCAGAAGTCCAGACATATGAAAGCATCGTCTACATCGCTGTTGAATGCTTCAGCAGACCGTCGTGAATAAAAGATAGCTTTTTGTGCTTTCATCATCTTCACCCGCCTCGGCAGAATCGCCCTCTCGCCTGCACTTACTTGTGGCCAGTTCAGTCGCGCCGCCAGCAACTGGCCGGTCTGGTTGCAGTCGTCGTCGATCGCCTGCTTCCCCAGCACGATCAACTGGGCCGACTCTCGATCGGCCACTCGTTGCAGCGCTTGCGCCACCGCCAGCGGTTCCAGCGGTGTGGCGCTGCCGCCCGTAACCCCCGCGGCCGTCTCCGGCACCACGACGTGGATGCCGCGGTCCATACCCATCGCCAGCGCTGTCCGCAGCGTCTCCTGATTGGCCTCTGGCCCCACCGTCACCGCCACCAAATCCCTCACCCGATCCGCACCCAGCCGCTCTCGTATCCGAATCGCCTCCTCCACCGCTATCTCACAGAATGGATTCATCGACATCTTCACGTGCGCCACGTCCACTCCACTCCCGTCCGGCTTGACTCGCACACGCACCGCGTAGTCAATCACCCGCTTCACGGCCACGAGGATGCGAAGATTATTCATAATGGGGAGGCACTGGTGAGAATGTCTAGAGGGGGCCCCTCGATCGCCTCATTCTGCTCGGGACGATGGGGGTCGGTTGACGGTGGCAGACGTGCGCCTGCGCTGCGTGCCTCGAAACCCGCTCCCCGCTCCCACGCGTTTCCGTCACGCCATTCACGGTGTGACGTCTGCGCTGCCAGATTGGGATCGCGCCAACGAGCTCGCGGCGGGCGTCGCACGCTTCAGCGTGGGCGCTCTCAACCTCCGTCCACGACGCCCTCTCTCCCTGTCGTACAGGATGTCGTCCCCTTCCAAAGCGCGCATGCCTCTCACGTACGCATTCTGGATGACCAAATACGGACCGAGAGGTGGCACGTCGAGTCGCGCGGGCCGCGCACGTGTAGCCCGCAGCTCGGCACGCGTCCTGGTGCAACCGTGGACGCTTCACACGCGCGCGCCCTTCGCCCTACAACCCAACGACTTTCGTCTCTCCCACTCTGCCCCACGCGCTCCATTCCGTATGCGTGCCTGCGCCGCCACCTCTCCCTCATCCTCCCCGCCAGTGCGTTTCATGCGTGCCCGACACATTCTCGTCGAGTCCGAGGCTATGGCCGACGCCGCCATCGAACGCCTCAACCACACCAACGACGCCGACCGACTCTTCACTGAACTGGCGCGCACGCTCTCCACCTGCGATAGTCGGAGGCGCGGCGGGGATCTGGGGTGGTTTCGGCGCGGCCAGATGGTGCCGGAATTCGAACAAGCCTGTCTGCAAGCGCCGCTGCACACGTTCCTCAAAGCGCAGAGCGGGCTCGGCTGGCACGTCATCCAAGTGCTGGAACGCGGATCCCAGCGCGGCGTGATGGAGGTGGAGGAGTTTGCCGAAATATACCGCGATGCGCAGCGGCGCGCGCAGTACCAGTTGGTGGACGTGCGCGAGCCGTCCGAGTTGGCGCGCGCCCGCCTGGACGGTTTCCTCAACCTGCCCATCAACGCGTACGACCAGTGGCGCGAGCAGGTCGAGGGCGATCACGCGGCACTGGATAAGGGGCGGCCGGTGATCGTCATGTGCCATCACGGCTTCCGCAGCGCCACCATGTGTTCGTATCTGAGTCAGCAGGGCTTCCGCGACGTCATCAACTTGTTGGGCGGCATTGATGCGTATGCACAGCGGGTGGACGCAACGGTGCCGCGATATTGAGTAGACGGAAAGGAGGGGAATAGGTTTAGAGGAGGCGAGGCAGAGCGGGTAGCGGCAGCAGCAGCAACAAAATTTGTGCGGCGGGGAACAGGCGGTAATGATAGGTGGCTGTGGACGCTTCTCCAGGGCGGTGATTTCGCGGGCGCGCCGCGCGAGCTGCTGCTGGTGGTGGTGGTGGTGGCGGTGGACGGCTTACGGGAAACACACACGGCACCGGCCGACCGTGCGGTGGATGCGGAGACGCCGGGAGGCGCGGGATCGTCACTTGTCGCAACGGTCGACGCGGCCGGGTGGCAGCCCGCTGTTGTCGATGCGCTTGCAGACATCGCAAGGATAACAAGACGGATGAAGTGGCCACCTGCGCACGCAGTGCCCATAGCGAATGCGCACCCAAACGCTCATTCTGCCAGAGACACCGCTCGGCAGTGTCCATGCCCATGGTCGATCGCTGGGCGCGGCGATGCACTGGCGCCGCACCGTGTGCCGCATGTGGAGATGCATCCCGTTCGATGCGGACACTCAGTCGCTTGATCCATCGATGGGTGGAGCGCCGCAGCGCGTGCAGCTGGCGCTGCAGACGCCGCTGTGCGGTCTGCGTCTCCTCCACCGATTGTTGCAGCACGGCCTGGCGAGCCCGGGCGCCCCACTGCACCCGCTCCATCTGTTCACGCAGCTGCGCCAGTACCACCTCCGCCTGCACCACCTGTTGTCGAGTCGCGTCGCGTTCGGCGGCCGCTTGGGTATACGCGCGCTCCAGCACTAGCAGGCGTTGTTGCCAGTGCTGCTCGCGTTCCTGCAGCGCCAAGCGCTCGGCCATCAACGCCGCCTCGACACGCTCCTGCTCGCTGCTCCATCGGTCGCGCTCGGTCAGCCGCTGGGCGTCGGCCGCCAACAGCGCCGCCTGCAATCGGGCGCATTCCGTCTGGAGCGCGGCATCGCGCTGAGCGCTCTCATCGAGTTGGGCGTCGCGCTCCTGAAGCTCCGCCTCGTAATCGGCTGCGGTCGACGCCAGCTGCGCCGCTTGCGCCTCGCATCGTCGCCGCACCTCGCCCAAACACTGCTCCAACGCGGTCAGGCGAGCGGCCCTGGCCTGCAACGCCTCATCGCGTTCGGCAGCGCGCGTCTGCATCAGCACCAACTGCGCGCTGAGTTGCTGGTTGCATTCGGCGAGCTGTTCGGTGCGGGCGGCACGCTCCTCGGCCTCCATCCAGCAATGCTGCAGCCGGGCGACCGCTGCCTGCAGGCTCTCGGCCTGTGCCTGCGCCCGCTGCAGCACGGTGTTGGCAGTGATATCGGCGCGGCCGCGCTCCTCGGCCAGGCACTGCAGCTCCAGCACTTGCCGCTCGATGCCATCCACCTCCAGTTGCTTCTCGGCGAGGCGTGCGGCCAGGGCACGACGTTGTGCCCGCTCCCGTTCCAAGTCGCGTTTCAGTGCACAGAGTTGGTCATGAAAAGGAACGGCTGTATCGTGGGCAGGTGCAGCATGTGCAAGAGGAGCATCGGCCGATGTTATCGGCAGTCTCGTCCCGCCCACCGTGACAATCGACGCGGACGCTGACGCTTCCTTTTTCGGATTGTCGGCATTGGCGAGGGATGCGGTGGGCGTCGCCTCGCTCAGCAGGCCACCTGGCGGCAGTATCGCCTCCACCGGAGACGAGCTCTCTCCCAGCGACCTGCAGCGTTGGGTGCGCTCGGTGGCGTGGTGCGCTACATCCACGCTGTTCATCAGCGCGGTGAGGTACTCGTCGTCGATTCCGAGCTCGGTGCCGTCATCGTCCGCAGGCGCCTGGATGGGCGTGTGCGCGTGACGAATCAGTTGTTTGATGTACTCGGATTTGTGTGCCAGCGCCTCGCGACTTTGCGTCGAATCGTTCGAGCCGGCGCGCTCCTCGGTGTCGGTGTGCTCGCTATTGATGGACATGCGCGACAGCCACACCTCCTGTCGGCTGGCCAGGGCTGCTTGTTCGGCATGGGCCTGTGTGAGGGCGTGCTCTAAATCGTTCACTCGAGTTTCACAGCCATGCGCCAGCTGTGCACATTTGTCGGCCACGGCGCGTGCCAGATCCAGGCCGCGTTCCAGCCAATCGAGCGCCACGCATGCCACTTGCGCTTTGCTGGCGGCATCGGCTTGCCGCTCCATCACCTGCCACACACTGATCGCCGAGCCGTCCGGCGTGATAAAGTACGGCCATCGGGCCATTTGTTCCAACGCGCGCCGCGCACTTTCAGCGTTGTGAATCTGTTGGATAAACTCCGGCAGGCACGCGCCGTGCATGACGTGGAAGTAGCCGGCGGCATTCAGCGCACTCACCGCCCACTGCAACGAAGACGCCGTGGTTGGGGCGTTCGCTGGAGCGTTCGGTTGGCGTTTCAACAGACATACGGTGTATCGCGGTGCGTCTTCCTCCTCATCTTCGGTGGGTTCATTTTCGATCGGGCGCAGAGGCGAACGAGTAGGCTGTCGAGGGGCCGCAGCAGGCTTGCAGAGTGGCGGACCGTAGTCGTGACTTTCTTTGCCATGCCTCTGCGCGAAATCCTCTCTCTCATCCTGAATATGGCTGGTCTCCATGTCGTGCCGGTTGGCGGGGCTACCCGACTGCAGTCGCGTCGCAGAGGATCGCTCTCGGTGGCAGGATTTACCGTTCCGAGGCGATGAAGTCGCCTTCAACTCGCCCGTGTTTGACCATCTTCAGCGTCCGCAAAGCGCCACTACGAAAAGCCCTCTACAGGGAGAGCGCTCCACTCCAAACCCTACTCAATTTCCCTCGACTGGCCGCTTTGTCCTGCAAAACAACGCGCGCGCCCGAACAGAGGAATGACGCGCGCGGGTTTGCGGGATTTTGAATCGCGTGACGAACGATGGTGTCACGGAGCTGGTGCAGCGGCGCGTCCTCGCTGTCCGGCCAAACATGCACACGCATATCTCGCCGCCGATGCACGCCCGCCCGGCCGGTAGCTTTCTGAGGAGGAGAGCGTCCGTTCTGTGGTTCCACCTCGATCGATCTCCCCTCTTCGGTCACTTGACACGTCCGTCCATGCACTCCCAACTTGACCCTCGTCTCCTCACACGTTTCCTCCATTCCTCTCCCTCCGCCGCCAACGGACGAGGCACGGTGGTTTCGGCCCGACCACCATAGCCTCGTAGTCGGGTTGCGGCAGCGCGCCCACCGCCTCCATGTCGAAATCACGCAGCAGCACACTCCATATGGTCTTGATCTGCAGATAAGCAAACTGCTCTCCCATGCAAGCGTGTCGACCGCCACCAAAGCCGATATGGCTAAACGGGGCCTGCTTGTCCTCCTCGCGCGGCGGGGCGTATCGCTCCGGATCGTAACGGTCCGGCTCGGCGAACACCTGCGGCAGGCGCATGGATATCGATGGTGACACCACCAGGATATCCCCGGTGGGAATGGTGTATTGCTGGTACTGCCGCGGTTGCATTACCTGCCGCATGATGAATATCAGCGGCGGATACATACGCAGCGCCTCTTTGATGCACCGATGTAACCGATCCAGCCGCAGCAACCGATCGTAATCGATGGCGAACTGCCCACGCTCATCCACAAGCACCTGCGCCTGTTCCTCGTGCAGCTGTTGCACCACTGCAGCGTCGCGCAGCGCCAACAGCCCCGTCCATGAACCGGTAATGGTGCTGGTGTGCTGTCCGGCGAACAACACCGCGATCAACAGTCCGGTGATCTCGTCATCGCTCAGTGGCTTCCCGCTCTTGTAAGTGGCATCCATAAACGTCTGCAGCATGTCGGCCTCTTTGACGGCGTCGACGGCGACCTGTCCATCACGTCCCTCCCGTTGCGCCCGTTCGGCTTCGGCGGCATACCGCTGCCGCCGCTCCTGCATTACCCGGTGAAACAGCCGCTTCATCTGTCGGTGAGCGCGGTCCCGCCGCCAGTGGGCCCGCGTGGGCGCATGCGGTGCAAACACCGACAACGGCTGCATGCCCTGATCCAAGTCGTGATACAGCTGACTCACCTCCTCGAACAGGTGTTCCCGCACCTCGCGACCCATCAGGCACCGCGATGCCGTCAGGATAATCAACTGCGACAGCGACTGCAAAATGTCCGCAGTACCCGAGTCACCCACCCAGTGTCGTTGAAAGTACGATTCCGCCTCGCGCACCATCCAGGGCACGTACTCGCGCAGCCGACTCGGACGCAGCGCCGTGGACACAAAGCGGAACTGTTCAAGGCGCACCGGCAACGGCGCGTCGTACACCACGCCCTCACCGAACACCGGCACCGAAAACGAGTACACCGGCGCCTGATCCAGCTCCTCGTCGGTAGCCCGGAAGAATACCGCGTGTGCCGCCGGACCGACCAGAAACGTCAGCCGCTTCCACCCCAGGCGCAGCGTGAACACCTCCCCGCACGCCTGATATCCGCGCCGGGCGAACTGCATCGGCCCGCTCATGAACGCCTTTACGTTGCCCACCACAGGCACTCCCTCCGAATACACCGGCGGTAACGGTGGAGTAGAGGCGGCGGTGCGCTTGATCTCTCCGGAGCGGCGGCCATCCGACGAACGACCGCTGGCCAAAGCGCGCACCAGCCACGACACGATCCACAACGCCGCCGCCACCCCCATGACCACCCAGGCCAACTGCTCCATACTCGCCGGTCCCCAATCCACGCGGAATAAACTCGTGCTCGTCATAGCTGTGGCAAACGAGGTACACCGTTGTGGACGCACACTCGCACTGCAAGCGCCTTGTCGGGGCGCGTCGCACCTCCCAACAGCGGATATGGCCGACGGGCACTCCGCGATCGGATGGCACGGTTGCGCGGCGATGGAGAGCGGGCATAAGGAAAGCGCGTCCATCACCCCGCATCCAGTCCTCCTATCCTTCTGGGTTTCAGCGAGAGAGCCTTATTCTCGTGTCTAGCGCCTGGTAGCATGCCTCATCTGTGCTTGGCGATGACGGCCGGCCAGATAGGCCAACAGCTGCTGGTGCGCCTGCGGCACCTCCTTGAACGAGGGAAAGTAGTTGATGTCGACAACATAGAGGGCATGATCATGCATCCCGCACAACATATCCATGCCGAACAACGTCACGCCGATGCGCGCCACCACGGCCTGGGCGAGTGACGCGGCAGCGGCCTGCAGATGCTCGGAGGGTGCTGACGCGTCCGTCTTCCGGCCATGGGCGGTGGCTGGCGCAGCAGCACCTGGGCAGGTGGCGGCGCGCTTGCCAAACTCGTACGTGTTCAGCACCAGGTAGCCGCGCTCGTGCCCACCGGGCACCGGCAAGGTGCCGCGGGCGTGAAGGGAGACGCGACGGGCATCGCCGATGACGTACGCTTTGAACATCACATCGCCGTGGGGCACATACGCCTGCACGAACACCTCGCCTTCAGCAAACGACGGCGTCTCGGTGCCGCTGACGGTGCACTGCGGAGCGTACGACGACAAGAGCGTCTGCAGTCCATCGGCGTCGAACACCAGCGCCAAGTCGTGGGATGAACGCGGCCCGCAGGCAATGCGTCGCTTGACCACCAGCGGGTACCGCATACCACTGCGGCAAATGGCGTCGGGCCAGGGTATTGTTGCGTCGGCGCGGGCCACCAGAACGTCGAGATCGGTGTCGCCGTACCAGGTGTCGAGCGGTGCCCAGTGCGCCTGCGGTATATTCGCCGCAGCAGCACGCGAAAAGAGCAACGCGCCCTGATCGCCGCGCCCACTGCACCACTTTGCCCATCGAATTCGCGACGCCGATGCCCGTTCGGCGCCTGCACTAGATGCACCCGCCACAGCATCCTCCAGAATGGCCGAGAAGGCCACCCGATCGGTGAGTCGTCGCACTGCCGACAGCGGATCAACGACCGCCTCGGGAACCGTCTGTCGCAGATATGCACCCAGGTGGTGCATTCGACGCTGCGCTGCCGGGTCGCCGCGCTCGGCGCCCATCATGTCGTCGGTGCGCTTGTGGAGGAGAATATCATAAACCCTTGAGGAGCCAGGGCCGTTGACGGTTGTGTCTTTGGCAGCCGCGGCACCACTGGAGGGGCCCAGAGAATCGGGCGGGCGTTCCAGGTCCAGCTCAATCAGTTCCACAGGCACCCGAAGGCGAAACGTCTCTTCCGATGCACGCGCAGCTGCTCCTCCGTTGGTTGCTGGGCGTTCGGCGGCGGTCGACCCGTCCGCCCCGTTGGACACCGCCACACAGTCGGCAGCCACTCGCGCGAGCACGTCAAAAAACGGCTTCTGCTTCTTGGTGTTGCAGGTGAAGGCTATTCGCAGCGGACCGCTCCCTAGCACCGGTGGAGCCTCGTGGGCAGCATCCTGCGGCTTCCCGTTGGTGGCTGCCGCAGCCGCACTCGATAGCTTCACCGCCTCATCGGAAGGTGCGTGTCTGCCGTTAAACTCTCGCTCAGACTGATTCGACTCCATAGCTCGTGCAGATCCACGCGCCGTGAACGGTCTGGGCGACGAGGCGCACCGCCCGTCACAAGCCTACCGTGCCAAGCACCGGTCGCGTCCCCGAGCAACACCTCCAAGCCCCCTCATCCACGGACCGTACTCCTCAAGGTGCAGTCTGCTCTTCGCTCATCTACTTTGGCGCTCTCGCAACGGTTTCAGCGAGCACCACTGAGCGCCTGAGCGTGTGTCCAACGTCTCCCGACCGAGGCAGACGCGCCGCGTGCTCCACCCGGCTCTCCATCAACAACCGCGTCGCATGATCGACACGACGTTCGCCTATCCTGGCACGGGCGACCCCGCCGAACGACACACCATTTTGCCCCTCTGGTGACCACCACCAATCCGTCTCTGTGTGAATTGTCACCCCACTTTACGCATCCCTCCAATCCATGGCGACAGCGAGGCGGGCGGCGACGTCCACTTCCACCAAGCGCATCCTGCAAGAGTTGGCTGAGCTGACGCGAGAACCGTCACCGCTTTTCACCGTCGTGCCGCTGGAAGACGACCTGTTCGAGTTGCACTTTACGATACGCGGGCCGGCAGACTCGGCGTTCGAATCGGGGCTGTACCACGGCCGGCTGCTGTTGCCGTCCGAGTACCCCTACAAACCGCCGGAGATTGTGCTGCTGACGCCGAACGGGCGCTTCGAGACGGGCAAGCGCATCTGTCTGAGCATAACGCAGCACCACGTGGAGACGTGGCAACCGTGTTGGGGCATCCGCACCATGCTCACTGCCCTCATCGGGTTCATGCCCACCAAGGGCGATGGCGCGGTGGGTGCGCTGGACTTTAACGATGAGGATCGCCGCGAGCTGGCCGCGGCCTCGCGCGCTTGGCGCTGTGCGCGCTGCGGAATAGATCACGCCACCGGCAACGTGCTATCGAACGCAGCGGCGGCGCCAGGGGGCACGGAGGAGACGGAGTCGACACCGACGACCGATATGGAGGGTGCCAGCGCGGAGCAGGATACGTCCGGGAGGGAATTGGTAGTCTCCGAGGAGACCCGGGCGCCGTCATTATCGCGGCCAGCACCATCGACACATGCACCTGCACCCCCGTCCATGATATCGGGCTCTCCGCAGCGTCTGCACACCATCGACCGATGGCTCAACGCCGTCGTGCTGGTGCTGGTCGTTGGCGTCCTGACGTCGCTGCTCCGGAGTGTGTTGGACCTGTCGGCATTGTGAACGAAGAGCACGTGAGCGCAGGACGCAGAGACGACGGTGGGCTGGAGGCATTGCAGATGCCAGTCCGGTGATGATATCGTCGCCCGATGTGAAATATTCCGTGCATCCCTCTCATCCCCAAGTGAATATTGTAAACGCCCATCCACCCCCCTGTCACTCCCCTATACCTCTCCCTTTAACGCGCTCGTCGTGCTATTGTCTCCGCAGGCACACACATTCCCATTCGGGCCGTCCCACCGCAAACCCGTCGCTCTGCGGCGCTGCGCGAACATCCCGGTGGCGCGTCTCGCGGTGTGGCCGTCGTGCGGTAGCATGAACTTGCCGGGACATTTGACGCACTGCGCGAAGAGTACCGACGCGTGAGTCGTCCGAAGCGAGAGATACACTGGAAAAGGTTTTCCAGTACGTTATGGAGTGAGTGGGTCAGGGGCAGAGACCAGTCGCATTGGGCGGCCAACGCTGGGGCGAGAAACCCTCGCGTCCATCCCCGAATTCGTCAGGCGCCCTGCCCATGGACACCTCGCCGGCGCGACTGGCGGAACGCAGCGACAACTTGTGTGTGCGACTGGGTGGGCGTGAAGTGCAGGCATGTCTGGGGGGCGGTGAGGGCGGTGCAGAGTCGTGGAAGCGCCTGGCGTACGAGTGTGTAGGGTTTAGAGCGCACGCGTATGACGTGGCCGCGCCGTCGTGCATTCTGCGGCGCTTCACTCCGGACGGGAGGTACTTGTTGGCGCTGGATAGGAACGGGCGCGACTTGCTGGTGTACCCGTTCCGAGGATGGCAGCGGTGTGTGGCCGCTGGCGACGCACCGCCCGCGCCCACTTGTCTCACCGACTGGTTCGGTTCGGCCGTGCGCATACCGGTGGCTGAAGCCGTGCGAGACCGCTTTGGCAGCAGGGCCTCTGTGCCGGGTATCGCCGACGGCAACGAGCGCTCGGCGGCATCCGTCTATCTCCGCGATATGCTGCTGGTGACGCCCTGCTCGCGATACGTCATCCTCGGCGGCTGGACGGTGTCTCGAAGCCGCCGGTTCGACGACGCCGAGACCGCCGCCGTCGTTCCCCGCCCGGCGGCACCATTCGCCCACGCCGCCGCACCCTCGCAGTCACCAGCGCGCCGCTCGACGCCCCTCCCGGGCTGCCGGGCCATGCAGACGGTCTTCATCTACCTGGTGGATCTGCAATTGTCACAGGTGGTGGACGTGTACGCGCTCGCCGACGACCTGGTGAATTTTGATGCCCACTCCGGCGTGCACTTGTACGGCAGCGATCTGTTGTTGGTGACGGCGTTGGCGCAACAGACGCTGCATTTGCTGCAGATACGGCCGGATCCGTCGCGACCGACGACCGCGCGCCTGTTTCCGGTCATGTCGTTCGGAGCGCACTGTCGTCCGGACGATGCGACGGTGATTGCGCGACAGTATCGGCGCGAGCGCGACTTCCGCCGACAGAAGCGACGGGTGGTGCCGCTGCGGCTCGAAGACCTGGAGCCAACCGACGACACCGGGCCGGGCGAGGGCGACGAGGCGAACGCCGCCGCCGCTGCGGTGGATGCGGGCGAACGGACGGAATCGCCACCGGCTGAGGTGCCGGTGATGGCGGGGAATGAGGGCGCAGCGGCTGCGTCCGAGGCCTCGTCAATGCCATCGTTGCCCCTGAAACGACCTCGCCCAGAGACCGCGGCGGCAGCACGCTTGCGCGCTGAGCGCATCGAATGGCGGTTGTCGCCGCGGGCGTGTCCTCGCGCCACCTCGCCGATCGTGTTTCCGGCAACGACGGCGGCGGCGGTGTCCGGTTCGGCCATGGCGATGGCCGCCCAGCGCATCGCCTACGGCGCGGCGCGTAACGACCGCCTCCTGACCGGAGTGAAGCAGCGCGTGCTGACGTATTTGTATCGCAAGTGGATGAGAAAGGGCGCCGACGGATATCGTCGTTTCGCCGCCTCGTTCAATGCCATCGTCGAGATGGTCCTGGTGCGCGCGGCCCTGTTGGACGCGGAGCACGTGCTGTTGCGCTACATGCCGGCGGCGACGGTGGCGCGCATGTTTCAGGGCAGCACCGCGCAAGCGTTGCTGACGGCGCCGTGGTTTGTGTCCGGCGTATCCATCGCCGGTTTGCAGTCGCCGGATGTAGCCGCCGTGCAGGCGATGTTGCAACAATCCGTCGGCACCACCATGGTAGCATCTACGCCTCCCTCGGGGAGCCGCATGGTGGATCGGATAGGTGATTTCCGGCCGTCCCTGCCGGATATCTCTCATACCCCATCCGATGGCAGCAGCAGTGGCGGCAAAACCCGCGGGCAACAAGCCGCGCTGGCGGTGCTCTCCTCCACCATGTACGTGGTGTACAACTTCAAGACCACCGAGGTGGTGGCCGCCTCGCACGGCCATTCGCGTACCTTCACCGCACTCTATCAGCAGCATCCGGAGTGGGTGAGCGGCACCGACGACGGCTGGCGACACCATGCCGCGGCCATACGGGACAGCGCAGCGGCGTTGGCCCCTCCGGTTGCGGGCCGGGAAGGGTGTCGCCCGTCGGGCCACGTCGAGAATGGCTCGGCCGGGGGTGTCGACGCGCTGGGCGCTCTCCGGGGCGGTCCGGCGGCAGCGCGGTGGCCGCGGCCCGCCGTGGCCCATTTGCCGATCGCCACTCTCTCTCAACACTACCTATTGTGCGGCTCATTGATGCTGCCGCTGCCGTGTCAGCCGCACGACACCTCGCCGTGGCTGGATCGCACGCTCTTCTCGTACGACGAGAGCAAGCTGTGGTCGGCAGATGGCGCGCATCCGGCAACCTGCTCCGAGTATCCTGCGGTGCGGCTGGTGCTGCGGCGCAGCGGCGCGTTTCGCTGGAAACTGAATCCAGAGGGGCGCTCCGGCTTGCCGACGGGGAGCGCTGCGGGAATTGCGGCTGACGTCTCGCAACCGCCACCACCGCGTCCCTCGAGCCGCACGTCGCCGCCGCCACGCAGTCACTCGCGCCGCTCCCGCAAGTACGTGCAGTATGTGTTTCACCCGCAGCTGCCGTTCGCCATCAGCATTTTATGGTCGGCATCGCGCCCGCCGGTCACCCATGTGCACCATTACGGCTGAGGCGAACCTCGTCGATAAACGGAGCTGCGACCAGGCCAACGAGCAGTTGCGGGCAGTGGCAGCCGACTCCCGTCACACTCAAGGCGCTACAGACCTCTAGAGTGCGGAGCGCACGATAGCATCCAGACGTTTGCGAAACGCGTCGCTCATCACCGAGGTGCCCAGGCGGTAGAGCGGATTGCGCGCGGCGCACTCCACATACGCCTCGCGGTAAATGCGCTGCAGTACGCGCGTGAGGTCGCCGGCGTGCACCGAGGTGGTCAGCACAAATCGCAACCCGGTGGGCGTCTCCAAGTAGTGCAGCTGATAGGAGGCAGTGGTGTAGGAGCGCAGCAGCGGTCGGGCGGTGCGCAGTCGCGCGTCGGGATCCCAGGCAGCGTCAGGCGCCTCGGCCGCCAGGGCGGTAGCGCCTTCTTCCACCGGCGCCCAGCCGTTACACAATTGTTTCATGGCAAACAGCAGGCCGAACATATTTCGCTGATCCTGCAGCGCGTCCACACCGGGTCGCGGCCGGTTCCATTCGCGATAACACAGGCAGGCGCCCTCCCGATTGAACAGGTAAAAGTTGTAAAACACCGCGGTGGACATGAGAGTGGAGACGTAGGTGATCGGCAGGTCACATCGGGTGCGTGATGGAGGCGTCAGAGACGGGAGAGCACTGGAGGCCAATTGCGCAAACGAGGGCGAGCCGGTGCGCGGAGACGTCCTCTCTGCCGTCCACCCGCGACGCCATCAGCGTGGCGAAAGCCTTTCCCTCCCGCCGATGTCACGAGACCACTTCGACATTCGTCACATCGCGGCTTCCGCCCTGTGCCGCCCCGCGCCTCAGCTCGGTCGTTGGCGCGCTCCCGCTTCACGCGTCCATGGCGCGGCCGTTGACCGTCGTGATCGTGGGCTTTGGAAACTTCGGGCAATTCCTGGCCAAGGCGTTTGTGCGATGCGGGCACAAGGTCATCGGCTGCTCGCGCAGCGACTACACGGACGTCGCTCGACAGCTCGGCTGCGGGTACGAGCGCGACTTGGACCGGGTGCTGGATCGGTACCGCGTGGACGTGCTGTTGCTGGCGACGTCGATCCTCTCTACCGAGAGCGTCATCCGAAAAATGCCGGTAGACAGGCTCGGCGATTGCCTGGTGGTGGACGTATTGAGCGTGAAGACGTACGCGCGCGATCTGCTGCTGCGGTATATGCCGCCGCAGACCGATCTGCTGGCCACGCATCCCATGTTCGGCCCCGAGTCTGGCAAGCACTCTTGGCACGGCCTGCCGTTCGTGTACGAGCGGGTGCGCGTGCAGCGCGATCCGGAACGCTGTGAGGCGTTTATCGACATCTTCCGACAGCAGGGCTGCGCTATGGTGGAGATGTCCTGCGCCGACCACGACCATTACGCCGCCAGCACCCAGTTCATCACCCACACCACCGGACGCATGCTGGCCGAGTTGGATATCCGCTCCACCCCGATCAACACCAAGGGTTTCGAGTCGCTGTTGGCGGTGGTGGAGACCACGGTGCGCGACTCGTTCGAGCTGTATTACGGGCTGTACCGATACAACCCCAACGCCCACGAGGAGCTGGAGAAGATGCAGCGAGCGCTGGAAAACGTGAAGCGGAAGCTGGAGGAGTATGACGCGCGACAGAGCCAGAGGTGAGCGGAGCGCATCGAATGCCCACCTTTACCCGTGCGCACACCGTCGCCGCCACCCCTCATCGTGCGGCCGCCGATTTGCCGTCCGTGGCACCGGGCCGTTGCAGTTGTCGCCGCACGGCGCGCTTCACGTCATCCTCGCTGGGCAGTGCCCGCGCCTCGAGATTCTTAGCGTACGGCATCACCACATCGGCGCCGGTAATGCGCTCACAGGGCGCGTCCAAGTAGTCGAACGCCTCCGACTCCATGATGCGCGCACAGATCTCGGCGCCGACGCCGCTCTGCGGGAATCCGCCCTCCACCGTCACACAGTGATGCGTGCGCATCACCGACTCTAAAATGGTCGTCTCATCCATCGGTCGCACCGTGCGCAAATTCACCACCTCCACATCGACGCCCTCGTCGGCGCGCAGCGCCTCGGCCGCGCGCAACGCTACCCCCACCCAGCGCCCTATGGCCACGACGGTAACGTCGCGACCGGCACGCATCACCTTGGCCTGGCCAATGGGCACCGTGAAACCCGGCTCCATCACTCGCCTGTCCACTTGGAACGTTTGTCCGTACATGATCTCGTCCTCCAGTACGCACACCGGATCGTCGTCCAGAATGGCGGCGGTGAGCAGGCCCTTGGCGTCCTCGGCATCGTACGGCATCAGCACTTTCAGGCCCGGCACATGCGAGTACCATGCTGCGTAGTCCTGGGAGTGCTGGCCGGCCACACCGGCGGCCGCTCCGTTCGGTCCACGGAACACGATGGGCACCTGGATCTTGCCGGCGCTCATGTAGCGCGTCTTGGCGGCCGAGTTCACGATCTGGTCGATGGCCTGCATAGCAAAGTTCCAGGTCATGAACTCCACCACCGGCCGCAGGCGTCCACCGCGCGGCACGTCACCTCCGACGGAGGCGAACGCGGCGCCCACACCCAGCCCCGCAAAGCCCTGTTCGGTGATGGGCGTGTCCACCACCCGGTCGGTGCCATACTTTTCCCAGAGGCCCTTGGTGATCTTGTACGCGCCCTGGTACTGGGCCACTTCTTCGCCCAAAATGCACACGTTGGGATCGCGCTCCATGGCCTGATCCAGCGCGGTGTTCAGCGCCTCGCGCACCGTCACCGATGGCTTGCCGCCAGCGCTGCTGGAGCGGAAGCGAGTCGGCGGGTGGCTGGGGAGGCGGATCAGCGCAGAAGTCGCCGCTTGCAGCAGGGTGGGCGATGACGCCGCGGCATGGCGTACAGTCGACGCTTGCAGCAGTCGCTTGGAAGCATGGGAGAGGGCCATGCGTGGTGACGAGAGGAGGAGCGAAGGGGATGCGGGAACGGAAACGAAAAAAATCGGTGAAGGCGCCGGCAACCGCGCCGATCCCCGTCGGTGGGGCAAGCGAGCACCGCACGATGTCGAATGGGCCTGCGTGAGAGAATCCAGGGCAACAACGGACGCGGGAAGACAGAAGAGGAGCGTGGGAGAGAGGATACCCGCGGGGCCCTTGCCAGAAGAGTAATGCGTCGCAACGAGCGCGAAACGCCGTTGCCGCACTTGGCGACGCTTCTCAACGTACGCGGCATTCGCTTGCATTCCGCCATCGTGTCGTCCAGTCGCCGGAGTCGCTGCCGCCCAGGGACCTTTTCTTCCAAAGCGACCCTCACATGCGCAGCGGAACGGAACGGCGAGCCGATGCGCGCGCGAACATCTCGCTGCCCGGTCGTGGCGCCGTCGCACCGCCCAAGGAGACGCAGAGGGTGAACGAGGGAAGACACGACGCACCATGCCGCACTTGGGATTCATTCAAGCAATACATGGTGGCAGAAAGCGCTTCGCTTCCCGAAACGCTGGAAATAGGTCGGCGATCCGGCACGTCCATCCACTCCACCCATCCGGTTCACCTCGACCGGCAACGCTCTCCCGTCGTCGGCGCATCGTCTCGCAACTGGAATCCACTCCGACGCCAAATTGGAGCGCCGCCCGATCACTGCAACTGCTGCAGTCATCCGATCCGGCAGAACGATTGCGCGCGGTGATGCAGTGTCGCCGCACCACTCACGAGCAGGCGGCACCGGTGCTGATAGCGGCAGCGACGCGGTTCGAGCCCGAGGTGCAAAATCGCTCGTTCACCGCCATCGCCCTGGGCAATATGCCCAACGCCCGCTCGTACGAACTACTCTCCACCATGCTACGCACCGACGACGCGGGTGAGGTGCGCGCCAGTGCCGCGGCCGGCCTGGGCTATCTAGGCGACGCCCGCGCCCTGCCAGAGCTGCGCCTGGCGCTGCTCGAGGACCACCACTGGTCCACGCGCATATCGGCCGCGGTGGCGCTGGGCATGCTGCGCGACCAACGTGCCGTCGACGTATTGATGGATGGACTGCGCGGTGCGTTCACCCGATCGGCCGCCGAGAAAGAGGCGTTGCAACGTGCATGCATCGGCTCACTGGGTGAACTGGGCGCCACCGCCGCCATGCCGCAGCTGTTACCGTTTGCGCAAGCGCGTGACTTTCTCACCCGACAAGTGCTGGCCGAGGCGCTGGGCGCGCTCATGCCATCATGTAACACACCGGACACCGCTGCCTATCGCCAAGCAGCGGAGAAGTGCCTGCAGCACTTGGCGCAAGACGCGCACACCAACGTGCGCGATGCTGCCCAGATAGCATGGCGACGTCTGGCCGACGAGGCCGAAAAGGAGGGCGTGGAGTAGGACGGGAGACGCATCAACGATGGAGATTGGATGCAAAGACGCTCATCGTGCTGACTCGATAAAAGCAGATCCGTCCATGGAGACACCGATGCATATGTCATACAAACGATGCTATGGACGTGTCTTGTGCTTGGTGCGGATCGTCTGCCGTGACGTATGTATGTATCTATGTATCTATGCGTCTGACGGATCGCAAAATTTTGGGCGCGCCTCCCCGCGCGCCGCCGCGACGCGGGCGAGCGTGTTCGGTGGCGAGTTCGCGGGGGCGGTGTGTGTGTGTGTGTGTGGAATCATGGACAGGTGGTGTCATGATGTACGGGGAGGCGGGGCAGTCGCTGCGGATAATGGTGAGGGCATACGTGTAGGCTTCGTGGTTGGTTGACGTAGGCACGGCGCTCTCGTTCGAGGTTGCGCTTGTGCTGGTAGCCGATCGACGCAAGCGTGCCGAGCGCGGAAGAACAACCGCTTTTCGGTATGCCTTCCGATCCCCCGTCTTGGTCGGAAGTGGTGGTGGTGGTGGTCGGCGGCAGCGGGTACCTCGGCGCGCAGCTGGTGCGTCAGTTGCTACACGGCAGCGATGCGGGCGACGGTCCGCTGCCGGCCTCCCGCCGATACCCGGGCGTTCGCTCGGTGCGGGTGGTGGATGTGCAGCCGCCGCCATCCGACTGGCGCCACCACCCTCACATATCTTTCTTCGCGGCTCGCGTCGGTGGCAACAGCACCCTTGGTGGTTCGTCTTCGCTCTCCTATGCGTCGGCCTTCGAAGGCGCCCACGTCTGTTTCTACGTTGCGTCGGCGGACTCGCGCACCTTGCGGTACGGCGACGCATATGCCACCAACGTGCGCGGCGCTCTCGATTGTTTGCAGTTGGCGCAAAAGTATCATCTGCGCGCGTTCGTGCTCACCTCCTCGCACAATGTGGTGTGCGCTTTCGACCGCGATCTCTGCGACGCCGACGAGCACACCGCCCCCATTCCGCCCCGCCACCGCGACGTGTACTCGGCCACCAAGGCCGAGGCTGAGCGCCGCATACTGGCGAGCGACGGCCGCACTACCGGCGTGCGCACTTGCGCCATCCGACCGGCGGGTATTTATGGGCCGGGCGAGCGCCTGCATTTCAACCGCAATTATCAGCTCGCCAAGTACTGCGGCTTTCACCACGTGCGTCTGTGGCCACACCGACCGCAGTGTATGGATTGGGTGCAGGTGGCCAGTCTGGCGGATGCGCACATCTGGGCAGCGCAGGCGCTGCTGACAGCGTCGTCGTCGTCGGCGGCGGCGGCGGCGGCGACCGCAGTGGCTGGCCATGCGTTTTTTATCAGCGACGCTGGCGGGCCGGTGCTGGTGCAGGGCGTTTTCGAGTCGGTGTTGGCGGCGGCCGGCATTCCGCTGCCGCGCTGGTATGTGTACGTGCCCTGGCAGCTGATGTACGCCTTCGGATGGTGTATGGAGATGGCAGCGCGCGCGCTGGCCGACAAACCGGTGCTGATGCGCATGGAGGTGTTGAAGGCGGTGCGCGTGCACAGTTTCCGGTACGATGCGGCGACTGCAGCTTTCGGATATCGACCGCGCTTCCGCACCGCCGACGGCCTGGCGCACTGGGCGCAGCGAATACGTTCGGGCGTCGTGCGCCTCGACACCGCCGTGATCGGGTGCGATGAGGTGCGTCGGCTGTGGCAACAGGCGACGTGGTTGTTGTGGATGTCGCTGGCGGCACTGATTTTACTCTGTCGCGCCGGACACGCCGTGTTGAAGATGGCGTAAGGAGGAGTCCGCGGTTCAGGCAACGCTGCTGGTCGCATCGCGCTGGCCTCGCTGCCGCTCCTCGGTCTGCCGATCGTCCTCCGCCGACCATCCCGCAACCCGCTCCGTCGCCGCCTTCTTCTTCCATACGGGCGCATCCCACAACAACCGCAAACCGTTCAATCCCACCGCCAGTGTGCCGCCCTCGTGCAACAACACCGCCATCCACAGCGGCAAACCGCCCGTCGCCGCCCCGACGGCCGTGCCCACAATCAGCATCAACGCCGCCGCCACGTTCTGATACACCAACTGTTGCGTGTCCCGACTCTTGCGCAACAGCCACGCCAACCGCCGTATGCCGCTCTCCCGATCCTCCATCAGAATCACATCCGACACCGATGCCGCGGTGGCGCTGTGCAACCCGATGGAGACACCGGTGCGAGCGCGCGCCAACGCCGGCGCATCGTTCATGCCGTCGCCCACCATCATCAAGGTGTCGGCGCGCTGCTCGACGTAGCGCAACTTGTCGTCGGGCGTCAGGCCATGCCACACGCTCTCCGCACCGATACCGCTGGCGCGCGCCATGGCCATGGCGGTCTCGCGCGTATCCCCGGTGAGCATGTCCACACGGTACCCGGCGGCGTGCAGCTCATCCACACAATCGCGCGCATCCGGTCGCAGTCGATCCGACAGCGCAAACACCGCCACCGTACCATCCTCGCCGCAGAGCACCGAAGTGGAGCGGCCGCGTTGCGCCTCCTCTCGCTCCACCTGTTGCACTCGCTGTGATACTTGTCGAGAGGTGTGGATATCGAGCAGTTCCACGGCGAATTCCGCGCGCCCGAAACGCACTCGGCCCGTGTGGGCGGTGATATCGCCGCCGGCCAGCGGCACCAACCGACCCTCCACACCCTGTCCGGCGCGCACTTGCACCGACTCCGCGCGGTACATGGCGCCGGTCGTTGTGGACGCCGCTGCCGCCTCCACCACCGCTTTGGCGATGGGATGGGTGGCGTGCACTTCCAGCGCTGCCGCCATGGCCAATAATCGTCGTCGACGCCCGTCTCCTCTCCAGTGCCCGCCGCGTTCCCCCTCCTCTTCGGCGGCTGGCGCTCCGGCCGCGTCCACCACCCGCACATCTTCCAGACGCAGTAGGCCCAGCGTCAGCGTGCCGGTCTTGTCGAAAGCCACGCGTCGACATCGCGCCGCCGCTTCCAGCGCGCGCGCCCCGCCTTTCACCAACACGCCGCGGCGAGCGAGCGCGCCCAGCGCCGAGGTGTACGCCACCGGCGCACCGATCACCAGCGCACACGGTGACGCGACCACCAGGAACGCTAGGGCCCGATCCAGCGCGCCGCGCTGCCCCGCCCAACCGATGCGCTGCGCTTCCGGCCGCCACTGCTGCGCCTGCCAGTCCCAATTGTGCAGCGGTGCGGCCAGCGCCGCGATGAGCGCCGCGCCCACCAACACACCCACCGAATACGCCCGCCCGAACCGATCGATCCAGCGCTCCAGCGTCGGTTTGTTGTGTTGCGCCTCGGTGACCAGGCGGGCGATGCGCGCCAAGGTGGATTCGTCGGCGCGCCGCTCCACCCGCACCACCATCGAGCTGTCGATGACGCGCGCGCCCGAGCTGACCGCGTCGCCGCGGGTGACGCGTCGCGGCACGCTCTCGCCGGTGATCGCTTCTAGGCTGACGTAGGCGTCGCCGCGTTCGACGCGCGCATCGCATGGGTTCAGTTCGCCGTTCTTGACCAGCACGCAGTCGCCCGGTTGCAGTTGAGCGACGGGCACGGCGCGCGCCTGCGTCTCCTCCAACAAGCCATCGTCGTTGGCTGCGTCATCCGTTGCACTTGTCAACAACCACGCCCGCTCGGGCACGCGGTCGCGCAGGGCGTTGAGGTCGCGGCGCGCACGCGCCTGGATAGCGCTCTCGGAGGCGCGCGACAGCGAGAACAACACCATCAGCAGCGAACCCTCGATGGTGTGACCGGCGGCCAGCATCAGCACCGCGGCCAGCGTCATCAGCAGATCGACGGAGAGCGCCGGCTGCCGTACAAACGACAGCGCCGACTCCAACACCGCCGGCAGACCGGATAGCGTCAGCGAGACCGCCAGGGCGAGGCGTTTCCACCACAGCAGGGCGAGCAGCGACACGCGCGCCGCCTGATGGCGTGCCCGGATGGAGGCCGCGTTGCCCACGCTCTGCCCAATCGGTAGACGTAAGAGGAGGGAGGCGGCGACGGCGGACGTGAAGAGTGCTGCCGATAGCAGCTGCCAGTGTAGGCGCTCGCGCCATTCGATGACGGAATGCAAGGCGCCCTCGATGCCCGGAGGTCGTTCCCAAGGGACAGCGGCGGCAGTTTCTGTACCCGATGTCGTGGCGCCCGCTCGACAACATCCCATAGACGTCATGCTCGGTGATGCATGTCCGTCGTTGGCGGAAGTGGTGTCTTCATCGTCCGAACTGCCCGACGCCGATGACGTCGTCGAGTGTTCGGATCGCGACTCCATCTGCAGCTTCACGGCACGTCGCCGCCATCGCACCCCCAATCCACCCGGTTCTGAGAACAAACCCGGCACTAGCGCCACGCTCGGTCGCTTGCCCGGGCGCCAGCCACCCTGCGCCCGTCGGAAAGGGATGCGGCGCGCCGGACGACGATGGCCGGAGCTGGCCACGGCGAACGCCAGACGAGACACGGGACTCGATGTCATGGCGGGGCGTGTCATGTGCTCTCTGCGAACAACGCTCTCCAGAGTTGTGGAGACGCGTTCACTCCTACGCTGTGGCTACGGATGGCTCGTCAGAGCGCTCGCCATCCATGCGCTCTCCCGCTCACCCTCCCCTTGGACGCCGCTACCACGATTCACCGTGAACGTTATCGCCGTCCACGACCGCGGCCGCTCTCGACACCGATTCCAGTCGAGTGCCCTGTCGAGCGGATTCCCGACTCGGCACACGTCCGGCGTGTGCCACCCTACACACACTCAAACACACACACACACACACACACGCACACACACCGCGGTACCCCGAGCCGACGACCGACCACACGCCCCTCCATCGGCACTCGCGACGTTGACGGGAGGGCCGCGACGCGCGCTCCGATCCGCTCTGTGGCCGTGTGCCCGCTCGAGGGCGCGCGCTGGACGCACGCGGGACATGGTGATGGGTGTGTGAAGCGGAGGAGACGGCTTTGGAGCGATCGATGAATACAACGAGCGTGTTTGTAAGAGGAAATGAGGGTGCGGACCGTGCGCGCACAGCGTTGCCGTGGAAGACGGTGATGGGTGTGTGAAGCGGAGGAGACGGCTTTGGAGCGATCGATGAATACAACGAGCGTGTTTGTAAGAGGAAATGAGGGTGCGGACCGTGCGCGCACAGCGTTGCCGTGGAAGACGGTGATGGGTGTGTGAAGCGGAGGAGACGGCTCGATCTAAATGAGGGTGCGGACCGTGCGCGCACAGCGTTGCCGTGGAAGACGGTGATGGGTGTGTGAAGACGTCTCTCGTTCGCTATTCCCTGCATCGCTCACCGAGGCGCCTGCGGTGTGCTCGGCGCCTCGGGTGCGGTTCGCTGAGCCGGCAACACTATCGATCCGACAGAGCCGTTCGGCCATAGCGGTGATGCGTCTGGTGTGGGCGACGCGATCGGCAGGGGGGATGTCTTGTTGGTCGCGGTGGGTATCGATGCGGATCGCTGTGCCACCGCTCCTTCCCGCGCGCTATACCGCTCGATGTCCGTGTGCCATAGACCCGGCCCGCGACTGGCCGCTACCGACCATATGGATGCGTCTCGCCGCCGATCGCTCGCGCGTTTCGATGTCGACCGGTGTATCGACAGTGCCGGGGTGTGCGATGCCCACAGGCCCGGTCCGCTGCCGGCCGCTACCGACCACTTGGGGGTGGTGCGCGCCGGTGTCTCGCGCAGGGTCTCCGCGGCGGCATGCAGTACCTGCTGAGCACCTGCCACCGTAGCCGCTGCCGCCGCCGGTCTGGGGACGGACATCACGCAATCCGACGTCCACAACCCCGGACCGCGGCTCGCGGCCACCGACCAGGCGCGCGACGTCTCCGTCGACGGCAGCCGCAGCCGCACCACCAGCGCCGCCTCTGTTTCGGTTGGTGGTGCTTTCGAACACTCCATGCGGACTCGGGCATCGGCGGCGGCGATCTCCCGCCGCAGCCGCCGCATAAACGCATTGTCCAACATCTCTGGACGCCCCAGCAACTCGGCCTGCTCCACCAGAAAGCGTGCCTCCTGAATCACCTCCTCTTTCGAGTACCTCCGCATACTGCCATAACGCATGGCCAACAGCGCGCTCATATTCCGAAACGTGCACTCGGGCGACGGCAACGTGCTGCACAGGATGCTCACCCGCACCGCCAATTCAAACTTGCGTCGCGTGCTCGAGAACGTCTTGGCGTACGCCGCATGCGGCGCGACCAGGCGGTACCACGCACAGGCGGTGCGGATCCAAATACACACCTCGCCGTAATCGATGCACCACTCTTGAATGGGGCCGGTGCGCACCAGCAGCGGTCGATGGCGAGCGGCGTCCGCTGCCGCCACCACCATACCCTGCGCGCACAGCGTCGAGGCCGCGCTCGCCTCCACCATGTCATCCAAAGCGTCGAGCGGGACATCGGCGCCACTGCTCCCATCGATCACGCGGAACGAGGTCAGCAAGCGATAGGGTAGCACGGCTTCGTCCGACAGCTCCTCCACATCGTTTTCCGCAGCACCGGCTGCAAAGTTCAATTCCGGTGGCACGTGCCGTTCGGGTACCGCGCCCGAAGGCAACGCCTCCGGCGCCACTGCATCCGCACCGGCGATGAGCGCGGCGGCGCGACTGGATGCGGCACGTCTCTCGGTGTCGCGCGGCGCCTCGTTCAACTCCCGATTGCGTTCAGCAGCCCGCAACGCCCGCTCCATCTCCAACTGTTGGCGGCGGGCGGCACGTTCGATGCGCTCGGCTTCCGTCCGCCGCTCGGCCTCCTCCCGTTTCCGCTGCAACTCCCAGTACCGCTGCTCCTCTTCGCGACGTCGACGCTCCTCCTCCTCCCGCCGCCGCGCCTCCTCTTGTGCCATCACTCGCGACGAGGTGCGCTTGGTGGCCAGCAGTCGTTCCAGCTTCTCGCGGCGCCGGCTCTCCCGCTCCAACTTGCGACCGAGCTCCTCCCACAGCGGCAGCAACTCCCGCTCTAGCCAACGACGCAGGGCGCGCTCGGTGGACTGGGCGCGGTGGTCGTTCAGCGTGCCGATCAGCTCCCGCAGAGAGTCGACGCCCTCGGCGGCCACTTCCCACACGTAGCCACCGCCATCGCGGTTGTGGTCGGCAGCAACCGGGCCCGGCGGCACCTGCTCCGGACGATGCACGCCGTGCTCTCGATAGAGGCGGCAGTTGTCATCAAAATACCAGTACCACCGCCCGTATCGATCCACGCCCACCGGCTGGATGCGCAAGTCGTCCTCCTGCAGCTGTCGCAACTCGTGCAAATATCGGTGGTGCTCCTCGAAGCTGCACAACACGTGCTCACACAGGGCGTACAATATCAACAGGCGCTGTCGGGGTGTCAGCTGCAAGAACGCCTCCCATCCGCCGGTCTGCAGCATCGCCCATTCGGGCGCCGCCTCCGGCACCTGTTCCACCGACGACGGGTGCAGCCCCTGGGCGATCAGGTCGTCCGCATGCGTCGCCAGATACTTGGCAAACGCCGGAAACCACAGATCGTCCGCGCGTTGCACCCACTCACTGCGTTGCGCCGACCCTTTCAGATGCGGTGAGCGATGCCCCACCAGGCTGGCGAGCGCCTCCGCCAGCGCCGGATGATACTGCGGCTCCTCCAGCGCGTGCTCCAGTTCGGGTGGCGTCAGCTCGACGATGCCCAGTCGCGTGGAGAAGGTCTGCAGCAGTCGCCACGCTGCCGGCAATTGCCACATATCCCGCACCGATAGAATGTCGACGTCACGGTCGTCGGGTTGCGCCAGAGAATCCGGTGGCGGAGGCGCGGGCAGCTCGGTGCGCGCGCGCTTGTCCCCCCGCGCCACCGGGTGAGGCCGCCGAGAAACGCTATGCACCCTATGATTCCTTCGCTGCAGCCGCCCGCCTCCGTCTCCCCGTCGCCGTCGTCGATTGCCTAGCCGCCCTATCGCGCTCCATCCGTTCTCCGTGACCGAGGACGATACTGACGACGACGACGACGACGACCGTTCGAAACTCTCGGACGCACTCTCCCCGTCCACCGCATCGCTCTTTTCTGACGACGACGGTGACTCGCTGCGCCCTACCTGCGACCGTCGCGCCCCATCCACTGCCGTTCGCGATCGCACCGAACGCCCTGGCCAGGCCGCCCGCAAGCCCCCGCCCGCCCCGCTCACCGCACGCCAGCCACCGCCACTGTGCTCACTGTCGGCCGACTCGGGCGACGCTTCTCGTCCATTCAGTGCCTGCGTAATGTGCTTCACCGCTGCCACTGCCGCCTTGCGTTTGTTGCGCCGCATGAATAGGTAGCAACGCACTCCTCCGCACAGGTGCACCGCGTTCCGGGACGGGAACCGCGGGAGGCGAGGGACGCGTCCGCCCGCCCGCCTGCTTGCTGCGGAGAACGGGCGCTGGACGAGTGGGCAACGTGGCCTGTGTGCATAAAGTGCCCAGTGCTGACTGTATCAGCGAGCGGAAATTACCCTCAGTGTTTACTGTCGTCCGAACAGGTCGCCTTGCCCGTCTTCATGGCGATTGCTGCAGCGTCGTCGGCGTCCTCGGGCGTGTCCGCGGGCACCTGTCTGTGGTTCTGGTTCCTGCCCACCTGTCTGGGTTACTACGCCGACCTCTTCCACTCCATCAATCCCTACCTCTTCGCGTATGTCGGAGTGGCCATGGCGATCGGGTTGTCGGTGTTGGGCGCGGCGTGGGGCATATTCATAACCGGTGCGTCGCTGGTGGGGGCCTCGGTGCGGGCGCCGCGCATCGCCTCGAAGAATCTGGTGTCGGTCATCTTCTGTGAAGCGGTGGCCATATACGGTATTATTGTGGCGATCGTGATGGCCACGCGGATCGGGTATCAGCCGGGTGCGGATAAGAGTGCGCTGGCGGCGTATTCTGGGTACGCGCTATTCGGCGCCGGTCTGGTGGTCGGCTGGAGCAACCTGGTGTGTGGTCTGAGCGTGGGCGTGGCCGGCAGCAGCTGCGCGCTGGCCGACGCACAAAATGCCACCCTGTTTGTGAAGATCCTGGTGGTGGAGATTTTCGCCTCCGCCCTCGGTCTGTTCGGCGTCATCGCCGGCATCCTCATGAGCGCCAAGGCCGACCTGGGCGCCGCCCGATGAAGAAGAAGAACAGATGGTGCGGTGGGAGCGCGGACGCCATTTACAGCGAGCTAGGACGGCCGGATCGTGACTACTCGGTGGTGCTCGTGGTGCGCGCCGGTGGCCAGCGCCAGGCGCGCCAGGCATCGCGCACCAGCAACGGTGTGATGGAGAGCACCGCGTAGAGGCTAGAGGTGTACAGCGGGAGGTAAATGTCGGCCACATCGTCACGCACTTGGCGCACCAGATGGCGAGCGAGCGGCGTCCAGGAGTTGGCGGGTGATGCCGCCGCCGGCGCCGCCTCCTCCACGACATCCCGACCGGCGGCGGTGGAAGGTTTGGCGGTCTGCCGATACAACCGCTCCCACATGCGCATGGGCGACGGCGGTGTGTCGGCTGCAGCGGTAGCGGTCGACTCGTCGCCGCTACTGATCGCGGTCACCAGGTTGACGCGAATGCCGGTGGGCCAGAGATCGGCCCGCAAGCGGGCAGCATACGCTCGCACCGCGGCCGTGCCCGCGACCACCGATGCGGCAGGCGCTGTTGGCCGCGGCCACACAACCTCATGCGGCACTTGCACCACGATATGTCCGCGTCCGCGTGAGCGCATGATCGCCGCCGAGGCGGATACTGCATGGCGCACCCGCAACAAGTAGCCATGCAGCACCTCGGCGTCCTGCTCTTCCTCCACTGCCGCGTCATCGTGCGGCATTGTCGAGCCGATGTACACCGCATCCAATCCGCCGGCGCTCGCATCCGCCGCACGGATGGCGTCGCTCAGCGCGCGGCGGTCGGCGCCCAGGTGCTCCACCAGCAATGTCGTGGCGCGTACCATCGGAAACGCCCGCAAGCACTCGGTCCGTAACGCCTCCATCGCTAAAGCGTTGCTATCCAGGAAAAACAAGTGCACCGCGTCGGTCGACGATGTCTTTGGCACATCACCGGAGGCTGTTGTTGTTGTTGTCGTCGTCGTCGTCGTCTCTTCGTCCACCCGCTGGCAATGCTCCAGGGCCGCTGCCCGCAACAGAGCATTCTCCGCGGCGCCGACGAACAGAATGCGGCGCGGCCAGGAAGCGGCGCGCAGAGACGAGCGCCCACGCATCCGCGCCAACCAATACGTCAGAGGCGACGTCAGTATGAACGCCACCAGCGTCAACAGTTGCACACCCATTTGCAACATCCACAGCACATACTCCACTGCATACCAACGCCAACGCGGCCAACAGCGTATCGCCACCGACACCGCCAAGAGCACCAACGCCACCCACCGTGTCCCCGCGGCGCGCACGCTCTCCCACCAGCGCCCGCCCTGGGGCGATACCCGCGCCTGAGACTGTGCATTATGCAGAGCTGTCTCGGTTGGGGTGCTCGCGTTGTTGGAACCGGGCGGTGGCGGCGGTTGTTGCACATTTTCAGCCGTGCAGCAGATGCGCACAGGCCAGTGTGCATGGTCCAAGTGGTATTT
Source organism: Cyanidium caldarium (assembly GCA_026184775.1). NCBI lineage: Eukaryota > Rhodophyta > Bangiophyceae > Cyanidiales > Cyanidiaceae > Cyanidium > Cyanidium caldarium. The sequence goes on along the minus strand of JANCYW010000006.1, from coordinate 250,346 downwards.
CGGGACAACATAAAGTCGTCGAGTCGCGTAACGAGTCCCGCGCATACCGCGCCCTCGAGTCGCGACTGCGCGTGTACTCCAATCCCAACTGAACACAAACCCTTCACGACAAAGCGGTCTCATGACGTCTCTGGGGGGGGGGCGCTTGCACGAGCAGAACGCCCCACCCAGTGCGCGCATGGCGGTGGCGCGCCGACGAGCCTCCGCACACGAGTTTCCGTGCGAGTGTCTCTACGATGCGTCTTGTCGTAGGCGTTGCCTTTATGCTATGCGCGTCGTTCCGCCCACCAGCAATCGCTGCATTTGTGTATAGGCTACACGCGCTCGCTGCGATACGTCTGCGTCCGTGTCGTCCTCGGCCAGGTGGCGCAGTTGTCCGCCGATACCGAATGCCTCCAACTGCTCACAGCGCTGTCGCGCGGCGCGGTACGCTTCGGTGTCTGCCGGTTCGCCGGGCATCCTGTCCGAGCACGTTCCGCGCAAGTCATCCGCAGGAGACACGGCCACGACACTCCCATTCCCCTCGCCCTCCATACTCTCCCTCTCCGTATTCTTATCAGTTGGCGGCGTCGTATTCGCCGCTACCACCTTGTCCGCTTCGGCATTCACCTCAGCCACCTCCTCCACATCCAGTGGTTCGCGGCCGTGCCAGGTCAAGTTGGCTACGGCGTGCGCGGCCACGAAGCGCAGACGAGGATCCGACGACTGCATCGCTCGCCGCAGCTCGGTCATCAACGCGGCATCGCGCACCAGTCGATCTTGGCACTCGGCGCCGCTACACACACTCACATTGGCCACGCAGATCGCCGCCAGCACGCGCATGTCCGTCGTCGGTGCATGCGCCAAAACATCCTGCAGCCACTGCAGCAAGGTGAGCGGTTCGCGCTCCGCTAACAACACCTTCCCGTCAAAGGCGTTGTGACCACCGGTCAGATTGCGCAACAGGCTCAGTGCCTGCCACTGGACCACCTTGCTCTCGCTGTCGTAATACAGACGCACCAGGCGGGCCCAGCCCACGTGAGACAGGATGGTGTTCTTCTCCGCCAGCGTGGCCACAAACGCCAGGTTGCGCAACGCCCACAACGCCCCAATGACCAGCGAGTCCGGGCCCAGTGGTTGATGAAAGCCGGCCGGCGCATCCTCGCCTCGCACGTCGTCACCGACGTCGTCATCGATACTGGAGCGGGGCGCCGACCGATCCGGGTGCATCGCCGCGTCATCCATAGCTTCGGGGCTCAACGCCAACCCGTCTCCCGCCAACAGCGCGCTCAACCGCTCCACTCCCTGCATTTCCAGAAGCGAGGAACGCAATGGCGATATCCACAACGCGCAATTGCACAGCGCTGCACAGGCGATGACGCGCGTGGACAGCCACGCGTCCGCATCACCGACGGTGGCTAGCAGTGCCGATACCAGCTGGGGATCGTTCAAAGCGTGTTTCAGGTTCTCTGTGGAGCGCGTCAGGCAGTGCGCAAGCATCGCCGCCGCATGCCGCACTGGCTGCCGTCGCTGCCGTCGCCATCGGCGCTCGACGTCCGTACCGGAGGCGCGCTCTGCGCACAGCGCTTCGATGATGCGCGGCAACAGCCCCGATCCCGCCAGCAGCCGGCGCGCCTCCTCCAGATGCAAACATAAATGCGTCAACGCCGTGGCCACCGGCACGAAGTGCCGCCATTCGCTGGGCGCCCAACTGCGACGATGATCGACGCACGCCAGCCGCTTGGCCTGGCGCTGCGCATACACGCTGCAAGGCCGGTCCCCGGGATGCCCGTGGGCGGCAACTTTGGTATCGGCGGCGGAAGACTCTGGCGGCAGCCAGCTGGTCAGGGCGCCGTAAGCGTCCAGCTCAAAGGCGGCCTTCTGTCGAGTCGGTTGGTCGCGTATGGCACGGGTGAGGAGGCGCACCGCGCTTAGCGATACACTGTGCGCCGAACGACGGCAGGCAGTGGCCTTGGAACGGCCGCCGCCGTCGGCGACCGGCGGAACCGCTGCGGACGCCTTGCCGCGGATCAGCGCCACGACAGTGGACAGCACCACCATGAGCACGTCCGGGCTTAACGTCAGCGCTTGCCATCGGTGCAAGTACACCAAAATCGTGGCGGCATGCAATCGTCGTGCCGGCTGGCGATCGTGCAGCTCGTCGAGGAGTTGAGCGCGCAGCCGGTCACCGCGCACCGCCATCGCCTCCCATGCCGCCTCTCGACTGTCGCTCACCAGCGCCGCCAGCGCTTCCCATTCGGTGCAGCTGCTGCGCCCGTACTTGCCACCGGCGGCAGATGCCGTCACGGCGGCAAAGGGCGAGGCGGTGAGAGCGGGCGGGACGCCCGATGGGTCGCCGTCCCGCAGCGGGCCGCGCTGGCGTGTCAGGATGGCAGTGATGGCGCCGGCGCGCACGAGCGCTTCTCGCAGTGGTGGCTGCCTGGCCCACACTGCCGCCAGGGCAATGCATTCGATGGCCACCGTCGGCGGTGCCTGACGCAAGCAACGCACCAGAGCGCGCACTTCCTCCTCCGAGACGCCCGTCCAAACACTGTGACCCGGCGCACCTGCATAGACCTGCTTCAAACAGCGTGCCACCGCTTCCAGCACTCGCGGCTCCTCCACGGTGCGCCACAAGCGCAACAACGACGTGCAGACGCCGTCGGTGGCCAGCACGGCCTCGGCACCGGCGGTGTGCTCACAACAAAGCGAGCCGATGATCGCACACGCCTCGGCCACCTGTCCCTCGCCACTGTCCCGTAGAAAAGGCACCATGTGCGGCAGGCCGCCCAGAAACAGGAACGCATACTTGCGCTCGGCACTGCCGACCAGCTCGTTCTTCAGATTCCGCAGCGCCGCCACCTGATAAGCATCGTCGCGCGCGTCCGCCAACACCCCCAGCGCCGACTGCAAACGCGGCAACTGCGCAGTAACGTCCAGCGGCACCTCTCCGGTGGCGCGCCCAGCCACGCCCCGCGCCACTCGCTCCTGCACCCTGCCCCTGCCCGAGTCGAGCGTCATGGATGTGGCCGGCGAGCGGCAGCGTGGCACAGAGAGCGACTCTGATGCCGGTGAGACCTCAAGTCCGATCTGGTGTCAACCGAACCAGCGTCAAAAAGGCACTTCCTTTCGCGACCCGATGACCTTTCTGCCCAGGTGTCGCACCCTGCACCGACCGCTGTCGTGTCGAAACGAGTCGAAAATCGCCAAACCGATGGCCGCCCAGCGCGCGCCGTCGCCGAGAGATGCGTGTGCGCATTTTACGCAAAACGCGAGAGAGGCACCTCCGCAGTGCTCGTGAGGGCACTGCGCAACCTCTGTGCCTTTTGTGCCAGAGGCGCGGGGTTTCCAAGCCCCTACCTATGCTGCGTGGTGGCTCCATTGCAGTGACCGTTACGTAGCGGCGGCGGCCCTCCGGCAGGCGCGTCGTCGCCATCCGCCTCCCATCGTCGGCCGTCGGCATCCACAATCGGGCCGTCATGTACCGCCGTTGTACGCGGTCGTTGTCGCTTCACTTTGCGCTTCTCCAGTGGCGCGAAGATGTTCTCCATTTCATAAAACTGCCGCAGCAGCTCCACGGCCTCCTGGGCAAAATGCCCGCCGCTCACCCGCAACGGGCGCGCACCGCGCGGCATGCCGCAGCTGCCATTGTACACGCTCAGCACCGTGCCGCATCCGCCAAATCGCTCGCTGCGGCACCCGAAGTAAACGCAGCCGCCCAGGCCGTGCCGCATCAATGCCGCGGTGCACATGATACACGGCTCGCAGGTGACATAGGCATCGCACTCGCGCAGCAGTCGCTTCAACTCGACCCCATTCGGATATCGCCTCTGTGCGTCTTCCACACTCACCAGTTCGGCGTGCTTTGTGGCGTTGCGCAGTTCGTTGCAGCGGTTCGCACCGCGGCCGACGATGCCTCGCGATCGCCGGTGCACCAACAAACACCCCACCGGCACCTCTGCCCGCTCCTCCATCGCCCGTCGCCCCTCCTGCAGCGCCATCCGCATATACAACGGGTCGAATCTATCGTCTGATAATAGCGCTCCGGATTCCACGCTGCTCTCGCCCGCCGCGCCGCCTCCGCGGCCCTCTGGCTCGGACACCGCCATCACCCCGTTCATCAACGCTTCCTCGGTAAGAATCACCCCATCACCACTACCATTCACCGCCGATGCCTTCGGAAGCAATTCGGACATAATCCTATACCCTCAAGCACCAGTCCTGTCCTCGATGAGTGATCAGGGCAGTGCTGCGCACCACGACCGGCCCATGTTCGCATCCACACCGCACCGGTCGTCACCGCTCCGCGATGCGCGATGGGCACGCGAGCGCGTTCAGGCTGACGGGTCTGTGACCCGGGGGACAGACCGAGAATTGGGGAGGGAATCACGGTAGAATTGGGGAGAGACAGCTACGAAAGAGACGTTTCGGCACTCAACATCGCATGGAGCACTTCGGATCTACTCTCGATGGATGAAATCTTGTTGAGAGAGGAGTTTCTGCCGCTGGCAGTGGAGACGCGCAGTGCCGCGGCGCGTCGGGAGGCGTTGGCGCGCTTGCAGGCGTACATCGACTGCAACACGGTTTCCAGTGCGTCGCTGGAGATGGTAGGTGAAGCGTTGCTGGACTGTGTGTTGGTGGAGGTGGAGTGTGCGGAGCGAGTGGGGCAGCGCGGGACGCGGGGGAGGCGAGGGCGTCGGAACGGAGCGCAGCGGGCGCACAACGCGCTAGTACTGTTGGCGCGGCTGGTGGCGTATTACGCGCGCTCGCGTGACGGAAACGTCGATGACGTGGTGCGTGGAGAGAGGCGGCGGCGGATGCTGGCGTGGCTGAGCGGTCGACTGCCCACGCTGATCGAGGCGGTGGTGGTGGACGGGTCGGAGGCGGTGGCGTTGAGCGTCCTGCCGCCGCCGCGGATGGCCGCCAAGGCGTTGCGCGACCGCCTGCTAGCGCTGGTATGTGTGTGGAGAGAGCAGTTGGCGGCCGAGGAGGCGACCTTCGAAGCGGCGTATCGTCTGGTGACCGAGTCGCTGCAAGCTGCGGTGCCGGCGAATCCGCAAGCGGTGTTGCGACCGCGACATTATCGGCAGCTGCAGACATGGCGGCAGTCGTTGCTGCCCCGCGCCGAGATGATCCTGATGCAAATGGCCGCCACGGACGCTGAAGGTGCCCCGCCGTATGCGTATCGCGCCGAGCTGGAACGTGCCGAACAGGCGCTCATCCAGGCGAATGCGGTGGCCGGAGCGTTGCGAGACGATGATAACGAGGGCGCGACGGCGATGCGCGACATGTGGCGGGAAGTGTGGGAGTATGCGCGGGCGTTGGAACGACGATACCGCGTCGTGCGGAGGTGGCATCGCGAATTGCGCGAGGTGTGTGCGGCCTGGGCGAACGTCGAAAATGCCCGCCCGCCCGCTCCGGCCGCGGAAGATGTGAACCTGACGCGAGCGCAACGAGCTCGCGACGAGTTGGAGGCGTGGTTGCAGCGGGCCGAGCGCGCGCTCACTCAGCTAACCGAGTGGAAGCGACAGCTCGATTGTAGTGAGAGCGCCAAAGCGGGTGTGAGTCCGCGGAGGCCGACGACGCACACAGGTTTGGCACTGGACGACAGAGACACTGAAGACGCGAGTGCCAACGATACGGACGCGTACGATGAGGTAGAGTTTGTAGAGGCGCCCGAGACGGGCGACGGCGATCCTACTGTTGATTCCGCGGGGGGAATGCCAGACATCGTCGCTGCAGACGCTCCCCCTACATCAGCACCACCGACTGCGTACGTGCCGCTCGAAGGCGATCGAGCAGGCGCGGTGCGTTTTGTGGACGCCGCTCGCATCAACCGCGAGTCCAAAGCACGCGTGCGCGTTTTCCTATCGGAGAAGCGCCGGCAGGGCGACACCCTGAACGAGAGTATTCTGCAGGCGCTAGAGGCCTCGGAGGCGGCGATAACAACGCCCACGGCCCGTCCGGAGCCTCCATCGTGGCAGGAGGATCCGCTGCGCGGTTTCGCCCCGCGCGACCTGCAACCCGCCTCTTATTCCCAAACCGCCGCCAAGACGCGCCGCCATCCGCGCGTGCGGCGCTTTGTCCGCGAAGCGTACGGGCGAGCGATGCGCTCTGCCGTGCAGCGCACCGAAGAAGAGTGGGGGGCGCGTCATCGCGACCGACACGCCTAGCCTCCTATATATACACCCGTTGACACACCATTTCCGGTCGACATAAATCCTCGCGCGACTCGATGAGGCACAGCTCCGGAGCGAGGCCCGGCTGCACCACTCGGCCGCATTCAAAGGTCCGCCGCAGCACATGATATACACTGGACATCGCGATTGGCACTGCCTTGCTCACCGAGCCGGTTCTGTGCGTCCACGCCAGCAGCAGCGCCGCCGTCAGGTCGCCGCTGCCAGTGAATTGCATGGGGAATCGGCGGGGAAGTCGAAACCACTGCTTCGGTTCCGCCGTCCCGGTCGACAAGAGGATCACCTCTGGAGGGCCCTGCGAGCTCGGGCTGGTTATTTGCGGTGGCGGACACGAGGTGACCACGATATGCGGCACGCCGCGTTCGCGATGCAACCAATCACACGCCCGCTCCACGTCCGACTCGCCGTTCGCCAGACACTGCAGCTCGAAAGCGTTGGGCGTGATCAGGTAGGCGTGCGGCGCGAGGCGGTCGCGATACACCGCGATCATCTCCTCGGGCACGTATAATCGTCCGGCATACCCCAACACCGGGTCGCACACATACCGCAGCGTTGGCGCTTCCTTAGAGGCATGGGCGCCATCCTGGTTGCACACATCTTCCGCGTTCGCTTCGCGAATGCGTTGCAAAAGCTCGAGCACCGCATCCGCCCAATCGTCCGAGCGCATGTACCCCGTCAGCACGTACTGCACTCCGTGCAGTAGTTGATTCGGCACCAGGCCGCCGCACAGCAACTCTCGTAAGTGCTCTGCCGTCGCTCGCTGGCCGGACACGTGTCGATAGGCGGTGTGGTTGGAGAATTGCACCGTGTTCACCGCGTCCACGTCAAACCCTAGCAACTGCAGCGGAAAGGTGCACGCTTTCTGTCCCACATACCCGTGCACCACGTGTGATTGGATGCTGATGACTCGCGGTGTTTGACGCGGTTGATACGGCGAGGTCAGGTGTTCTGGCGCGCCGTCCGTCGCCATAGCGGGAGGAGATTGGCGATCCGGCCGGCCGGCGTCCTTGTTCTCCAGCGACATGGACAGCCGCGGTGTTTGACTGCCTCCAATATTCCCGCACACGCCGATGCTGCCCCAGAAATTCTAATCGCCTCTCCAGTCACCGACCACCTGACGCCTTGAGTTTTTCCCAATCGACTCCACGACCGCGAGTCGCGTCCAACCGGCACCCAATCGTCGCGTCGCGCACGCGCAGATTGCGCGGCAGCCGTTCGCCGCCGCGGAAACGCCCCTGCGGTTGGTGGGCCCGTCGCCCGCAATCCCTCGCTGCCCGGCACGTTGGGGTGTGTGATCGCCCCGGCTGTGACCGCCCCTGCGCCGCCCGATCTGCACAGCATTCATTTCCGTATGTCAGCGACTTCTTCGAACCGTCAGTTGCTGCCGGACAACGTGTGCCCGCTGGCGTACGACATCACCCTGGAGCCGGAGCTGTCGCCGGCGGCGCTGGACCTGGTGAATGCGGCTGACGACGAAGCCGCCAGCGACGCGCCGCAAGGGCACGTTCGGGCGCCAGGGGGTCAGCGCGCGGGAGGCGATGACCACGAGGCGCTGTTTGTGTTTCACGGACAGGAGACGGTGGAGATCGAGGTGCGGCGGCCGACGCGGGACATTGTGCTGCACGCGCTGGAGATGCAGATCCGGACAGCTCGCATAGACGGCGACCTGGAGGTGGAAAGCATCAGCATGGACACCGATGCGCAGACGGCCACGCTACGCTTTCCGCAGGAGCTGCAACCGTCGCGGCGGTATCGGCTGTGGATCGAATTCCGCGGTAATCTCAACGCCAAGATGGTCGGTTTCTACCGCTCCAAGTACCGCGACGCGGAGAGCGGTGCGGTGCGCTACATGGCGGTGACCCAGTTCGAGGCGACCGACGCACGGCAAGCGTTTCCGTGCTGGGACGAGCCGTCCATCAAGAGCAAGTTCCGGGTCACGCTGATAGCGCCGCCCGGTCGCACCTGTCTCTCCAACATGCCGGTGGAGCGCGAGGCGGTGCGCGAGTCGGACGGCAAACAGGTGGTGCGCTTTGCGGAGACGCCGATCATGTCCACCTATCTGCTGGCGTTTGTGGTGGGCGAGTTCGATTACGTCGAAGCACACACCGCCGAGAAGGTGCGCGTGCGGGTGTACACCCAGCGCGGCCAGAGCCACCTCGGACAGTTTGCCCTGGAGTGTGCCACGCGCGTGCTATCGTTCTTCACCGAGTTTTTCGGCATTCCGTACCCGCTGCCCAAGGAGGACCTCATCGCCATCCCGGACTTTGCCGCGGGCGCCATGGAGAACTGGGGCCTGATCACCTTCCGGGAGACGGCGCTGCTGCTGGACCCGAAACAGAGCGCGGCGTCGGTCAAGTCGCGCGTGGCCGAAGTGGTGGCGCACGAACTGGCACACCAGTGGTTCGGCAATCTGGTGACCATGGAGTGGTGGACGCATCTGTGGCTGAACGAGGGCTTCGCCACCTGGGCCGCGGAGCTGGCGGTGGACCATATGTTCCCGCGCTGGCAGCAGTGGATGCAGTTTGTGAGTGCGACGTTCTCGGCGGCGCTGCGGTTGGACGGGCTCAAGTCGTCGCATCCGATTGAGGTGGAGGTGCGGCGCGCGCAAGAGGTGAACGAGATATTCGACGCCATCTCCTACTGCAAGGGTGCCTCGGTGATCCGCATGCTGGCCAATTACCTGGGGCTGGAGGCGTTCCAGGCCGGCCTGCGTCGTTACCTCAAGCGCTTCATGTACGCCAACGCCAGCACCGACGATCTGTGGCGGGCGCTGGAGGAGGAGTCGGGCAAGCCGATCGCGCCGATGATGCGGTCGTGGACGCGCCAGACCGGCTATCCGGTGATCGAGGTGGATGACGAGGCCATGACGTTGTCGCAGACGCGCTTTTTGGCGGATGGCGGCGCGGCGGACGACGCGGCGGACGACCAGTCGTGGATGGTGCCGCTGGGCCTGGTGGATTCGCGCCAGCCGCGCACGCCGCGTTACCAGCTGCTGGCTGAGCGGCATGACGCGCTGCTGCAGGGTGACCGTCGGGCGCTGGAGGAGGTGGAGTGGATCAAGGTCAACGCCGGACAGACCGGAGTGTTTCGGGTGAATTATCGGCCGGGCATGTGGGCGCGCCTGGTGAAGCCGATCCGGGACAAGGCGCTGGGCGCCACCGACCGTCTCGGCCTATCGATGGACGCCCTGGCGCTGACCAAAGCCGGCCGCCTGCCAGCCTCGATCGCGCTGCAGGTGCTGTCGGCCTTTGACCGCGAGGATGATTATTCGTGCTGGACCGATGTGGTCGGCTCGCTGGGCGAATTGTGCTCGGTGTTCGTGTACGGCGATGAGGCGCTGCAGGTGCAGTTTAACGAATTCGCCGCCCGACTGTTGCAGCGTATCGGCGAGCAGGTGGGCTGGGAGCCGCAGCCGGACGAGGAGCACGTTACCGCGCTGTTGCGCGCGCTGGTGTTGGGCGCGCTCGGTCGTTACGCCCACCCGGCGACAGTACAAGAGGCGCGGCGCCGTTGGGCGCGCGAACGCAAAGCGCTCGAACCGGTCGTTGCCGACCTGCGCTACCCAGTGATGGCCACAGTGGTGCAACACGGTGGTGAAGCCGAGTTCGATTCGGTACTGGAGACGTACCGTGCCGCCAAAATGGACGAGGAGCGCGTGCGCTGCATTCGCGCGCTCAGCTGCACCCGCGACCCGTCCCGCATGGCCTGGATGCTGGAGTGGGGTCTGGATCGTGCACAGGTGAAAGCGCAAGATGCCATCTACGTGTATGCGAGCGTAGCCGCGGCCAGTGCTGCCGGCCGCCACATGGCGTGGCGCTTCCTGCGTGACCACTGGGCGGTGTTTTTCGACCGCTACGGCAAGGGCAACTTTCTGCTCTCCAACTACGTAGCGTCGACGTTGCGCGACCACAACCAACCGGAGGTGGCCGCCGAGGTGCAGGCGTTCTTCGACGGCATCTCGCCCAAGCAGCGCGAGGGCATCGCCCGCACCATACAGCAGAGCCTGGAGCGCATCCGCACCAATGCAGCCTGGAAGCAGCGCGACCAGCAAGCGGTGCAGTCGTGGCTGACGGAGTATCTGGCCCAGTGAGAAGACGTATAAAGGACCGCGTTATCCGAAGAGGCTTGTGCGAGGACGACGCGAATGCGGCTTCGGTGCTCCGTCCGAGCAACGGATCGACCGACCGACCGACCGACCGACTCGCGCCTGAGAGCCGAGCGGTAGCCGTTCGCGCCTCCGCGTCCCGCTCATCACACCCGCTGGGCAACCTGCACTTGGCCTCCTCTTTATCGCCTCTACCATGGTGACCACGGAGGCGGAGTTGAAGAATCGCTATGGCCGCGTCCAGTCGGTGTCGGGGCCGGTGGTGGTGGCGCGCGACTGTGCGGCCTCCATGTACGAGCTGGTGCGGGTGGGCGCGCACCGCATCGTGGGCGAGGTGATCCGCATCGAGGGTGTGCGCGTGACCGTCCAGTGCTATGAGGCGACCGACTCGCTGGCAGTGGGCGACCACGTGGAGCGCACCGGGTTGCCGCTGACGGTGGAGCTGGGGCCGGGCCTCATGTCGAGCATCATGGACGGCATATCGCGGCCGTTGGAGACGATCGCGCGCGTGTCGGGCAGTGTGTTCATCCCGCGCGGAGTGGATGTGCCTACGCTGGATCGCGCTCGGCGATGGGAGTATGTGCCCGAGGAGCGTATTCGACCGGGCACGCTGGTGACCGGTGGCGACTGGATCGGTCGGGTGCAGGAGACGCCGCTCATCACGCACCGCGTCATGGTGCCGCCGGGGACGATGGGCACGGTGGTACGGGCGGCGCCGGCCGGCGCCTACACCATCACCGAGCCGCTGCTGGATATCGAGTGGCAGGGCGAGCGCCGACAGGTGTGCATGATGCATCGATGGCCGGTGCGGCAGCCGCGCCCGATCGCCGAAAAGTTGGTGGCGCACGAGCCGCTGCTCACGGGACAGCGCGTGCTGGACACGCTCTTCCCGTCGGTGCTGGGCGGCACGTGTGCGGTGCCGGGCGCGTTCGGCGTGGGCAAGACCGTCATCAGTCAGGCGCTGTCCAAATACTCCAACTCGGACGCGATTGTGTATGTGGGGTGTGGCGAGCGCGGCAACGAGATGGCCGAGGTGTTGCGCGACTTTCCGGAGCTGAAGATGACCCTGCCCGACGGCGAGCAGGTATCCATTATGAATCGGACGCTGCTGGTGGCCAACACCTCCAACATGCCGGTGGCGGCGCGCGAGGCGTCGATCTACACGGGCGTGACCATCGCCGAGTATTATCGCGACATGGGACTGCACATCTCCATGATGGCCGACAGCACCAGTCGGTGGGCGGAGGCGTTACGGGAGATCAGCGGGCGGCTGGCGGAGATGCCAGCCGATTCCGGTTATCCGGCGTATCTGAGTGCGCGGCTGGCGTCGTTTTACGAGCGCGCCGGTCGGGTGGCCTGTCTGGGCGCACCGGAACGGATCGGTTCGGTGACGCTGGTGGGCGCGGTATCCCCTCCTGGAGGGTAAGTGAGACACGTTTGGATCGAGAGTGAGTGTGTGGAGGCGGCGGCAGTCAGCATCCGGGTATCTCCTGCGAGCGCGGCCGGCATATCGGCCAGATCACTCGACAGGTCGTGTGGAAGCGGACGGAGCCGTTACGAGCGGCAGCTGTCCCGATGCAAGAACAGACGCGCGATTCACGCTCGGAGTATGTGGCGACGTGCCGCACCCCGACCACCACCGGTATGCCCAAGGCGATCGGCGGTGTCGGATATGGGCGAGCGCTCACCTCCGCAAATCGCACACCGCTGCATCCGAACCGTCCTCTTCACACACACACACACACACAGACACAGACACTAACCCCAACACAGCGATTTTTCGGACCCGGTCACCACGGCCACCCTGTCGACGGTGCAAGTGTTCTGGGGGTTGGACAAGCGTCTGGCCAGCCGCAAATTCTTCCCCGCCGTCAACACCTCCATCTCCTGGAGCAAGAACATCCAGGCGCTGGAGACGTGGTACGAGCAGCACTTTCCGGAATTCCCGGCGATACGGCAGACGGTGCGGCAAGTGCTGCAAGCCGAGGAGGACCTGAACGAGATTGTGGCGTTGGTGGGCAAGGATGCGTTGGCCGAGAGCGACAAGGTGACGCTGGCGGCGGCGAATATGATCCGCGAGGACTGCCTCCAACAGAACAGTTACACAGCGTACGATGCGTTTTGCCCGTTTTACAAGAGCGTGCTGATGTTGCGCAATATCGTGTCCTGGTACGAGATGGCTCTGCGGGCGGTGGGCGAGCGCGAAGGGGAAGCGGGCGGGAGAGGTGGCGCGTCGCGACTCACCTACGCCACCCTGCGCGAGGAGCAGAGCGAGCTGTTACAGCGGTTGGCGCGCATGAAGTTCATGGAGCCGACGCTGGGCGAGGCGAGCATCCGCACCGAGCTGGACGCGCTGCGAGAGGATGTCGCGAAGAGTTTCCGCGATCACGACTGGGCGTTGTAGGGAGTCGCCGTGGAAGCTTTACGCGTCTCGCATGGCATCTTCGGGTGGCGCGTCGGGTGCGGCCGCCGCTGCCGCATCATCAGCAGCGGTGTCGGCGGTCGCCTCGTCCGGTTTGGCTTTTGCGCTCCCCCCCTTTTCCGTATTCGTCGGCGGCGGACGATCCAGCACCTCCCGCGCACTGCGTTGCAGCTCTTTCAGGCGTCGATCGATCTCCGACGAGCGCACCGGCGCGTCCACATGCTTGCCGGCGGTTTCGATCGTCTGCAGCGTCTGCTGCAACCACGCTTCCGCCTGCGCCACCTGCTCCAGCACTTGTTGCCGTTCCGCCGCAGTGATGTGCGCCCGGCGCTCGTCGCCGGAAGCGCATTCTGCCCGTAGCGCCGCCACCGCTTCCTGAAACTGCCGCACCGACTCGTGCCGTAAATCCGCCTCTAGTACCCGCGTCGCGATCGCATTGCCGTACTTGCGCTGCAGCGTCAGCAGTCGCTCGGCCAGCTGGGACTTGGAGGCGCTCTCTCCGCCGTCGCTCGAGTAGATCCACTCCTCGGTGTCATCGAGCGCCTGGAGGAACGCCGTGCGCACAGCATCGGTGGCGTATTCGGCCCAGGCGCCGTACTCGCCGATGCGCGAGCGCATGTCGTACACGTAGGTCTCCAGCGCGTTGAGTGCCTCGGCGCGCTCGGCGCGATACCGATCGGCGGCTTGCATCTGCGCCTCGACTTGGGTGAGTGCCTCCACCGCGTACGGTTGCAGACGCGTGCCGCGCAGTTGCCGGAACGGCAGCTCCGTGCGCGACAGTCGCGGTTTGGCCGCAGGGGAAGAAGGCGCGGTGGGCACACGAGTCGACGGACCGGCCGCGCCCGGTGCAGCGCTCGCCTCCGCATTCGTCGAGTCGGGGGCCGTTGGTGTCGGAGGCGCGGCCGATGGCGATGAGGCCTCGGTGTCCATCGGCGGCAGGGCCGAATCGCCGTTGCCAGTGGTGTTGGCGTCCGCCACATTCACCTCGACGATCTCCTCCACCAGCTGCGCACCGACCACGCTCACCATGCCGTTCGCATCCATGCGCACTTTCACGTGCACCTTGCCGCAGCCTTCACGCTTGCCGGGCACGGTGCCGATCTCCACCAGCGCCAGATCGCGCACGCAACCCTCGGGCAGGCGCCCGGACGGCGGCGTGTCGCCCGGGTCATCGACACCATAATACAGATGCACCTGGAACGGTTGGCCGGTGTAGGTGTAGGTGACGCGTCGCAGGCCGGGAAACGCGCTGCCAGCGGCAAACACGGTGGTCTCCTTGGGCACGGTCGCCTCCACTTTGGTGATGCACACCGAGAACGGCAACACATCGACGGCCTCATAGTCGCGCACTTTGAAACCCGGTGCTATCATCGCCGCCTGCAGCGCACATCCGCGTGCGATGCTCTCCTCGGCGTTCATGGTGCGGCGCGCCGACCGGCCGGTGGCGCGTTCCAACGCGCTCTGCACCAGCGGCATGCGCGAGCCGCCGCCTAACAGCTCCAAGTACTGGATGGAGGAGGCGCCGCCCACGCGTTGCATCACCGCGGTGGCCACTGCACTGATGCGTTCCACCAGCGGCGCGACCAGCTGCTCAAAAGTGGCCCGATCGATCATGCCGCTCACGTCCACGTCGTTCATGAAGCAGTCGATATTGAGCGGCGCCTGCGCATTGGCCGACAGCATCTTCTTCGCTCGCTCGCACTGCGCCCGCAGCCGGCCGACCGCTTTGGGATTGGTCTGCACGTTGAGTTTGTAGCGCTCGGCGAATTCCTTCTCAAAATGCCGAAAGAGCGCCTCGTCAAAGTCGCGACCGCCCAGGCACCGATCGTACCCCACGGCCAGCACTTGCAGACGCGTGCGCCAGAATGACACGCAAGTCACAGTGGTTTGCGATTGACCCACGTCCACGATGAGTGCATTCACCGGCGGCTGATCGCTCTCGGGGAATTCGTTGGCGCGGTACAGTCCGTACGACAGCGCTGCCGCCAGGTGCTCATGGATGATACGCAACACCCGCACGCCACCGATGACGCCGGCATCCAGCAGGCCGGCGCGTTGCGCATCGGTGTACCAAAAGGGCACCGCCAGCACCACATCACGGGCGGCGGTGCTGCCCTCGCTGGCGGCGGCCACCGCCACGGTGTCCGCCAGTCGATGCAACAGAATCGCGGCCACCGACTCGGTGGGCAACACGTGCACGTCGCTGCGTTCACGATGTTTGGCGGCAGACTTGAGTTTCTGCAGTGCTTTCTGACGCTCCGACGGCGGCAAGTGCCACGTCTCCAGGGCGTGCGTGCCCAGCTGCTCGGCCGAGTAGTGCACCTCGACGGCCGCACGCTGAACCCGATAATCGGCCGCACTGTCGGCGTCCTCGCCACCTTGCGGCATCTCCGGCACGATGTGGTATAGTGCCCGCGGCACCTCCATCTCGCGCAGCTCATCTTCCGCCAGCGATCGCCCCAGGACGCGCTTCACCTCGGTGATAGTGTAAGCGAGGTTCTGCAGGTGCCGGTTGGCTGCCGCCTCTCCGGCGTACCGTTCGTTCCCGCCGCAAAACGATACCAGTGCCGGCGTCTGTCGATTGCTCACCTCATTAGCGATCACGTCGATACCACCCCGTTGCGCCCGCGCCACGACGCAGTTGGCGTTGCCAAAGTCGATACCGATCGCCGACATGAGGCCGGAGCGATCCGGGGAGAAGCGGTGTTCGGGGGTCCGTGCGATGGAAGCGTCGCCGCGCACACAACTCAGACTTTCCGCTGCAAGCGCCTTTTACGCAAACCGCAGCCTCGTTCCTCAGCCGTGGCGATGCCGTGCAGCCAGCGCGCACGTGTACGTCGTCCGTCAGGCACCGCCGGATGACGAGACGCGCCCGAAACGTGACGTTCGCGAACGTTCGCGAACAGCCTCACACGCGGCGACGGGGCGATCGATAGCGCGGGGGAATCGATCGGGGCGCGGAACGCTGCGGAATCCAATGGGCGCGCTGCGGTTCCCTGCGACGGGGAACCTGGTCATGGCAACGGAAACCATATGTGTGTGTGTGTGTGTGTTTGGCATACGGCTATGTCATCCGCACTTTGCACGCGGCCTGTACTGGCTGCAACCGCGATGTGCCCTCGGTTTCGAGGAGCGCTCCATACGTCTCCCGAATCGACGCTTGCATTTCTCGCCAACGACCTATCTCTTCTGCGCCGCCCCGTTCTCGCCGCTCATGTCGACGCGAGCACCCATGGGCCACCGCGCGGCCACCTCGATGTCCTCCATATCGGGCTCGCCTACGATATCGCCACAACGTCGCACGCGCTCGACGCCGGCCCAGGCCACCATGACACCATTGTCGGTGCACAGTCGTGGCGGCGGAAACAGCACGCTCTCCTCGTCGCGCATGCTGCCGTCCGGCTGCGGGCATCTTCGTGTCCATCCCGCCTGGCGCGCCACCGCTCGCAACCGCTCGCGCACGGTGGCGTTGGCTGCGACGCCGCCCGCCACCACCACGCTGCGCACATTGGGTTCGTGCGCCTGACACCATTGCAGCGCCAGCGATAGCCGCTCCTCCAGATGCTTCACCGCCACGTACTGGAAACTGGCGGCGATGTCCGCAGCCGCCTGCCGGTTCAACTGCACCAGCGGCTGCGCTTCGTCGATGTCGGCGGCGCGGCGGCGGCACTTTTCGATCGCCAAGCGCACCGCCGTCTTCAGCCCGGCGAAGGAAAAGTTGCAATCGCGTCGTTGCCGCAGCGGCACCGAGAAGCTGAACGCGTGTGGATTGCCCTCGCGCGCCAGCCGCTCCAGCGCCGGGCCGCCACCGCCGCCCCACTCTAGGCCGAGCAGGCGGGCGGTCTTATCGTACGCCTCGCCGATGGAATCGTCCAGCGTGCCGCCCAGAATACTGTACTGGCCGAGATCACGCGCCAACAGCAGCATACAATGACCGCCGCTCGCCAACAGCACCAGAAACGGAAATGGAGGCTCGTGCGGCGGGATCCGTCGCGCCACCAGGCAATGTGCCTCCAGATGATGCATCGAGAGAAACAGCGGCAGTCGTGATGAGGATGCCGGCTGCAGCGCCCGCAATCGTTCCACCGTCTGGCGAGCAGCATGAAATCCCACGCGCAAACAAATCTCCAGGCCCGGCCCCATGGTGGTGGCCACCGCCGCCAAGTGCGGTGCGGCGACGGCCATGGGATCGTCGGACTCGCCCACGTGAAACGCTCGCCGCAGCACCCACTCGATCACTCGGTCGATGGCCGCACGGTGAGCATCTCGCGCCAAGCCCGGCACCACTCCGCCGTGCGCCGCGTGGATCTCGTCCTGGCGCACTACGTGCTCCGCCAGAATGGTGCCATCCGAGCGCACCACCGCCGCAGCCGTGTCATCGCAAGAGGTCTCAATGCCCAGCACGCAGAAAGGTTCTGGAGGCAGGACCAGGCGAGAGTTGTCACTGTGTGTACAACTGCTGACGGCGGCGGCGGCTTCATGCACAGATGCAATCGGTTCACTGGCCGTAGGCAGCGCCAGGGAGAAACCGCGGCGCGACGGTTTCTGACGCTCCAAGGAAACTCGTCGGGCAGCTGCTGCTGCCGCCAGAGGGTCTCGCGTTGACGTCGGCACCTCTTGCGTGTAGTCGATGCCTTTGGGTAGGCCGACGAGGGCGCGCCGGCGGCGTCGCGGCTCGGCCGGTTGGTCGGCCTCCATGGCGGTGGTGCAGCTGCCGCGACGATGCAGGCGGGTGCGGAAGCGGTGCCGCGGCAGCGCTTGTGCCCCTGCCCGGGTGAACCAGTTGCGCACGGGCAGCGCCAGGGTGTAGCCGGCCAGAAAGCAGGGAGAGGCCGGTGAAGCGGCGAGTGCGTTTTGCAGCGGCCGCGCAGCTTTCATGAGACACGACCCCGCGCGCTTGTCCTCGAATCTACTACCGACCTGGAGTGGAGCGTTGCAGTTCGCCGGATCTTTCGGTGAAACCCCTTTTCCAGAGGACCGCTCCGGCAGTGTCGGTCCTCTTTCGAGTGGGGGAGAGAGAGAGACTTGGTTCAAGGCGTGAAGCACGACATCGGACATGGATGAACGTGCCGTGAAGAGCGGCGTATGAGAATAGCTGATAGTCAGACCACCTTTTCGAATGACTCCTCCCTCCCTGCATGTATGCCCCAGCCGTTGTTGTGGTTGCTCCTCCCGTGCCGCCCAACCTGCACCCTCAACGCTCGTCTCTAACCATCTCACACGTTCCTGAAACGGATCACTCGTTACGTCTGCCACAGTCGCGCCTTTCCCTTCCCGTTCCTCTCTCCGTTCCCTGGTGCCCGCATTCCCGCATTCCGTCCCTTCTCTCCGCCGCGCGTGTCATCGCGATCGAGGGATCGTTCCGCGTCCGCCACAAGGGCCGCGTGCGCGGACGCTGGTGTCTGCAGGCGCCACGTAACCGGGTACGGCGAGACGCAACGGCTCAGCGACAAGTGGACGCGGTGCAGCTCATCATCCAGCAACTCTGCCACTGTGCTCGCTCGGCCGCCTCCACGTGCCCCTCCAACGTTCTAGCGGGTCTCCGTCTCGGGCAGCCGCCATGGCCACAATGAGGGAGCGCACCCCCGACCCGTCGAAAAACGGCAATGACCGTGCGACCACAACGTGGCCACCGTCAGCCGCGGGTACAGCGGCTGCGACTGCCCTCGCAGGTTCTCTGTCCACGCCGTCGCCGCCAACCTCTCTAGAGGAGGGCGCCGATCCCCGGGAGCGATATGTGCCGCAGGCGCGACTCGGCGAGGGCGCGTTCGGTGCGGTGTACCGAGCACTCGACCGGGCGACGCAGACGCCGGTGGCCATCAAGGTCATCAATCTGGACGAATGCGCGGACGAGATTGAGAGCATTCAGCAGGAGGTGGCGGTGATGTCGCAACTTAACTCGGAACACGTGGCCAAGTTTTACACGTCGTTCGCCGTCGGGCCGGAGCTGTATATCATTATGGAGTATGTGGATGGCGGGTCGGTGCACGAGCTGATGGAGTTTATGGGCGGCCGCCTGTCGGAGAACATGGTGGCAGTGGTAGCGCGTGGCCTCACCGAGGGTCTGGAGTACCTTCACGCGGCCAACCGGGTGCATCGGGATATCAAGGCCGCCAACGTGCTGCTGACGTCGACCGGCGACGTGAAGCTGGCCGACTTTGGGGTCAGCGGCACCCTGACGAGCACCTTCCGCAAACGCAACACCATGGTCGGCACGCCGTATTGGATGGCGCCCGAGGTGATCCGGGAGAGCGCCTACGACGAGAAGGCGGACATCTGGTCGCTGGGTATCACCTGTTACGAGATGGCCATCGGGTTGCCGCCTTACGCCGACCAACACCCGATGCGCGCCCTATTCCTCATTCCCAAGAGCGATCCGCCGTGCCTGCCGCAAGCGCCCCACGACGGCGAGACGGGCGTATCGCGCTGGTCGCCCGCGTTCCGTTCCTTTCTGGAGATGTGTCTGCAGAAGAATCCGGCAAGCCGCGCCACCGCACGGCAGCTGCTGCGACACCCGTTCCTGCAGCCGAACTCGTCGCAAGTGCACGAACTGCGACAGCATCTGCAGCGCAAAATGCAGGCCCGCGCGTTCAACTGGGTGCAGGCGGCGCCGACGCCCTCGGGCGCCGCACTCACGCGCGCCGCTGCCGACGCCCGAGACGTCTCGCGGGCGAGCGGACCACCGGATAGCCTCGGCGCCGACGCTGACGAGCTCACCAACGGCTCCATGGTGGTGATGGTGCCCAATGAGGCCGCGCGCGATACTGGTCGCCCACACACGCCGCTCACCTGGGAGAATATGCGCCCGACCACCGCCGCCAGCTCCTCCAGTCAATCCGGAGGACGCGGCAGCACGCACGTCAAGTACAATTTGGATGACGTGCACTCATGGGCGTTTGACTCGTCGGATAGCGCTAGTGGCGGGGGTGCCGACACCGCCACCGCAACCACCGTGGGCGGCGATGCCACAGGGCGATCCGATGACGCTGCGCCGCCGCTGCACCCCATGTTGCGGCGATTCATCCTCCCTATGATCGACCGCCTGAAGCAGCAATACACCGACGGCACCGCCACCTCCTCCTATGCATCCGCACCTGGCGACATGCTACCGGCACTGGACCGGCTGGCCAGCGGCTTCGAGCAGATGGAGCGATGCGAGCCCGGCGCCAGTTGGCGTTTCCTGAAAGAGCTCGTCCACGCAGTGCAATACGAACGAAATTCCACGCAGTGACTGCAGCGTGGAATGAAACGGAGTGCGGGAGCGTTGCCGCGACCCGTGCGGCCTTCCTTCTCCACATTGCTTGTGTGTGTGTGTGTGTCGCGCGTATGAAACGCGATACAGCTCCCCAATCGCGCCCACCACATCATCCGCATCTCCCTCTCAGCAACAATAGGAGCCGCTCGCTCGAGCACCTGCGCCCGGCGCCTCGTTCAGCCGCACCGTCGCGGCCGCACCACCGCCTCGCGCGTTGCCATCCTGCGTGCCCAGCTTGACGCCGTACTGCTCGCGGTTGTCGTCGATCTCGTCGCGCGCTATGCGCTCCAGCACCGCCTCCGCCGCCATCCTAAACGCCTCTTCTACGTGCTCGCCGGTCTTGGCGCTGGCCTCGGCAAACAGCAGGCCGTGCTCCTTGGCGAACGCTGCGCCCTCCGCCCGCTGCACCTGTCGTCGGTGCTCCAGGTCGGTCTTGTTGCCCACCAACACAATAGTGGTGTTGCGTGTGGCGTGTGCCCGACAATCCTCCAGCCACGAGTTGAGCTCCAGAAACGTCTCCCGTCGGGCGATATCGTACACCAGTAGCGCCGCCGCCGAGCCGCGGTAGTACGATCGGGTGATGGAGCGGAACGACTCCTGCCCCGCCGTGTCCCAAATCTGTAACTTGACGGTCGCGCCCGACCGGCAGGTGATCACCCGCGCTCCAAACTCCACCCCGATGGTCAGGTCGTGGATGGACTGGAAGCGGTCGTCGGTGAAACGCAGCAGCAGGCACGATTTTCCCGTCGCCGAACTGCCGATGATGATGAACTTGAACAGGTAGGCGTAAGGGGTGGTCATGGGAAGGAGGGATGCGTAACGGGTGTGGACGTGTCTGATGTGGGTTGGTGCGCCCTTTGCGGCCGCCGAATCAGCCCATGAACTGGACGAGGGGAACCGAGTGTATCGACACGGGCCCATCGATCCGTCCACGGCTGCGCGCCGATGACGCGCTGCCGAACCCTGGACGTGCGGACGGTGGAAGCGAGAGAAGGGATATGCGTGTGTGAGGCTCGGCTCACGCAGCTCTTCTGGAGCGAGCAAGCTCACTCTCGAGTACGCTCCCCTTCTTCTTTACAGGTCTGGCAGCTCGATGATGGGCGAGCTCTGGCCAAAGTAGTAGGTGAGCAGGGCCAGCACGCCGACCAGCGCCATGATGTAGGCGATCCAGTTCTGTCTGTAGGGCTGCACGATCTCGGCGCGCACCTTCTGTTGCATCTCGGTGGAGATGCGGCCGCGTTGTTCGCGCTCGCGGCGGCGTCGACGCCTTTCGCGCAGCTCGAAAAGGCGGGCGGCGACGCGGGGCACATACTGCCGCAGCATCAGTACGTTGCCCTCGCTGCGCCTCTGCACCGATGTCTCCACGTGCGTGAGCGGTCCATCGTCGGTGCTGGCGTCGATGCCGAGGCGTTGCAGGTAGGCACGCGGCACCAGTTCGCCCTGCTGCTGCATCAGGCGGCTACGTTGCAGGGCGTCCTCGACGCTCTCCCCCTCGCGCAACGACATCTCCTCAATGAGTTCCTGAAACTGCACCGTGGTGTGCGCTGGTCGTTGCATCTCCTCCAACAGGTGTTGGATGGCCACCTCTTCGGCGCCTTCGTCGTCGACGCCCAACGCCACCGTCCTGCCGGCCCGTTCATCTCTTCCTGGCTCCTCTCCGCCATCGTCGCCGTCGTCGTCCTCGTCACCAGCGGTGCGCCCGAGCACGCGATTCCACAATGCCGCCACGCGCGGTCGACGGTGACCCCGATACACTCCGTCCTGTGGCACCAGGTCTTGCAGGTCAATCCAGTAGTCCTCGCCGGTCTCGCGTCCACGGAGGGTATCTCGCGCCAGCGGCACCGACTCCACACGCGCATCCTTGGCACCCTGCAGCTGTGCCTTGGTCTCCTCGCGCACCGCCTCTTGCAGCCGCAGCCGCGCTGCTTCTTGTTCACGCTGCCGTCGCCACTCGCGCATCAGGCGCCGCCGCTCCGCCAGCGTCACCACCGGTTGATTCCGCCGTCGCTCCTCCTCAGTGCGGAGCGGCGTCGGATCCATCGGTTCGCGCAGCACCAGGTCTTCGCTCTCAAAGCCGACCGTGTGGGCGTCGTCTGCTTGACGGGACCACTCGGCCTCTCCCGGTTTGACAAGCTGTTCCGGCGTCGGCGTGGACGGCCGCCGCACCACCACCTCCTCGGTGTCAAAGCCTGGAGAGAAGAACGCATCATTTTGTGGGAGGGTGGCGTCTTGCGGCGTGTGGCGCGGACGCCTCCCCGGCGCCGAGTCGTCTGCAGACCGAAGACGGTGCAGGTGGCGGGAACGTCTTGGAGGATTCAGGCGCGCGCCGCCACCGTCGCACCGACGACGGCCATGTTGCACCCATCTCGCGCCCACCGAGTGACGCAGTGGCGTCGGGTACACAAAACCGGGCAGCATCTGGCGACGGTGTTCGTTTTGCGCGCTACCCACCACGGAGGGCGTGAATGCGAAAGGACCGACAAGGCGCACGCGCGACGATGACCTATGTGGGACGGTTTCCCTTATTTTCGGTTCCCTTGAGCGACGGCGGCGGGCGGCGGCGCGGCCAAAGCCACTCGCCGCCGACGGCAGGGTTGTGTCTCCTTTGTGTCAGCCCTGTTCGGCAGTCGCTCGTCTGGTGGGCGCATCGGGCAGTGGGAGCAGTGCGGCTGACGTGATCGGGGCTGGCGGCGGCGATCGGGCGGTGCGGTGGAATCGGAACACCGCACTCATGGCGGACGTGCACGATTTGGAGGTGGAGGCGGCGGGCGATGCCGGCGCATCGCAGACGGTGCCGATCCAGGCCGGCTCGGTCAAAAAGGGCACGCACGTCGTCCTGAAAGGCTTTCCGTGCAAAGTGGTGGACGTAAGCACCAGCAAGACGGGCAAGCACGGGCACGCCAAGGCGAACATTGTGGGCCTGGACATATTCACCGGAAAAAAGTACGAGGACGTGTCCCCGACCAGTCACACGCTGCAACAGCCGGTGGTGACTCGGGCCGAGTACCAGCTCATCGACGTCGACGGGGAGAACTTTTGCACGCTGATGGACGAGAAGGGCGACACCCGAGAGGACCTCAAGTTGGATCCGGACAACGACGAGGTGCACGCCAAGATCAAGCAGGACTTTGGAGCGGGCAAGAGTTTGTTGCTGGTGGTGGTCAAGGCGATGGGACAAGAGAAGATTATGCAGTCGAAAGAGTTGAACGAGTAGGAGAAGAGGATGCGAAGGGAGGATGCGACGTGCTGCGTGCCCGGCGCAGAGCGAATGGAACAGACCCGGTCGAGACGTGAACGCGCGGCGCACGATGCCATCAGCAGCTTGATGGCGAGCGCGACATTCGACTCGGCGAGAAGCGTGTGGAACGACATGCTGGCCTGTGCAGAGAGCGGGGAGGGGAGCAGCGGCTCGGGAGGTGACACCTCTCGATGGCTGTTTGTCATGACATGGGAGCGTGACAAATGGCGGAGACAGGAACGTGCCGTGCGGGTTTCTATGCAGACGCGCGCCGCCCCCGCGCGGAAACCAACCTCGGGCAGAGACCGTTGCGCACCCATGCGTCTTTCCTATCCGGGGACATCCCCGAGGATACAAGCATGTCTCTTCGCTCTCAGCACCATTCACGCTGCGTGCATAAACTGCTCATCTCATCGAAGGCGGACACCTCGCCTCTCTGCAGGGCGCAGTGTGTTTTGCGCGCAACAAAGTCGGTCAAATCGGTGTGCCTCGGGCATCCCACCTCCCTTTCAATCAACTTGGTCGGGTGGATGCGGCATCCTCGAAGTGGTTTTCGGCGTTTCGATTGAATTTTCAAGTGGCACAGGCTGTCGCTCGTTCGCAGTCGACCGTCCGCCGGTGCAACCGTCGTGAACCGCATCATCCCCGAATTCGATATCATGCACTTGGCTTTCCAAATACTGCCGGGACACGCTCCGCGCAGACACCACTTTCAGGACTTTTTCACACACCAGCAACTCCCGGCGAGGCCACGATGGGCACTGGCGAACCCCTGCCACACTCGGTGGCGGTTAACGTCAACCGACTCCATCTCCCCCGACGCCGCCGCCGCCGCCACCGCCGTCGACGACGACACCGCAGACAGCGACATTCACTTCATGCGTCGGTGTCTCGAGTTGGCGCAACGGGCCCGGCCGTCGCCCAATCCACCCGTGGGCTGCGTCATCGTGGAGCCGGACACCGCTCGCGTCCTCGGCGAGGGCTATCACGAACGCGCGGGTATGCCGCACGCGGAGGTGAACGCGTTACGGGCGTGCAGCGGGTGCAGTGACGCCGGCCGACTGGCCGATCGACTGCTGCACACCGAATGGGGTCGCGCGCACGGATGGACGGTGCCGTTGGGTGCCGCGCGCGGAGCGCACGTATACGTGTCGCTGGAGCCGTGCAATCACTACGGCCGCACGCCACCCTGCACCGAAGCACTGATACAGGCGCAAGTGGCGCGGGTGGTCATCGGGGTGTTGGATCCGGACCCGCGTACCGCAGGCGGCGGAGCAGAGCGGCTGCGACGTGCTGGCATCGCGGTGCAGGTGGGCGTGTTGGCGGCCGAGTGCGCAACGCTCTACGAGGGCTTCACCCATCGGGTGCGGTACCAGAAGCCGTTCGGGATTTACAAATACGCCATGACCCTGGATGGCAAGATCGCCACCGCCACCGGAGATGCACGCTGGGTGAGCGGCAGCGCCAGCCGTCGACTGGTGCATGCGCTGCGCGACCGCTGCGATGCGGTGGTGGTGGGCGGCAACACGGTGCGGCGCGACGATCCCGAGTTGACCGTGCGCGACTTGCCCGCGGGCGTGACGCGAGTGAATGCTCCGCAACCGCTGCGCGTGGTGCTGACGCGGCAATTGGCCCGACTGGTGCGAGACGCGCCCGATGCGAAACTGTGGAACACGGCGCGAGCGCGCACGGTGGTCGTGACAGCGCATGCAAGAGAAACGGAGGCAGAGGAGGCGGTGCGCTACTTGCGCTTGCGCGGGGTGGAAGTGGTGTCTTTCGCGCCAACCGCCTCCACCGTGCCGCAGGCGTTGGCGTGGTTGTATCACGTCGGCTGTTGCACGGTGTTGTGGGAATGCGGCGGTGCGCTGGCCGCCGAGGCGCTGCGATGCGGTGCGCTGCACCAGTTCCTCGTGTTCGTGGCCGGCAAGATCGTCGGCGGCGCCGGCGCGCCCACGCCCATCTCCACCGACTGGCAAGTGTCCTCCATGCGCGACGCCTGGCCGCTGGACATTCGCCGCGTGCAGCGCATCGAACCCGAACACGACGTGCTCATCACCGCCTACCCGGCAGCGCCCGCGGCAACCGCACCCACCGACGCGCCATAATCGCGGCGCCGGTCATGGCCGCGGCACTGGTGCCCGCTGCCGTGTCATACGCTCGGCGGAACGACTGTTTGCGCGTCTTGTGGTGCGCGGCCCGCATAGCCGCGTAGCCGGCCGGAAACCCGCCGGCCAACGCCAGCCCCACCAGGGTGCGCTCTGGCACACGCCACCCGCCCGTCTCGGCCATGTGCTTGTCGTACACCATCAGGCCGCCGGAGAAGGCGTTTACGGTGAGCAAGTAGGCCGCAGCCGCCGCGCCCATCGGACGAGCCGGGGGCATGGCGAAAGTCGTGAAACAGCGGGGAAGAGATGACCCGGTCTTGGCGGGCAGTGAAGCGATCGCAAGCGTGTACGTAGATGAGACTATGCTACGACATGATTCGACGGGTTTGGTGGTGTCACAGTGGGTAGTCGGTGCGGTGGTGACGCCGGGACACTGCTCTGACGTGAACGGCCGCGACCCGGTCCAGCGACAACGTGGGCGCGGCACGCATGCGCCTGCGGGTGTTGGAGGGGCGAACGTCTTGCGGCATGCACTGCATGGCAACAGAAGCATGCCAGTCTACCGTCGGCCACGCGACAACAACGCCTGTTCGGCGGAGATGCAAAGGCGACTCGAAGCCGCCGCCAGCCCGCGCTTTATCGACAGCCGCTCTGCCTTCGACACCTCCTGCACACCCGTGCCCTCGCTCCCGCGCATCCCCCACGTTCACTGACAGAGCGAGCGCGCACCAAACTCCTTCTCGCAGCGGCCGGCCACGCTCGTCTCCAGGTCGCGCAGACACTCGACCAGGTCGCGCACCACCATCATGGTCTCGAGGCGACTGGGCTCTTGCGTGTTGCTCAAGAACGGCGGCATTTTGTCCTCGGGCAGCGGCTCGTGTCCGGCAGCGATGCGCTGCTCGTTGTCGGCGCGGCGCTTGCGCAGCCACTCCGCCTGTTGCGCCAGCGTGCGGGCGTGACTGCGCAGGAAATGCTGATATCGCGATTGTTCGCGCGTCAGCTCGTCCATATCTTGCACCAGCGTCTCGACGGTGGATTCGGCCAGCGCTCGCTCGCGTCCCAGCCGCAACCGCTCCGAGTCGATATCATCGAGGTGATGGTGAAGGCGTCCGGCGCTAGGGATTGTCGCGGTGCTGCGCACACCGTATGCCGCCAGGTACTGTTCCACCAGCGCGCTCGATCGGAGGGTGAACGGCACGTCCTCGATCATGGTCTGCGAGCACAGTGCCAGGTCGCGCAGCGCCTCGGAGGTGAAGGTGGAGCCGGCAACCACGCGACCGCCACCACGACCGAAGGCTTGTCCCTGGGCGGCTGCACCACGACCACCCCCACCGGCGGCGGTGGCGGCGCCCTCCAGCAGCCGCCGATACTCCTGCATAAACGGCGCCGATAGACGCACCACCCGAATGCCCAACGTGGCACTGCTCCACTTGCGCAACGGGTCGTACACCACGCACACCGCATTCTTCAGGCAGCGCTGATACTGGTATTGCATCTCGGTCCAGTCGGCGTTGATAAACGAGGACAGCTGTCCCGAGTCGGCCTGGTAGAACCACCCCACCGGTTGGTGCTCGCGGTTCACGTCGCGCAACAGGCGGGACGCCTCGCGCAAACGCTGCGCCCGTTGCTGCGGTTGCAGATGCGCGCCCAAAGGTGCTCCCGTCCGGGCGGTTGCGGTGCGCGGAAAAGTGAATGCCGAGGTGACATGCAGCACCGGCCGTTTGGCCGTCGACGATTCGTCGCTGTCCAGCCAGCCCAACAGCTGACCAGCGCAGGAGGCATCCGCCGCACCCCACTCACCAGGGCGACTGCCCCACGACCGCGATCCCGCATTATCCAGCGGATTCCCCGCGCCAACCCCGCTCGCCCGCTCACACGCTCCCACGATGCGCAGTAGCACCAGCGCATCCAGCTCCACCTGTCGCGCCAACGGCACCGACTCCTGAAGCGCATCCAAGGCCGACGAAGACATGATCGGAGTGCCAATGGGCGTCAGCGTTGTTGGACGCGGCACTCCTCGCCCCGCAGCATCCACTGCGGCACCGTGCGAACTCGCGGCGTCTCGATCGCCGACGGCATCCGGCGCACCCGCCCCACCCGTCGCTGCCGACGTCCCACTTCCCGCCGCCTGCAAATAACCGCCCGGCGCCTCACCCGCCACCACCGCTGCCGCCGTCAACGATGGCATAGAGAAGGGGTGTGGGCGAGGAAGTGAGAGGGCGTCTCGGCGCGGACGACAAGTCGATGCGCTCCGTGTTCCACAGCGGTCGACCCAAACCCGAAATCGGCGGCGATGGCGCCGCGCGCTGCGTCGGGCGACGCGCTCGGAAGGGCGCTTGACGGGTGCGCGTCATTCGCACGCACGATGGAAGCGGACGAGGCAACGGCTGCTGCCAACGTGAAAGAACTGAATCATCCAGGCAATGCGTTCCCGTTACGATTCCCTCAGGTGGGTAAGGGGAAGCGACCGTGGCGTGCGCCTCGCACGCGGCGCAGCTCGGCGTGCGTGCAAAAGTCAAGCGGGCAGCGCAGGTCGTGGGCCGACAAGACCGCCGAGCGAGAGCGGCTAGAGGAGATCAAGCGGATGGAGCGGGAACTGCTGGACAAGGTGCGCGAGCAGCGCCGCGCGGAACACGAACGGGTGGCGGAGCGGCGACGGCAGCGCGAGGAGAATGCGCTGCGCACAGGCACGTCCTATCAGGTGATCACCAACAACAGCAAACTGAAGAAGATGACCAAGAGGCAGTTGAAAATGTTGCGCAAAGGGCTGCCACCGCCGGCGTCGGCAGGCGCGCCTAGGAAGTGAAGAGGGGCGGGGTCGGCAGCGAACCGTCGCAGATAGGGCCGGCGGTGGCCAACGGGGATGCGGTGTACCGCTCACCGACGCATCCCGAGCGCGTGCCACCGGCGTTGGTCGGCCGAGCAGCAGGACGTCGCCGCAGCGTCTTTGCGCTCACATGACACGGTCATGCCACCCGTTGCGTCGCTGGCGATGGAACACTTTCCCCCGGAGACTGCACCCGACCCCGCAGCGCCGCCCAGTTTGGACGCCTGCAACGCCAGCCTGCCGCAGCACGTGGTGCGACTGCAGCAACGACATGAAACAGGAGAGCAAGAAGTGGCACAGCTGGAGGACGAGCGGCAACGCGTGGAGATGCAGATGCGTAAACTGGCCGAGGCCTACCACGCGATCATCGAGGCCATGCACCGCAAGCGCAAGCCCGGCGAGCACTGCTCGCCGCAGTCTCGACGAGGCACACGATGACTATCGCCATCTGTTGGACAACACTCACGGTCTGCTCTCTATCCTACGTCAGCAGCTGGAGGTCGGCGGAGGCCGCATCGCAGCCCACGC
This sequence comes from Cyanidium caldarium, assembly GCA_026184775.1. Taxonomy (NCBI): domain Eukaryota; phylum Rhodophyta; class Bangiophyceae; order Cyanidiales; family Cyanidiaceae; genus Cyanidium; species Cyanidium caldarium. The sequence goes on along the minus strand of JANCYW010000006.1, from coordinate 221,690 downwards.
TCCCGAGACGGACTTGTTGACAATGGCAGCTGCCGCGACCACTCATCGATCCGCCAACCTGTCCGCAGCATCGGGCGCGCCGGCATTGTCACCCGCCCCTCCAGCATCTGCAACACGAGACGCATCCTCCGTTGCCCGTCCTGCTGCGCCGTGAACCACCCCCGCCCCCTCACCATGGTGACCGGCCAGTCGCCGTTTGGCAGCCCATCCGGCAGCGTCCCGCACCCCATCGTCCTGCATGCCGTCGGTGGCCACCTCCACCAGCCCGATCATGTGGCCGTCCGGTGCGCGCACACTCGCCGCCACCACTCCGTAGGCAGCTCGCTGGATCGGGCCGTCCATACGCGCACCCTCGCGCACACACCGCTGCACGGTGGCATCCACATCGTCCACCTGCAACCGCAGCAGCGGCGTGTAGCCAGCACAACTCGACGCCACGCTCTGCACCTGTTGCACCTCAATCCAGCCGTCCGCTAAACACGCCCACTCCTCGGTGCGCTGGCTCAGTGACAAGCCCACACCACGCTGCCAAAACCGCAGCGATGCCTCCAGGTCGGGCACCAGCAGGAGGACGCCCCGCAACCGTGCCGAACTCATGGGAGACAGAAGGAGACAATCCCTGAAGGTGCGGTAAACCCTTCCATCGATTGCATCGCATCAACCTGGGCATAGCCGATAAAACACGCACTCTTCCCCTGCACACTGCTCATCAGCGTCCTCCCATCCGTCGTGGCACACACGCTTCCTCTGCGCGGGAATCTCTCCGACGGGGCGCGCCAACGCGGGTGTCGTCGCAGCAGCTGGGACGAGGACGGCACAGTTCATCCGCCCGCGAAGAGCGGTCCGAACTGCAGAGACTCGTTGATTAGCACGGGAAAGCGCCTTCGTACCCTCTCCCGGTTTGTTTGCTTCCTCCCCTCGGACTTTTTTCTCTCCGCTCTCATGGGCGAGCCGACGGAGGCGCTGTTGGCGCCCGAGGTGGTTCAGCGGCGGCTGGAGTCGGTGTGGGCGGCGGCACCGAGCGCTGAGCAGTGGCAGGCACTATGGGCGTATACCGGGCGGTTGCCGGAGGGAGAGCCGGCGGGATATCTCAAGTCGTACGCGCTGTTGACGTACTTGCTGGGCGTGGACGCGCAGGAGATGGCGGTGGCGATCGTGTGGCCGGCGCGCACGCTATACGTGTGTACGGCGCAGGCGGTATGGGCGGAGGCACTGAATCGTCTGACGGAGGCGTTACCCGAGCCGTCGGAGATGCAGCTGCGGGTGGTGCAGTTGGAGGCGGCGGAGGAGGTGGCGCAGGCGTTGGCGGCGCGTGGGGTGCCGCGGACGGCGCACCGATGGGCGACGCTGCTGAAAGAGCGCACCCAGCATGACGGCGCTTTTGCCGCCGCTTGTGCGGCGTTCGTCTACGGCGCCGACGAGGTGAGCACAGACCTGGACAATGCTGCCGAGTGGGTCGGCAACCTGCTGATCCGCAAGCACGACGACGAGGTCGCCATCATGCGCCAGTCGGCTCACCTGGCCAGTCGGGTGTGTCAGGTGTTTTTTGTGGACCGCATGGAGACCGCCTTCGATGAAGATACGCATGTCACCCACGAGAAGCTGAGCGAGGAGGTGGAGGCTTGTTTGGCGGTGCCGCATCGCGTGGGCCTGAAGTTGCCGCCTGCCGAGTGCGAGGCCGCCTTCCCGCCGATCATTCAGAGCGGCGCCGATGGGCCGTTCGATCTGCGCCCGAGTGCGGCGAGCGACCAGCGCCGGTTGCGCACCGGGGTGGTGCTGGCATCGATCGGCGCGCGCTACCGCCAATACTGCAGCAACGTGGTGCGCACGTATTTGGTGGATGCGGACCGGTCGGTGCGGCAGATGTACGCAGCGTTGTTGCAGGCGCTGGAGGCAGTGCGGCGGGCGTTGGTGCCGGGGCGCCCGGCGAGCGATGCCTATCAGGCGGCGACGGAGGCGCTCGGCGCCGAGGTGGCCGCCCAGCATCTGGCGCTGCGTTATGTGGGGTACGGCATTGGGCTGGAATTTCGCGACTCGACGTGGCTGCTGAACGAGAAGAATCACAAGCGGCTTCAGCCGGGCATGTCCTTTGTGATCGGCATCGGTCTGCACAAGGTGGGCGCCAACGGCAAAGCGGCGCTGATGTTGGCGGACACCGTGCTGGTGAACGACAGCGCCGAGGGCGCCGAAGTGCTGACGACGACGGCCGCCAAGGTGCCTAGCAAAGTGACCTACTTTTTGGAGGCCGAAGAGGAGGAGGTGAATGAGGATGGCACTGGCCGCGCGCCGGAGGAGCATGCTGACGGCGCCAAGGAGAACCGGCGGATGCGTGCCGACGCCGACGAGGTGAATGGTGGAGCGGGGCGCCCGGAGAAGCCCAACATGCTGAGCGAGCCGGCCATGTCGTCGGTGGGTGCGCGTCGCCGGGGTCAGGCGGCTTCCGCCACCGAGGCCGATGCTGAGGCGGTGGCCGCCGAAGCCGAGCGCATTCGCGCACACCAAGCGCAACTGGCCACCGAGAAGTTGGCCGAGTCGCGGGCGCGGGCATTGGGTGATCGTACCGTCGGCAAGGGCGCGTCCGATGACGGCGGCCGCGGCGCCGACGGCGACGGCCGACCGCGCACCCTCGACCAGTACATCGCCTATCCCAGCGCGGACGCCTACCCGGCGGCACTGCGCCCGCGCCAGCTGCACGTGGATATGGAGCGGGAGGTGCTGCTGGTGCCCATCAACGGCGTGCCGGTGCCGTTCCACGTGGCCACCATCAAGAACGCCTCCAAGTCGGAAGAGTCCGGCTTTGCGTACTTGCGCATTAACTTTCACGTACCGGGAGCCGGTAGCAGCGGCGTTGGCGGCGGCGGCGGCACCACTGGTGGTGCGGTGGCTGCGGCGCAGTCCTCGCTGTTTCCACCTGGCACCAAGGCGGTCCTGAAAGAGCTGTCGTTTCGGTCGCAGCAGGCGAGCAACCTGAACGAGGTGTTGCGCAAGATCAAGGAGCTGCGCAAGCGCTTCACTTCGCGCGAGGCCGAAGCGCACGTGAAGGAGACGCTGGTGAAACAGGCACCGCTGTCGCTGGAGACCGATGCGCGCCGCATCCCGCACCTGGTGGATGTGTGCGTGCGGCCGCCGATCGGTTCGGGTGGCCAGAAAGCCAACCACGGCGTGCTGGAGGCGCATCTGAACGGAATGCGGTTTCGCTCGCGTCAGCAGCGCACCGTCGACATTCTGTACGCCAACGTGAAGCACGCATTTTTCCAGGAGGCCAAGAACGAGGTGGTGGTGGTGGTGCATTTTCACCTGCACACGCCGATCATGGTGGGCAAGCGCAAGACCGCGGATGTGCAGTTTTACACCGAGGTGATGGACTCAACGGTGCGGCTGGCCGACTCGCGGCGCAACCCGTACGATGTAGATGAGCTGGAGGAGGAGCAGCGGGAGCGCGAAAACCGCAACCGCCTCAACAAGCTCTTCTTCAAGTTCACCAAGGAGGTGGAGGCCAAGTCGAACGAGACCATCGAGTTCGACATGCCGTACCGGGAGCTCGGCTTTGAGGGCGCGCCCGACAAGTCGCAGCGCTTTCTGATGCCCACGCGCGACTGCCTGGTGGACCTGATCGAGTCGCCGCCGTTTATCGTCACGTTGGAGGATGTGGAGGTGGCGCACTTGGAGCGCGTCACGTATTCGCTGAAGAACTTCGATCTGGTGCTGGTGATGAAGAACTTCTCGCGCGAGCCGACGGCGCGCAACCAGGTGCAGTGGGTGCGCATCTCCAGCATTCCCACCTCGGAGATGGACTCGGTGAAGAAGTGGCTGGACTCGGTGAACATCCCGTTCTATCAGGGGCCGTCCAATTTGAATTGGAATGTGGTGCTGCGGACGATACGCGAGGACCTGGAGGGCTTCTACGAAGAGGGCGGCTGGCGCTTTTTGGATGCGGAGGCGTCCAGCGAGGAGGAGGAGGGTGAGGGTGAGGAGGGCGGCGACGGGGACGGGGACGAGGACGAGGAGTTTATGCTGGACGACAGCGAACTGGAGGATGCCGATGCGTCCACTTCAGATGATGACGACGACGACGACGGCGACGAGGACTACGACGACGAGTTGGATGTGGAGGAGGAACTGGGCGATGACGACGCCGGCGAGGAGGAGTTGGATTCGGATGACGAGGGGCTGGATTGGGACGAGATGGAGCGGCGCACGCGCGCCGAGGAGAAGCGACACAAGCGTCCGTGGGAAGACGAGGACGACGACGCGGACGACGACGAAGAGGCAGGGCGGGGCCGGCGCGACAGGAAGCACCGATCCCGCGCTCGCGGATAAACACCGACCTACCTGCTTTACTCCTCCTCCGTCGTCTCCGGATAGGGCAGCAGCCCGAAAGATCCCTTCAGCGAATCGAAGAACATAAAAAACACGCCCGACGAGGCCGCTTCCCAGGTGATGCGCGGTATCATCCCGTGAAACAACACCCCGGCGCCCTCGCGGCGGATCATGTGTTGCAGGGTATGGAAGGCGCCGCGCCATCCCGCCCCCGCCGCATTGCTGCCTACCGCGGGTGCGACGGTCACCATCAGCCGTGTGCGTATCACATCCAGCGGGGTGGTGAGCGCGCCCACCGTGCCGCCAGCGCTCATGCCCACCAGCAGCAACTGCCAACTAGGCAGTTGCTGCTGGCCGGTCCACCGTTGCACCCAGCGTTTCAACTGTTCAAACGCGCCAAACTCCAGCGCATCGAACGGCATGTTGCGCATCACGTTGGAGACGTAACCGCGCCAGAAACCGCGCGCGCCCTGCTGCACCAGCACGTGCCGCATGGCATCGCGAATGGTCGGCTGCACACACGCCTGCACGTTCTGTTTCACCAGCTCCACCGGCGTGTCCACCAGGCTGCTGATGACGTTGGCGAGCGCGGCAGCCGTGGTGGAGATCCAGAACGTGCCGCCCGGTGCCGCAGCCTTGTCGCTGTGCTGTCGCTGCCGAGCGGAGAGCAGGGACCGGCGCGACGACTCGTACACGATGGCAAACAGCGCCGCCGTGGGCAGCGAGCCGATCACGCCCGACGCCACGCCCGCATACAGCTGGCGGATGCCGCGGCCGTGGGCCCAGTGTCGCACCGCCCGTTGCAGCGCATTCAACGAATTCGGGCCGCCGCGCCACGAGGAGGCGGATGAAGGGCGGGAGTTGGTGGCGGAGGGGTACGGCCAGGCGGGCACCACGTGTCGCGAGTGAATCCACAGCCGATGCGCCGGCGACAGCTGCTGTGACTGTTTCAGGGTATCCAGCGGGTACAACAAAAACTCCACCACCGCCTCGGATATGGCCCCGGCGCAGGCCTCGAAGGCCATGCGGCGGGCAGGTGTAGCCCGTCGTTCCAGTAGAATGAGCGGGCCGTGACGCACCGAGGCGGTCGCTAGTCGCATCGATGGCGCGGCCACCACCGGCAGGGAAACAGGGCGTCGGTAGTGCCATCGACTGTGCCAGCTTTCGGCGGTGGCGGCATGCTCCCAAGCGCCGCAGTGATTCCGTCGCAGCAGCGGTACGCACTGCGACGGGTCGTATGCTAACGAGGCGGCGTGCAGAGCGTCTCGCGGTGAGGTCCACGGAGTGTCCCACCACGCAGTGCCCCACTGCGCTCGCCATAGGTCCCAATGGAAAGCGGCATCCGGTGCGCTACCGGAATGATGCGGTCCGTGGAGCGGGAATCGCGGGTCTCGGCTCTCCGGCGCCCGCCAGCCCGGCGCCGCGAACGAGGTCATGGGTGTGCGCCGCAGTGCACTGTCGTCCTCAGGCCTCGAGATGATGCGGCTGTTCGGCCTTTATCGTCGAAACGTCCCCCCCATCATCCCATTCTCTTTCCATCCCACCTACCACCCATTCTCCTTCCCCGTCCGAAGCGTCTTCTGTGCGCACCACGGCCTCTCTTCGACCGCGGGCACACCACTGCCGTCGAGCGCTCGAACGCTGCGACACGGGCGCCGCCGCGGCCGAACGGAGCGCGATGGGACACCCCACGGCCCGAGTGGTGGCCTATGGGGTGGGGGAGGGGAGAGGATCACCGATGCGTCCGCCAACGGAATGAACAGACCTGCCTTTCATAGTGGAACTACTTCATCATGTCCCCTATTCTCTCCTCTCCGATCCTCTTAGCGCCTCTGTCCATTATATCAAGTGCACGGGGCAGTCGAGCTGGCGCCAGCGTCGCAGGTCGAACCCGTTTTTCGACTGCAGCGGTCGGCGGCCGAACTTGATATCGGCCATCTCCTCCCAGGCGAATCGCTGCCAGTTGCTTACGTGCCACTGTGGATTCTCCCGGTCGTAGATCGGATCGCCGTCCCCCATGGGTGTCGGCGCATTGCCCCAGTTTTTGTGGTAGATGCCCTGCGTCATGGTGTGGCCGTTGGCCCACGTGGTCCACCCGAGCAGCTCCATGCGCATGCGCAGGTTGGCCTCGTGGCAGTCGTCACCCACATCGAGATACTCTTCGAGTCCGTTCAGCAGCTCGAAGGCCTTGAACGGCAAGGCGGCCACGTTGAACTCGAAAAACACCCAGGTGGTCCACTCGCCCGGTTGGTGCAGCAGCTGATGCGGCGGTAGTTGCTTATCGGCCAGCGCCTGCCGATACGCCTCCGCCGCTATGTTTCCCGCATGCGGCGGGTCGCGGCGCAACCACTCCTCAAACACCGCCTCGATGCGCTTGGTGTGGTCCGGGAAGCGGTCCTCTTGCGGTTTGCAAAACGACGGGTGCATACGACGGCGGTCGGTGCTCGGCGCCCAGTTCCATTCCGGTTCGAACAGGCTCATGCGATCCTCCTGGTCCACCACGGTGCGATTCGGCTTGTACGCGTCTTCCAACACCCACCAGCGCTCCGGCGTGCTCAGCAAGTGGGTGGCGTGCTGCGGGTCGGCGTAAAAGTTCACGATCGACTCGATGAAATTGGGCATGAGCCAATTGTTGTCCATCAGCGACACGAAGATGCGACCGCGCGCCAACAGCACCCCGGTGTTGAGCGCATTGTACAGGCCGAAGCGTGTGTTCATGTATTTGGGGTGCTTCGGCTTGCTGCCGCTGACGTGCACCAGCGGGATGTTGCGCGCCGCCGCCCACGCCCATATCTTGCTGGCGCGGTAGCCGTGCATCTCGTCGATGATGATCAGCTCGTAGTCGCGATGGGTCTGGATGGCCAACGAGTTGAACAGGATGTCGTAGCCGCCGGGCCGCCGCGTGGTGTACACGATGGACACGAGCGGTCGCTCTTGGTGACGCGCCCGTTCCTGTCGTTGCCGCTGTCGGACCGGATCGATATACAGCGGCACCGTGTGACAATAGGCATACGGGTCCGTGATGGTATCTGTCGGGCGCTGGCCGGCGCGATCCGTCTCCAGCATCTGTCGCACGCTCGCCAATTCGACCGTTCGGGCGATCAGCGTGGCGTTCATCTCCGCCAATTGTCGTTGCAGTTGTGTCATGGAGGTGGCCGCCGTGGTGTTCCCAGCGAACCCGCCAAAACGCCGCGCTATCGCCTCTGGCGCCCTCCCTCCTCGTCCACGGCGCTCTGAAACTCCATACCACCACGTCCATGCACAGGTCAGCAACACCATCAGCGCCAGCAGCACCGACAACAACACCGGGTTCAGTCGTCGTCGCAACTTGGCCCACATGGCCAACCGCGACCGCGCGGCCCGTCCGCACCACCGACTCCACAGCCGCAGTCGCCGCACAGCGGCTCGCAATCGTGGCGCCAGACCGGCATTCTTCGGGCAGTCACTGGGATGACCTCCCGGCAACGCCGTGCACATAATGAACGCAGTGGTAGACGCTAAAACATTCTTCCCGCCATTTTACGGACGGAGACGTGTCGCGCGCCATTCGGCAGACCCGCGTCGGCAACATCCGAGGCGATACCGGAGATGCATGTTGCATAGAAAAAGATCGGATGGGGGAATGCGTTCGGGAAACAGGAGACAACCTCCCCGGAGTGGTGTTCCCCGCGACACGCAAGCGACATCACATGTATCGGCCATTATCGGCGCGTGCGCCTGGCTCGGAGGAAACGACGACCTGGCGGTGCTGACGCTTCGGCATCGCCCGGCGGGGCGGCTCCTCCGATCGGGTCGGCGCTGTTGCCCATCGCCAGGTCGGGGAAACCGACCGCGGAGGACGTCGACGACGGTGCCGTCGCTGCGCCGCCAAACGAGAACGAGAATTGTGGCTGCGAGGGCATGAATGCCGACGCATTCGCGTTCAGCGCAGATGCTGCTGCTGCTGCTGCTAGTGGTGGTGGTGGAGTTGTCGATGGCGCTGCGCTCACGACGGCCGTCGCCGCATCGCCACAGGACCCGCCTCCAAACACAAACGGGGTCTGACCGGCGGGCGGTGCGGTGAACGAGAACGTTGGCGGCGGCTTGCTGGCCAGCGCGCCGAACTGGAACGTCACCGGAGGTGCCGATGGCGGACTCACATGCGATATGGTCGTCGTCGTCGTCGGCGGCGGCGGCGGCGGCGGCGCCGTGAACGAAAAGATCGGCGGGCGCTCCGTTGCGGTCGCCTCGTCTGGTTGTGAGCGCCCTGGCGACGGCACATCCGCCGACCGCGGTTTCAGCGCGCTCTCCGCAGCGGTCGTGTGGTCGGCCGGTGGAACAGACTCGTCCTCCACTAGCCGCGACTCTGGCACGGCCGGCAGCGATGCTTCGGGTGCTGGGCGCTGCTCCTCTCTCGCCGACGACTCGACCGGAGGTGTTGCCTGCCGGAGATCGATCGTCGATGCCGCTGCCGGAGCCCACGATGGCAATGTCGGCGTCGTCGACGCCGGTGGATGCTCCGGCTCGACGGTCACCTCTACCGATGGCTGCTCCAGCACCCGTCCCGTACCGCCCTTGGGTACTCCCTTCGCCGCACGGCGTTCACCTGTCGTGCATTCCGTTGCTGGCGGTGGCGTGCTCTTGGGCGCAACTTCTCCCACACGCGACACCTCCTGCCTCTGTTCTTCGACTCGCTCGTCGACCGCGGCGATTTGGTCGTGTCGACGCTTGGGCGACGGGCGCCGCAGCACCGCATCCTCCGCCGACGCACTCCCCTCGCCTACCATTTCTTTGTCCGCCGGTTCCGCCGTCTCCCACGGCGGCGGTGCCGCAATGGACGGCGGTCGCGGCGGCAATTCCGGAAGCGACACCGTCAGTGGCGGTGGCGTGCGCGGCGGCGCTAACACCTGGTTAACGTGACTTGACCGCCGCTCTGGTCTTATCGCCGCCATCGGCGACGGTTTCCCGACGGTGCTTGTATCGCGCGATGCTCGCATCGATCCCTCAACTGCGGACACCTCCCGCGACACCTCGGCCGCACTGGACACTCCTGTCCGCGGCGCCTGGTGTCGTCGCAACGCGGCGCTGTGCAATTCGATCGCCGCAGCAGCGCGATCCAACGCCGCCTCCAACTCCGACGGCGACTCGGGGGCGCCATCACCACCATTGCCGTCCCATATCGACCGCCTCAGCGCCGCGGCCGAGTCGGTGCTCGCGTCCACTCGCGCTCGCTTGGCCGAGTGCTCGCCGGACGCCGCCGAGAAGGAAATGTGCCGCGGCGTTGCATCCGCCGCTCCCACCTGCGATGCCTCCAGACGGGCCTCGGCCTCTTGCCGTTGTTTCCGCAGCGACGCCGCCAGCTGACCTAGACGGGACGGTTGCGAATCGAGCGAACGCAGCGGTGTTCCAGCGCCCGCCATGGCCCGGTCAGTAGACGGCATCGGCGGTCGCTCGGCCCGTGGCATGACCAGGGGCGTCCGCACGGTAAGCTCGTGCGGCATCCGGCGCGGCGCGCGCTCCGGCTCATCCGCGCCCGAGATGCTGGCCAGCGGAGGCGACTCCGACGGCGGACACCCGTCGGAGGGTATCACACCCGACGACACGGAATTCATCGTCGGTGGCGCCGGCCATTCTCCGGGCAACCGGTGCGCGCCCAGGGTGGTGTGCTGCGGCTGCTGCCGCGGCGCCGACCACGACGCATTCGGAACTGCCGGGCGCCATACACCGTGCCGGGAATGCAGATGACTCCACACTGGTGGTGAACGCTCCAACAATCGGAACGCCGGCGAGGACGATTGCTCCGAACGGGCCCATTCCCGAGCGGATGCGCCGCTCATCTCGGCGGCATCTCGTTGAAGTAACGTCTTGAGCACGTCCGTGGCATTCGGTGGTGGTGGTGGTGGTGGTCGGATGGTCTCTTCGGCGCGGACGACGCTGCGTTCGGACGCCGGCGAGCCCGACGGCCTTTCCGCCATGACCGGCGTCCGCTCACCTTCCACGCGCTCGCGCAACAACGTCATCAGCTGTTCGTATTCTTGCACCGTCATCGAACGATCGCCCATCTCCTGAAAGACACGTCGGGCAATATCTTGTGGCGAGGCGGTCTCGGTGCGCGTTCCCAGCGGCTGCTCCGTGCGCTCGGCCTCTGCCGGGTGCTGTTCGCCGCTCGAGCGGCGGGCCACTACCGGTCCGGTAACCGGCAGCACGTCGGTGACGCTCCGGTCGGCATGCGTCGTAAAGCGCGCCTCTTTCGTTGCCTTGGGTGCCGCACGCACCAGATGCCCCAGACGTTGCCGCAACGCCGATGTGGTGCCGCCGCCGGAAACACCTGCGCGTTTGGCCTCCGCCTGCAGTTCCCGAAACGAGGCCACCTCCAGCCACTGCCTCCACGAAGTAGCACGGTCGCGGGCATCGTTCGCGTCGTCACTGCGTTGTCGCACCGTCGGCGTCGCGTGGCCTCCCTCGGGCTGCGTCTGCTGCTCTTCATCCGCGTAGGTGGCGGGAAAGGGACGCAGTGAGTCGCGGTCCAACTCCTCGGGTTCCATATCGGTGGTGATGCCGGCCACGCTGCGCAACGACTGACTCGAGCGCATCGCAAGCACAGCGGGTGACTCGGGCTCTTCGGTCGCTGGACGCGGGCGCGCGGGCGAGGAGGCCGTCAGCGATGCTGGCCGGCGCGGCGCAGTGGCGTGGCCACGCAGGAACGTGCCGCTTCCACGCGGTTTCTGGATGGGCAGCGCCGTCTGCACTCGATATCGCGTTCGCTCGCCGGTGCTGGAGGTGCGTGACGGTGCTTGCGGCTCGGGCCGGCGCCACAGGTATTCCGCCACGCGTTGCACGGAGCGGCGCAACCGCCACAGCAGCGAGGTGGGAGTGTGTGGTTGTTCGCTGGTGTCGCGCTCCCTCGACGACGACGTTGCCGGTTGTGGCGGTGCGCGCGACACACGCGCTGTGGCCCGACGTCGTCGGAAAGTGGCCGGCGAGGTGATCGGCTCGACGCGCTTCGTCGGTGCTTTCGTCTCGGCGGCACTTCCCCGCCGGCGGACCTTTGTAACCTTGCCAGTGCTGGGCGTTGCACGCTTGCGCCGCTGCGGGCTCGACGCGCTGGCAGTTGGCGGTTGATTCCGTCTCCGGGCTCGCACCGGTCCCGCCGTGGGGGTGCTCTCGGCATCTTTCGCGTCGGGCGGCGTGGAGGGCGCAGCCACGGTCGCCGCCCGACGCGTTCGCCGCGCCCCTCCACCCGCACCCTCCGCCGTCTCTCCTATTGTCCCTGGCGTTGCCGTCGCGTTTCCGTCGGCCTTGTCGGCGGCCGGTTCGGCAGGCGTGTCGACCGCGGTTGAAGGGGTTGCGCTCTTCCCCGCCGGCCTATTCGCTCGTCGGCCTCTCCGCGTCCGTGTGACCAACGGCGTCTCGCTGCCTTTCCCTGCTGCCGTCGTCGGCGATGAGTTCGCTTCAAAGGTGACCGCTTTCAGTGGAGCGCGCTTCGCGGCCGCCCTGGCCGAGGCGGGTCGTCGGCGCCGCGGCGACCGTCGTCCGCCCTCTGGCGTACCTTGTTGCGACTCTTGCGCCGCCGCCGCCGCCGCCGCCGCCGCATCCTCTCTTCCCTCTCCTTCGTACACTCCGTGCCTGGTGATGACCATAGCGCTTCCTACAAGTGATGCGGCCGTCGACACCCACGAGACGAAAGAGGTTTTCGGATCGGTGACCGTTTCGATCGCCCAGCGGCAACGTCTCCCGCGGCGCGGACCCGTGCAGAGAAGCGTGGCGAGGATCAGAGCGTGGGGTGGTGTAAAGTAAACTGCTTTTTACGGCACTGTGAACAACACAGTACCCCCGGCGAAGATGTATATCGCGGGTGTCTCTCGACACGTGTGTCCGTCCCTAAGGAATTTCATGCCACGAATGTCTCTGCTCCCAACGTCATCCCTTGCTCGCACATACACACACCCGTCACTCCCGCTTTCCCTCAATATCCTCAGACAGGTGGGCGCCCTTCGCGTCTCGCAACCTCCCACCGACGATCGGCAGGGCGGCGATGCCGAGAAAATGGCGGGAACGATCGACGCGGCCATCGCGACGGGGCACCTCATCATCCGCTTCGCTTCCCGGTCTGCCGCTCGCCGCCGCCCGTATCTTCCGACCATGCGCGACTGGCTGCGGTTGGCGGGCGCCATGCGGCATTGGGACAGACTCCTTGGTCTGTTGGGTGGAGAGGCGAGTCGACGGAGTGCCGCGCAGTGGAGTGCGTGGAGGGAGCCGAGTTGGAGAGGCGCCGTCGGAACGAGCCGCGGGCGCACTCCGCCGAGGAACGCGGCGCCCCCGCGGACGCCGTTGATCACGAACGCGAACAGCAACGGTTGGCAGCAACTGCGGATGCGCACACTGCTGACTGGCGCTTACGCTGGACACCGTTCTGCGGTGGTGTCGCACGCCAACGAATTTCAACACCACCTCCTCGATCGCGCCGCGGCCACCTCATCCACCTCCTCCGCCCAGACGGCCTCGAAACCAGCCGTCGATCCGTTGGCCGCTGGCGTACTGCCCAAAATAAGCGTCGTCGGTGTGGGCGGCGCTGGCGGCAATGCGGTGAACAACATGATCGCCTCCTCGCTGTCCGGGGTGGAGTTCGTGGTGACCAACACCGACGCGCAGGCGTTGAGCCTGAGTCTGTCGCGCCGCTGTGTGCAGCTGGGCGCGATGCTCACCGAGGGACTGGGTGCCGGGGCGCGCCCCGATGTGGGACGCGCTGCCGCCGAGGAGTCGTTCGAAGCGATCAAGAACGAACTGCGCGGCTCGCACATGGTGTTCGTGACTGCAGGCATGGGCGGCGGCACCGGCTCGGGCGCCGCCCCGGTGGTGGCCCGCGCCGCCGCCGAACTGGGCTGCCTGACGGTGGGCGTGGTGACCACGCCCTTCCTCTTCGAGGGCGCTCACCGTGCCAAGGTGGCACAGGCCGGCATCGCCGAGATATCGCAGTGTGTGGACACGCTGATCGTCATTCCGAACCAGAACCTGTTCAAGATCGCCAACGCACGCACCACCATGATGGAGGCGTTCCGCCTCGCCGACCAAGTGCTCTATTCGGGGGTGCGCTCGGTGACCGACCTGATGACGGTGCCCGGACTGGTGAATCTGGATTTTGCCGACGTGCGCAGCGTGATGAGCGAGATGGGCAAGGCGATGATGGGCACCGGCGAGGTGGAGATGGAGGGCGGCTCGGAGGAGCGGGCCGTGCGCGCGTGCGAGGCGGCCGTGCGCAATCCGCTCCTGGACGATGCGTCGTTGCGCGGCGCCCGCGGCGTGCTGGTGAACATCACCGGCGGACCGGACATGACGCTGTTCGAGGTGGATGCGGCGGCGCACCGGGTGCGCGAAGAGGTGGACGCCGACGCGAACATCATCTTCGGGTCGGCGTTCGACGAGAGCATGCTTGGCAAGTTGCGCGTGAGCGTGGTGGCCACCGGCATTCCCTGAGCGAGCACAAGGGCAGTGGTCGTTGTTGTAAAGGCGGAGAGCGTCGTCGCGACTTGTCCCCCAGGAAAGCGCTTTAGCAACCACAGACAACCCTGTGCACATACATGGACCATTGCCTACAAGTCCACACTTAGTCCGAGCCCGCTAAACGAGCTGTTCACCTCGTTCCACCGCTTGCGGGCGAAGATCTCCGCCGCCGTCGGCTTCAACGGTTTGTGCGCGAACGCCACCGGCGTCCATGAGCCATGCAAATCGGTGGGCACATAATGTCGCAACGGCACGCGGGACACCAGGCGCAGCGTCTGCGCATCCAACACCGCCAGGTAGTTGGACATGTGCCGGCCGTCGTGCACCAACACCAGCAGGTACCCGAAATCCTCCGCAGCGGCCGTGTCGCCTTCGGGTGTCGGACGCGGCACAAACACCGGCTCGCCGACGAATTCGTGCGGCGCCGCGGTCACCCAGCTGGCCAGCAGCTCACCGCTGTGGGCATCGAGTTTCACCACGCGGCGGAACGGGCTCGGCGCCGTTAGCACCGCGCCGGCCGAGAAATACGCATAGCGGTAAGACTGGCTGAGGCGCCGGCCGTTCAACATGGGAAACTCCAGATAGATATCGCTGAGGCGCTTCCAGGTGGCCCGGCCGGCGCGACCGTCGCGGGCCAACTCGATGCGGCAACGCCACAGCGCCGACTTGGGTACGCCCCGCGCAAAGTCCACCCCACGCAGCAACAGACCGTCACCCGGCGGCGACTTGTTGGAGGAGCCGTAAAAGAGCCGGTCCATGCGACAGCCGTCCACCACCACCGCATCGCCGTCGTCGCGTGCATTCACCCAGTGGAATACCGAGCACGGCTCGCACTCGATCACGTGCGCCGGCTCCTCCGGGCGGTCGCGCGGTACCAACCACAGCTTGGCGTTGCGGCGGTCCCCCAGCCAGCGGATGCTCTCGCCGGCAGTGCGCAGACCCAATACGAACGGCCACACGTCGAATGCAATCGGCGCCTGCAGCAAGAGGTAGTAGCGCTGGGTGAACATAAAGTCGTGGAAAAAGCCAAATCCGGGAATATCCACCGGCCGCTCGCTCAGCAGCTTCCAGGTGTCGGCCTCAAACTCCAGGAAACGCAGCGACATGCCGCCGAGGCGCATACGATTGGCAAAGCCCACCAGACGGTTGCCGCGCACCGGATCCACGTGCGGGTGCGCCGTGAAGGTGTCGCCGTGCTCCGCCAGCACGCCGCCCAGACGGACGTCGCCCTCGGTCCGCAGATCATCGGGCGTGAGCGCATGCGGGAGGCCGCCCTCGTACAGCGTCAACAGCCGTTTGGCGAAATATATGACGTTGGTGTTGGCCAGGTTCTTCTGCTGCAACTCGAATAAGTTGGCCAGCCAACCGCCCGGTTTGGGCGTGGCAAACGTGCCGCGGTACAATTGGCGGCCGGCCGCCTTCTCGCGCAGGTAGCCGCGCGTCTGCACGAAGCGGTTGCGGAACCAGCAGGTGCCGTCGCCCGGAAAGGTGAACGCGGCGACGGCGCCGTCGCCCTCCCATGGGTGCCGCAGGTGGTCCGGCCCGACGGTGTATTTGGCCGGGCCGTTGCGAAACAGCGTCCCGACCAGATCCTTGGGCAGCGGCCCGATGGCATCGGCGGAGATTCTGTACGAGTCTTCGTGGGTCAAGTTCGAGTAGGTGCGGATCCACGCCTCGTGATCATAACCTAGGGTCTGCTCGGCAGCGTCAGCTGGAGGGGATGTTTGGGATGAGGAGCGCGCGTCGCCGGTTTGCACGGCTTGGCAGCGCCGCCATCCGGAGGGTCGCTGTCGCCGCCGTCTGGCCTGGACGGGAGCGCCGCGAGGCGTCGGAGTGAACGAGGACGCGTTCGCGGAGAGGACAAGGGAGGAATTCACCGCCCTTTGGTTGATTGTGGCGGTGCTCAGTACAAACGCCAGGGACTCCATGGGTAACGCAGCCCCAAGCGTGTCCCTGAGAGATTTTGGTCGCAGTAGCGCTCTCAGACCGTCTGTTCACGTTGGGTACCCAAACAAATCTCACGCGAGCGGGCACCTTTCATCGTGCGGTCGACGACGTGTGTGGAGTGTGGTTCGCGAATCATGAGCAGGAGGGCGGATGCACGGCAGAAGATGCACAAACGAGAGCGAGAAGCGGGTGGATGGAAGCGGGTGGACAACAAACCATGGAGGCGTCAGAGTTTCGCGGGCCATCGAGGTTATCTGGGGAGCGTCTGATAACGATGCCACCGCCGTCCGCCAGCACGATACGTCCCATCCATCCCAATGACGCCACGCTCCACCCGCAACCCGCCCAACGGCTCCTCTGCAACACCCACGGTACCTCTCGACGAGCTGTGTGCCATCGTCAACGGCCATCCCATATCTTTAAAACGCAACCTCACCATCGCCGCCTCTCCGACGCTCTCGCTGAATTCCGCAGCGACAGCCTGCAGCGAGGCGCTCACCACTTGCGCCGGGGAGCAGGCGAACGCGCGGATCGCCTTCTCGTGCGTATCGCAGTGCGGAAGAGTCCATGACACGGGGCTTTGGTTTGTGTATGGTAGACTGGGGAAGCGGTGAAGTTGCCAGGAGTAGGCCAGTGTCGGCAGGTGCCGACGCGGCTCGTCGGTGGCACCGCTGCCCAAGGGCATCGTTCGCAGCGCCGGCCGCCCTCAGCCGAGGCCACCGAAGAGTCATCCTGCTCTCGAAGTGTGCATCCAAAGCGCGACCGTGCCGCGCACCGACTCGCAAGCGATTCACCTCCACTCGGCTTTCTTTCTCGCAGTGGCGAGCGCAGCACATCCCACCGCCCGACGATGAACCCGAGCAGCACCCGTCCGATATTGTTGCCAGGACGCCGCGGACACCTAGACCATCGTCGCCATCCACCAACGCTGAGTCGGGCAACCGAGATGGCGCCCGCACGAACATGTTCGCCGACCTCGACGAGGGCCTCTGGGGCATCGTCTCGCAGCTGCCGCTGAAGCGGCTGCTCATCTGGGCCGCCTTCGCCTGGCTGGTGTACCTGTGTCGACCGTTCATGGGCGTCCTCTTCGGCACGTTTGTGGTGTCGTACGTGGGTGTGTCGTTTTGCCAGTGGGTCGGCCGGCGACTCGTCGAGTATGACGTTCAACTGCCGCGGCGCGCCATCGTGTCCATCTACTACGCGTGCATCGCGCTGTTCATCACCACCACCAGTCTGGTGACCATCCCGCGCATTGTGCGCGAGGGGCAGTACTTTGTGGGCATTATCCGCAGCAGCAATCCGTACGTGTGGATTGCCGACACCATGCGGCGCGCATTGGGCGACGAGCTGTCCGCGAAAGTGGAGGCGCTGGTCATGTCGGATCGGGCGCGGGCGTGGTCCGACGCCGAGGCGGTCAGCGGCATGCCCAACAATGGCGACACCGTGGGAAGCACGGCGCTTACCGATGACGCGGCTGCCGTGGACGGTGGCGCGAAGGAGCGCGCCCAGATGCCGCGACCGACGGAAGTGCCGCGCAATGAGCGCCAGCGCGAGCGCGACGGCCGGCGCGAAGCAACGCTGCCGGTCCACGGACGTGTCCCTACTACCGACCCCGCCGAGGAATGGACCGAGGAGCGCTCGCGCCGCCTCGGCCTTATGCTGCAAAAGGCACTGTCGCAGTACGTGAACCGCTTCGCCTCGATCGTCAGCCGCATCCTCGGCGACAGCACCAAGATCATCGTCAAAGTGCTGCTATCGCTGGTGTTCTCGTTTCTGATCGTGTGGGATCTGCCGTCGGTAGCGCGCGGCGTGCGCTCGCTGCGCAAGTCGCGCTTGCGAGCGGCGTACTCGGAGCTGGCGCCTGCAGTGAGCGAGTTCTTCACCCTATTGGGCCGCTCGTTCGAGGCGCAGTCGATGATCGCGCTGGTGAACACCACGCTCACCACCATCGGCATGGCGGTGCTCGGCCTGCCTGGCATCGGCTTTCTGTCGCTGCTGTGTCTGATCTGTTCGTTTATCCCGCTGGTGGGCATCATGCTGAGCACGCTGCCGATGTGCATCGTAGCGCTGACCGAGTACGGCGCCATGCGCGCTTTCCTGGTGGTGGTGATGGTGGCGCTGGTGCATTTGGTGGAGGCGTACTTTCTCAACCCGCGCATCTACAGCGCGCACCTCAAGTTGCCGCCGCTGGTGGTGCTGGCGGTGCTGTACATCGGCGAGCACGCCGCCGGGGTGATGGGGCTGGTGTTGGCGGTGCCCATCACGGTGTACGCGCTGCGATGGATGTACGGCGAGGCGGGCACCGAGTCGATGGACAGTGCAACGGTGTGGCCGGAGGCGGCCGCGTCCACGGACTCGCTGTCCGCCGACCCGCGCCTCTGAACCGGATGCCTGCCGGGAGTCATTGATGAGAGCGTGTTCGTAAACGAAGCGGGTTATTCGTATAGGAAAGAGGGATGCAAAGGGGGTGTGTCAGGTCAAGTGGCGTCCCTTGTTTGCGCTCACCCCCGTGCCAGTCTTTATGCAGGTGCGCTCGCAGATACTCGTCGTCGCCTGGCCGGACGGCCGGTACTCGACATCCTCCACCACCGCGGATTCCGGTTCCGTCGCTCGGCGCGCTGTTCATCCTCCTCAGTTTCCTCACCATGGCCAAGGCGTCGGCCAAGCACCGACTGGTACAGAATCGTCAGCGGCTGCAGGTGTTGCTGGTGTGCATAGCGGTGGCCGACCTGCTCTACCTGTTGCGAGTGGTGCGGCGGTGGTTCCCGTTCTGGGAGGTGCTGCTGATGGCGTTGAACAACTTGGCGCTGTGGTTGGTGTATCACAGCTTGCGACAGGCGGCTGCACCGGAGTACGATGCCGCGAGCGGTGCGCTGTTGCATGCCGGGCACGATCTGCGCACACCGGGTCTGCTCGAGTACGCGCAGGACGTGGTGTACGTGGGCAGTGCGGCGCAGGCGCTGGCGACCCTCTGGCCGTGGTTCTGGTTGCTGTACGCCGCCGTGCCGCTTTATGCGCTGGTGCAGCTGTGTCGGTATGTGTTGCGACCGCGGCGAGAAGCGAGTCATCGGAAAAGCGGACGGGAGGCGCGCCGGGCGCTGCACTAGCTCTCGTCGTCCAGCTCGAAATGCAGCAGCAGCTCGTCCAGCTCCTGTTTGGACGGCACTCGGCTGCCAGGACTGCCGCCGGGAGAAGCGGCCTCGCCGGTGGTGGATGCGGGAGGTGGTGGCGGCGGCGGCAGTGGCGGTGGCGCTTGGGGCGCACTCCCGGGAGCGGACACAGGAACGCGTTCCGTCATCGCTGCCGTTGTCGGACGGGCGACGCCGCCCACACCGCTTTGCACTCGCGGCCGTTTGGAAGCGTCCCATGCGCCGCCCCGATTGTGCTGCTCGTGCGCTCGCTGCTCCACGGCCACTTGCGCCAGGAATGCCTTGTCGTACAGCATCAGTCCGAGCCGCTTGCCAAAGTTCTTCAGACTGCGTTTCAGCGCATCCGTGCAGGCCTCCTTGCGCACCTTCTGCAGCGCGTCACCGCGGGTGCGCGCCCCGTCACACTGCCCGCAGCCGACGTCGTCGTGAAAGGTGCCGCGGCGATGTAGCGTGACCCGCATCACCACCGAGGCCATCGCCGACCAACGCCCGTCCGGCTGCTGCTCACAAAAGTCCACCTCGAACGACAGAATGGTGTTGGACCAGCCGTCATACCCGAAAATATCGTTCGCCGTCTGAATCACCTGCCAGCCTTGCAGGTAATATAGCGGTCGGCCACCCGGACCGATCCGCTTGGACACCTGCTCGACGGGTATGCGCGCCTCCAGCGCCTCGCGCACCGGCGCCTCATCAGCGGCAGGTGCCTCTGTCGGCAGTGCATTGGTTTCCCACTTCAGCTGCCGCCCCATCGTCCCGACGACACCACGACGTGCCGATTTGGGTGGCGTCGCCGGCAGCCACGTCGGTTTGGCGATGGACGGCGGCGGCGAACGCACCAACGGTGCTGCCGTCGGCGCTGCCGAGCGCTTGTTCACCCCCGATACACCCTCGGCTTTCACCGCCGGCACGCACAAGGGCGCGTTCATGACAGGAGGTGTGTGAGCGGAGTAAACCGCGGCGCCAGGTGCCTCTCGGCGGCACTTCCCGCTGGGTGCGCGCGCCAATGCGTTCGTCAGAGGCGTGGTGACGAAAATCTGCCGGCGAACCGAAAAAACCGGCGATCGGCGCGACCCCGATTGCCGGCCTGGAGGGCGCTGCGCAGAGCACGGAGCGGGGGGAATCGACTCGGGAGGGATCGCACCCGGCCAGTGCTGTCGCACGTCATGTCTTCAGGGAAGCGGCAACGGACGGATTCGAGTCGGTACGATGACATTTTCGGACCGGTAGCGGCTGAATTGGACGCGTACAAGGAAAAGCGTGAGCGGCTGGTCAAGGCGTCGCGGGATACCACGGCGGCCGCCAAGAAAGTGATCTTCAAGCTGTTGCGGGTGAACAAGGTGGTGGAGCCGACAGCGCGCACCCTCGATGATCCGCTGCTGGATGAGGCTGAGGAGGATTTGGCGGCAGTGCGGCGGAAAATTGTGGACGACATAGCCGCCGAATTCGTCGCCGATCCCGCTTCGTCGCTCACCGAGGAGTACTGGCGATATCAGCCGCAGTTTTCTACGGGCTTGCAAGAATACATCGAAGCGGCCTGTCTGTATGCGTGGGTGCGCCATAGCGTCTGTGCCGGTTGGCGCGAGCTGCAGGCGCAGCTGCCGCAGGTGCCCATCGACACGACCGACTACCTGCTGGGCGTGTGCGACCTCACCGGAGAGGTGATGCGCGAGGCGGTGCAGTCGGTGGCACTGGGCAACGTGCAACTGCCGTTTGCAGCCTGTCGCTTCCTGCAGCAGCTGCTGGTGGAGTGCCGGGCGCTGAAACAGACGGCGGCGCGATCCTGGCCCGGGACGGTCAACTCCGAGCTGGACAGGAAGCTGGAGACGATGGCATCGAGTGTGGTGAAAGTCGAGGAGACCTGTTACAAGTTGCGTTTGCGACAAGCCGAGTATCCCGCGGCGGCCGGCGCGATACCGCCGCTGTCGGAGGAAGAGCCGAATCGGACGGTCGACGACTGAGCTGGACACCCACCGAGGACGGGATCGCCAGTGTCCGGGAACGGCGTGTGTGTGTGTGTCACTGCCGCTCGATGATGACCAGCGATGGCGCCTTGTGGCGATTCAGCCATTGGTGCGCCAGCGAGGTCCACTGGCGCGAGTCGAGGCGCTGGGCCCATTCGAATACGGCGCGCTCCTCGCCGGCACCGCCCTCATGGCCGGTGTAACAACTCACCGACAATACGCCGCCGTCGGGGCGTATCAGGGCACTGGCCGCCTCCAGGCTGCGCACGGTGCTGGCGGGCGTGGTGGTCACTTGCCGATCGGAGCCGCTTCCCGGCAGATATCCTAAATTGTACACTACGCAGGAGACGCCTTGCATGGCGATGCGGTGACCGAGGCGTCGGTCCTGTTGCAGATCGTCCTCGTCACCGTCTTCCGGGTCGCGCCACAGCCAATCAAACGCTTCATGTGATCCACACGCCAGCCGACACTCGAAGCCACCGTTGGGCGCATCGCGCGACACCCCGCGCACCCGCAGACGCAACCCGTCGCCCGTCCGCCGCCACAGCACGTGATCGCCGAACGCGTCGTGCAACCGCCGCCAGGTCGTCAACACCGCCTCCGGTTGCAAGTCCATCGCCAGGAGGGTGCCGGCAACCGGCGCACCTGACAGCTGCGCTAACGCCAACGTGTCGTGACCGTTGCCGCTGGTGGCGTCGACCACCACATCGCCCGTCCGCACGGCCCGCCTCCAATACTCCCGCGCCAGACCGGTGTTGCGGCGGACGACACTCTGCCCCGCCGCCCCCTCCACCCCGAAGACGGCGTCTCGGAGAAGGAGGCGCCGTTCACCGTTTCGAGCACAGACAGGGAGCCGTGGCGGTCTCCACGCTGGCCGCGACAGACCCCACGGCGGCACGGCAAATGAGAAGAGCCAAGGCGGGCGCATCGTCGACCGAACGAGCGTGCCACCGAGCGCCTCCGAAATCTCCGTATACGTCACCGATGCGATCTCCTCTACCACACGCCGAACCCAATCTGCCCTACTGCTGCCCCATAACACTTTCTCGTCGTCGTTGCCACGTCCCCGCACACCATGCGCAAGGCGCCCGACCCCCGACACCCCGCGCGCGCGCCGCCGCCGTCTGCCTTCGCGCGCGATCGATGCGCGGGTGCGCTGCGGGAACGAGCTCGGGCGCGCGCTGCTGCGGCTACCGAGTGGCTGACGAGGTGCCCTGCCTCGCCGCCTCTTTTCCGCCGCAAAAACATGCCGATGGAATGGTCAAAACTCGAGTAGGATGCTGGGGGATCAGGCGGCAGGGTACGTTGTTGGGGTATGGAGCACGCTTGGGGTGGCGAGCGGCGTGTGCGACGGTCTGCGCGGAAGTCGCCGGCGACGTCTGCGGAGGCGTTCTTCCGTGCGCGCCGGTTGTTGGGCGCGCCTAGGAGACGGACCGGGCAATATGCCGGTGTCGTTGGCGGAGGTGGCGAGCGCGGCGATGGAAGCAATCAACGAGGCGGTGGATAGCGGACACCACAAGTTGCGCATGAACTTGTTGTCGCGCGAATTCGACACGCGAACGTTGCAGTGGCAGCCGGTGGCGCGGTGTGAGCACACGCAGCTGGGGAGAGTGTGCTTCGAGCCGCGATGGCGTGGCGTGCCGCTATCGCCGTCGCCGCTGCCGTCTTCTCTACTATCGTGGGCGGATCGGTCGCCGTCGTCTCGCCTGGGCATCGATTCCTGGTTGGCCGTACCGACGCCGCAGCCGGCCCGCCGCGGTCGTCCCAGCAAGCGCCATTTGCGTTGTGCGCTACGTGATGCCGACGGTGTTTTGCGACGGGTACGCCCGGAAGCGTCCATCGCCGCGGCGCCCCGCGGGACGGTCTTGCGGCAGCCGCTGCAGCTCGAGTCGCTGGCGTTCGACCAGCTGATGGCGTTCCAGCAGGCGCAACGACGGCGGCGGGAACGGCGTCCACGGGCGCGTCTGGCGCAAGGGTGTCTGCCGCTGGGTGCTGGCCGGCGCGGCGACGGCCTGGCCGAGCTATGCAATCGGCTGTGCGAGGAGTTTGTCGGGCGGCGCCGCGGGCGCATTCGCTTCTTCTGGAACAGCGTCAGCGAGGCGTGTGCGGCCGCGGCGCTGTTCGACTCGCAGTGGCTCAACGAGGAGCGCGTGCGCATCGACGCGCTGGGCACCGGTCGGGCGCTGCGGATCGATGACCATCTCGGCGTGATCATCGGCGCCAACAACGCGCGCATACCGCGCCGCATGGTTGACGTGGAGCGCGTCGTCTACGCCGAGTCGTCCCGCGGGCGACCGCTGCTGCTGGTGAACGAGAACCTCAGCGCCAACGTGACATGCACGCTGGGCACCAGCGACGAGCGCACCAGTGTGCTGTGGCGTCCGCCGCAAGACGCCGATCTGCAGTACGTCCGGCCGATGCTGATGCGCGAGTTCACCCAGGTGTGCTATGTGGACCCGTTCGCGTACCACGATTCCCACGTGCAGGGCGCGGTGTATCAGCGCTTCCGGCGGCGGTGGCAGGTGTATGCACGCACGCTGAACGCCACCGCCGGGGTGTTTCGGCTGGTGGCGGAAGAGGCCACCCAGCCGTCTCTGTTGCGGGTGGAACACATGCTGAGCGGTTCGCCTTGAACGAGAGCACCGGCGGGGCGGTGTGCACGAGGACGAGTACTTTACGAGCAGCCGGAAAGCGGACACCGCAAAAGGGCGGTGTGCGCGCGACCCTCCAGGCAGTACAAAGGACCAGGTAACCACCGACGTCACCCATCTTTTCCCAACAAGGTCGCCAGCCGAGACAACGCACACACACACACCCGAGGCACCATCCCACCCGCCGGCTTCACCCCTTTCCGCCCTCTCACTTGGCGTGCGCGTTATTGGCCACGTATTCGACCGCGTCCGGCACGCTGAGAATCTTCTCCGCCGCCGCGTCCGGAATCTCGATGGCGAACTCGTCCTCCAGCGCCATCACCAGCTCCACCGTGTCCAGCGAGTCCAGCGCCAGGTCCTTCACAAAATGCGACTCCGGGGTCACTTTGCCCGTCTCCACCTTTTCAAAGTTCTTCACCACGTTCATCACTCGATCCAACACCTGTTGCCGGTCCAGGAATATCCCACCGGTCGCCTCCGAAGATAGCCACGCGCGCCCCCGGCCCGATCCGTGGCCGCCGCCGCCGCCAGCAGCGGCAGTACGCAGCACCCGCCACGGGTCGTGCGCCGGGGAGAATCTCAGCGCACGCGCCAACGTTCGCGCCACAGTATTCAGCGGCATGCTGCGATTCGACGTGGAAGAGCCGTCGGACTCGCTGTGCAACCGGTGATATACGTCGGACGCACCGCGCGGCACGGACCGGCGCGCGCGCGCGCTCCCGGCAGCCGTCCCACCGAACCGATGCGCTGCGCGTCGGTGCGCGTCGATTTCGCGCACGACGACGACGACGACGTCGTTGGGGCGGCGCCGGTCGCTCGATCGACACGTCTCCGCGGATGGACGGCTCATGTCGGCGCTGTTTCACTTCAACTCGCTGTTGATCGTGATCCTGCTGACGATCTGCACGTGTGCATATATACGAGCACTGCAGCCGCGGTTGTTGGATAGGAACAAGGTGGGATTTCTGGGGGTGTTTTGGAAGGCGGCGCGCATCGGCGAGCGCCTCAGCCCGTATGTGGCGCTGAGCTGTGTGGCGATGGGCGCGGCGGTGTTGCTGTCGGAATAACGTGGGGAGATGGTTGTTGACGGTGGTCAGGTGGACGTGGAGGTGATGGCGGCGGCAGTGGAGGACGACAGGGAGGTGTTGCGGTCGCTTCCGCCGGCGACGATGGTGTGGGGGTATGGTTCGGGCGTGGTGCCGCAAGCGCGCGACCTCGGTGAGGACGGAGATGCGGCTGCGCCCGCGCAACGGCTGCGCGACTACATTTTGGTGGTGGAGGATGCGCGCGAATGGCACGCGGAGAACATGCGACGCCATCCGACGCATTACCCGTGGTGGATGCGCAGTGCGGGAGCGCGCGCGGTGCGATGGGTGCAACGCACTGGCGCTGCGGCGTACTTTGTGCCGTTGTTGCCGTCGAAATGGGCGAGCGCCACCGGAGGATCGTCGGTGACGCACGCGTCGATCAAGTACGGCGTGATCGAGGCCGCCGACCTTTTGGAGGATCTCGTCACCTGGCGACACTTTTACATCGCCGGTCGGTTGCACAAGCCGGCGGTGCGTCTGCCGGCCATCGAGTCGACGGAGGCCACGGCCCGCGCCCATGCCGAGGCGCTGTGGCGAGCGCAGCGCCAACACAACCTGTTGAATGCGACGCGCTTGGCGCTGTTGGCCAGTGTGGCCGAGGATGCCGGGGCCAGCGCGGTGCCCTTGTCGGCGTTGTTGGAGCGCATCGCCGGCCTCTCATACTTGTCGGACATTCGCTTTCGATTGGGACTGGAGCAGTCGGACAAGGTGTGGCGCATCGTGCAGCCCAATTTCGCGCGTTTCGCAGAGATATACCGCGAGCCGATCGGCACGCTGGCCGGGCAGGGCCTCTTACAGGTGGTGCCGTACGCCAGTACGCGCGCCACTTCTAGAGGCGAGCCGACGCTGGCCGATCCCGACGATCTGCTGGACTTTTCACCGCTGACCGCGCCCGGCGACCGCGGCATGGCGGCGTTGTCGAAACTGGTGAACCCGTTGCTGGCGCTGGATCCGTTCCAATCGGTCGCCGAGCGCACCGCCATCGTGCCCACCGGCCCGGGTGGCCGCCTCATACCGCCCGATGACCCGCTGACCCAAGTGCGGCCGGCGCTGGCGCTTGCATGCCTGACGGCGTTACGCAGACGGGTCATGTGGCGCTCCATCGCGCAAGCTGGCAAGGGACTGGCGTCGACGGGCGTCGGACGCAGCATTGCCTATCTGCAGCGCAAATGGAGGAGCGGACGCCGGACGGGAGGATCTGGGTAGAGCGACTGTCTCGGCCGAATATGCCTTGAGCAGGCTTGGTGCCTACCAGGTAGACCTGGTTGTGCCCCTACCGTGACCGAATCCGCTGCCGTGCCGTATACACCTCTGTGTAAGTGTTCGCGTTCACCTCGTAACACCGACCGCCCCGTCGCACCAACCCCTCCGTTGCCGTGCCCCCAGGCACCTGTCTGCGACGGCGCATGCGGCCTTGGGGCGCACCCCGTCGCCTCCACTCGGCTCGGCGCGCGGTTTGTCTGCTGGCCGTTTGGGTCGCACACGGCCAGCAGACGAGACAAGTCGTCGACAGCTCGGTGACTCGAATGGCGCGCTGAATGGGCGACGACCTGCAGGGGCTGCCAGCACAGCCTCGTCGGATGCCGCATAGCTTGTGCTGAATGGGTGAGCGTGGAGGGAACACGCTTCGCGATCGCTCCATGGCGCCGGCGATCGACGGCGCGCAGCGCCAGAACGGCGCAGTGCGGACAAGGCAGACGCCCCAGGCCGACAAGGTGTTCCAGCCGCCGTTTAAAGTGCGTACGTTGGACGGAACGGTGACGGTGTACTTGGACGAACCGCGCGTCGGGGATGCGTCGGCGGTACCGCTGGACGGGAGGCAGGTCCGAGCGGCCGTGGAATCGATAACCGGTCGGGCGGTGTTGGCTCTGTACCGCCAACGCGGGGTAGAGAACGAGGAGCAGGGTGCGGCTGACATTGCGGACGATGCGGTGGACTTGCCGCCGGTGATGTACATGCAGTTGGCACCCGAAACCGCATCGTCCGACAGCGGCAAGCAAGAGCGCCGCTGAAAATGGAGTAGAGGAGCCAGCACTTGCGGGCGCCCTTTGCAGCCATCATGTGCCGCGGCCATTCATTCGCCTCCGCTCGTCTTCAAGTCCTCGAACAGTTCCGGCTCGGTGCGGGCATACGCCTTGGCAAAGGCGCGGTACCCGCCGTCCATGACGTAAACTGCCGGCGGTCGATACGCTGCTCGCTCATCGTCATTCAGCGCCACGGCATATCGTCGCAAGCACTGCACGTACAACTGCGCTGCACTCGGACCGCGCATGCACGAGTGCATGCAATAAAACACCACCGTCCGTTGCGTCCCGTCCACCGATCGCTCCTTGCTCCCGAAAGCCGTCTTGCGCACCAACTCCTCCATGCGTTCGAACACCTCATCGCTGGGCAAGTGCCACGAGCCGCGCACGTGTCCGCCTCGGTGATCCTCATCGCGCACATCGATCAGACGCACCGGCTCCGGCACTTGACCACTGCGCACCCATTCAGCCACCTGCTTCACCGACGTTCGGGATATGCTGCTCATGCAGAGACGACGACGGGTGATTGTTGACCTCGACGTTCCTCGATGAGTCGTTCTCCCGACGATCCTGCACGCCTGGCTGGTGCCGCGGCCGTTTGGCCCGGGAACAAGTGCGCCCGCTGTCGCCGGTTTTCCGCCGCGGGGCGCTGCGACACGTCGGCTGGACGCGTTTTTGGCTCCGAAAGTGGTTGGCCTGGGGCACGGAGTCACTCGCTCACAGCAGCAACTATTGAGGTGAGCAAGCACTGTAGCTGTAAGAGGAAAGACTCAGGGGGGGACGCATCGGGTGCGCCCCACGCTTCACGGAACGGTCGTCTGACCCATCGCACCTGTTGCCGCTCGTGGACGTAAAACGGAGGGACGCGCCTCCGCCACCCTCGACTGCAGGCTGCGGCGGCGGACGTCGCGAACGAGAACCGTGGAGCCGACCGAGCATCCCGTGGACGAACCACTCCTGTCACCGTCCACCTGGCAGACACCTCGGCTGCGGGAGAAGGTAGGCGGACGGGCGCGGAACCGGTCGCCCAGCGGGCCGCCGAGGGTCATGTCCGGAGCCGGTCGACTGCCGGGCTCGCGGCGCTCCGCAGTGGAGCGCATCCTGAACGGGGGCGGTCGCGGGCCGGAGGATGGGGAGGGCGCCGGAGCGCCCGTGCCAGAGGGCAACCCGGCAGACTTGTGGTCGCCCGGCGGCTCTCGCCTGCTCTACCGGGGATATGCGGTGACCGGGGTGGACAACGACGGCCTCGGGTCGCTGCCGCTGCACGACTATCCCACCACGTTGGTGGCTTCGGAGGCGGCCAAGGGCGGTACCGACGGTGCCGCCTCGGAACCGCGGCTGCCCAATGGCAAGGGCGCTGCCAGCGCCGACGAGCCGCTGGCGACGACGTCGGCAGACACCCTGCCGCTGACGGCATCGGATGCGTATGTGGGCACCGCCGCGTCGACTTCGGTGCCAGCGCTCAAGACCTCGCCGCTCCACTCGCTGCGTCGGCGCTGGTTCCTCAGGGCACCGCCCAAGCCGCGCACCGTCTACCTGGAGAGCGGCGACACCGATCCGCCACGCAAGCGCCTGCCGGATAATGCCGTGCGCAACACCAAGTACAACGCGCTCACCTTTTTCCCGCGGGCGCTGTACGAAGAGTTTCGCATGTTCTACAACCTCTTCTTCCTGGCGATCGCCATATCGCAGGTGATACCGGCGCTGCGCGTCGGCTACCTGATCACGTACATCGGGCCGCTGGCGTTTGTGTTGACGGTGTCGTTGGCCAAGTCGGCGTTCGACGACCTGATGCGCCGCCGTCGCGACGACGAGGTGAATCGCCAGCTGTATGAGCGGCTCGGCGCCGCAGCACACGAGCCCGACGATCGACGGCAAGTGCGCGCCGCTGACATCCGCGTCGGCGACCTGTTGCTACTGCACAAAGACCAGCGCGTGCCCGCCGATTGTGTGCTGCTACGCGCCGCGCCCGATCCGAACGGCACCGTGTTTCTGCGCACCGACCAGCTGGACGGCGAGACCGATTGGAAGCTGCGGCGCGCGGCGCACTCCACTCAGCAGCTGCGCACCGACGAGGATCTGATCGGGCTGCGAGCGTCGGTCTGGGCGGAAGCGCCGCGCAAGGAGATCTACGAGTTCATCGGCAACCTGTATTTGCCCAACGGCGTCGTCGAACCGCTTTCGCTGGAGAACACCATGTGGGCGGGCACCGTGTTGGCCAGCGGCAGCGCTGTGGCGCTCGTGGTGTACACCGGCCGCGAGACCCGCTCGATGATGAACGTGAGCCAGCCGCCCACCAAAGTGGGCACGCTTGACCTGGAGGTGAACTTTCTGAGCAAACTGCTGTTTTTGCTGTTGTTCAGTATGGCGTTCATCCTGTTGTGCTTCAAGCGCTTCGGCACGCAGTGGTTTCTGTACCTCGTGCGGTATCTGCTGCTGTTTTCGTCGATCATCCCCATCTCGATGCGCATCAACCTCGACCTGTCCAAGTACGTGTACAAGTTTATGGCGGAGCACGACCGGCACATCCCGCAGGCGACGGTGCGCAACTCGGACATACCGGAGGAGTTGGGCCGGCTGGATTACGTGCTGACCGACAAGACCGGAACGCTGACCAAGAACGAGATGGTGTTCAAGAAGGTGCACTTTGGGTCGGTGCTGTTCGGGCGCGACTCACTGGAGGACCTGCGCAAGGTGGCGCTGGCAGCGTTTGCGGCCACCGACGAGCGGTCGCATCGGGATGTGCGCGAGGCGCTGCTGGCGGTGGCGCTGGCGCACAATGTGACGCCGATGGAGGACGCGTACCAGGCGGCATCGCCGGATGAGGTGGCGCTGTTGCAGTTTGCCAACTCCATCGGGCTACAGCTGCTGGAGCGGAGCCAGTCGATGGTGCGATTGCGGCTGCCGACGGGCGCGGTGGCCACGTTCGACATTTTGGTGGAGTTTCCGTTTACCCCGGCGGCGAAACGCATGGGCATTGTGGTGCGCGGCCCGCTCGAGGCGGCCGCCATTCCGGCGTTGCGGAAGCCGCGACCGATATGGATGTTCGTCAAAGGCGCCGATTCGGTGCTGGCGCGCATGGCTCGCGCCACCGACTGGCTGGACGAGGAGTGCGGCAATATGGCACGCGAGGGCCTGCGCACGCTGGTGTACGGCCGGCGCCTGCTGACGGAGGCGCAGTACCGCGAATTCGCCGAGGCGTACCGGGAGGCGCGGGCGCAGCGACAGGCGCGCGCCGAGGCCATGGCCGCCGTGCAGACGCGCCTGGAGCGCGACCTGGACGTGATGTGTCTGACCGGGGTGGAGGACATGCTGCAGGACGGTGTGAAGGAGACGCTGGAGCAGCTGCGGCAGGCGGAGTTTCGGGTGTGGATGCTCACCGGTGACAAGGTGGAGACCGCACGCTGCATCGCCACCAGCAGCCGCCTGGTGAGTCGGCAGCAGCGCATGTTCACCATCAGCGGGGTGGACAGCCGCACACTGGCCTCGCGGCAGTTGGCGCAGTTCAAGCGGCGCACCAACGAAGCGCTGGTGGTGGACGGGGTGACGCTGGACGTGATGCTGCAGCATTTCGGGGAGGATTTCATGCTTGTGGCCGGGCGCGCCCCCGCCGTGATCGCCTGTCGTTGCTCGCCCACCCAGAAAGGTGAGCTGGCGCGGCTGATTCGCCAGGTGCTCCACCGGCGGGTGTTGGCCATCGGCGACGGCGGCAACGATGTGGCCATGATCCAGAAAGCGAACGTCGGTGTGGGCATCCCCGGCAGGGAGGGACGTCAGGCCAGCATGGCGGCCGATTTCTCCGTCGCCCAGTTTGCGCATCTGGTGCGGCTGCTGCTGTGGCACGGCCGCAACAACTACAAACGCTCGGCGCGGCTGGCGCAGTTTGTCATCCATCGCGGCCTCATCATCGCGGTGATCCAGATGTGCTTCAGCGCGTTCTTCTACTTTGCGGCCATATCGGTGTTCAGCGGGCTGCTGATGGTCGGTTTCGCCACCGTATTCACCATGTTGCCGATATTCTCGCTGGTGCTGGACGAGGATGTGAGCGACACGGTGGCGCTCACCTACCCGGAGCTGTACACCGAGCTGCGACGCGGGCGCTCGCTCAACGTGCGCACGTTTCTGACCTGGGTACTCAAGGCGTTCTACAGCGGCGCGGCGATTATGGCCTTTGCGGTGCTCATCCTGTACAACGCGGCGTTTTTCACCACCGCCAACATTCAGGCGGTGGCGTTTACCGCGCTCGTCTTCCTCGAGTGGCTGATGGTGTTGAGCGAGATCCGCACGTGGCACTATCTGATGATCGTGAGCGAGGCGCTGAGCGTGCTGTTTTACGCGCTGGCGATCCTGTTGCTGCGCGACGACTTCGACCAGGGCTTCGTGTGGACGTTCCGGTTCTGGTGGAAGACATTGGTGATCGTGCTGGTCGCGTGGCTGCCGGTGGAGGTGGGCAAGCGGGTGGAGCGGTGCGTGCACCCGCCGCGATACGCCAAAGTGGGTCGAGCCACGGCGCGCGAGGAGTGAGCGCAAAGCGCCGCGGAAAACATACGTCGAGTTGTTGTTGCTGCTGCTGTTGCTGTAAAGCGCAGGTTAACCGGTGAGAGCGGCGAACGGGAGTCCGAAGCGGCAGAGAAAACATGATCTTCGCCCGAGGTGTTGCCAAGGAGCATCGGAACACCTATTCTCCCTCTCTCATCAGCGCGGTGGGGCAGCGGGCGGTGCAGACACCTCTCCGGTGGCCATTCGGGCGGCGGCGGCGGCCTCGTGCGGCGGCATGGTGTAGAATCGTTGCGGCGCCGTTGCTGCTGCAGAGGGCATTTCGCCGCCGCCGCCGTCACCAACACCACCACCGCCTACCATGCCCAGCTCTTGCTTGCCCGGCAGCGCCTCATTGGTGCCCATGCGCAGCATCCGCCCGTTGCCGCCTTCTTCCCCGCCGTACCCGCGCGCTTCATCGCCGCGCAGCGCGCCGTTGTTGGTATCACCCGTGCCGCCGCCGCCGCCGCCGCCGCCATTCTCCCCGCCGCTGCCGGCTTCGGCCAACGCATTCTGTTTCATCATCGTCCAATCGAACACGTTGTCGTCGGCGTAGCCCTTGCGTCGGTACAGATCCCGAAACAGCCGCCGCAAGTAGGCGTAATCCGGCTTGTCCTCAAACCGCAGCGACCGGCAGTAATTGAGGTAGGTGGCAAACTCCGACGGGAACCCGCGGCACAGAATATCCACCGGGGTGCATATCTTGCGCTCGCTGATCTTCTCGTATTTCTGTTTCTTGGTGGCCGCTTTCAGGCCTTGCCACGGCAGGCTGCCTCGGTTGAAGTACATCAGCACGTAGCCGAGCGACTCGAGATCGTCGCGTCGACACTGCTCGATGCCGAGATGCGTGTTGATGCTGGCGTAGCGCGCCGTGCCGGTGAGGTTCTTGTTCTCCCGGTACGGTATGTGCACCAGGGTGCGCGGGTCGCGGTACTTTTTCGCCAGGCCGAAATCGATCAGAAACACAACGTTCGAGTCGCGCCCGAGGCCCA
Source organism: Cyanidium caldarium (assembly GCA_026184775.1). NCBI lineage: Eukaryota > Rhodophyta > Bangiophyceae > Cyanidiales > Cyanidiaceae > Cyanidium > Cyanidium caldarium. Next base: position 189,542 of record JANCYW010000006.1, on the reverse strand, counting down.
TCAAAAAGTTGTCCGGCTTGATGTCGCGGTGGATGAACGAGCGGTTGTGCACGTACTCGATGCGCTGCACCATCTGATCGGCCAGCATCAGCACCGTCTTGAGCGAAAACCGCCGGTGACAAAAGTTAAACAGGTCCTCGAGCGACGGCCCCAGCAGTTGCATGGCCAGGATGTTGAAGTCGCCCTCCGTGCCGTACCAATGCACCTGCGGGATGCCAGGCGCCAGCTGGCCGGTGGCCGGATTCACCCCCAGATAACGATATATCTTGCTCTCGTAACTGAGCTGCGGGTGCCGCGTCTTGGTCGACTCGAGTTTGATGGCCACTTCCTCGCCGGTGAACACGTTGGTGCCGAGGTAGATGTCGCCGAAAGAGCCCGAGCCGATTTTGCGCCCCAAGCGCCACTTGCCACCGACCCGCAACTCCACCGACATAGCGTGGTGAACGGCGTGTGAGTCGAGGGAGACGAAGCGAGGAAAAGAACGGTGTGTGTCTCTGAGGATGAGGGTCAGAGCGGTGGCGGACACTGCGTCCGAGCCGGCTGCGTGTACGTCCCTCCACGCGTCCGGTTCTCGTCAGGCGGCGCCCCTGATAACGCGCGTACGCACCGACTGAAGGTTCGCAGCGCCGACACGGCGCGCCCCGCCACCTCGGTACAGCCGGCGCCGTCGGCGGTATTCACCACGGACGCTATCGCCGCCTCCTGGAACCCTCGTCGCCGACTCAAGCCAGGCGCGCGAGTTGCTCTCCCCCGCGCACCAGCGCACGTCCGCTGAGCGTCAGACACCTATGAACGGCCGTGCCACCCCCGCTCCCGAGTCAACTGCCGCCGTGCCAGTGCCGCACGCGAGCCAACAGGCGCCGCCGAACACCCGAGACACACCTCCGTGCGACGAACGCCCGGGCGCGCAGACGGGTGCAGAGGGATTCCGCGCGCGCACACACGCGCACACACAGCGCGTTGGGCGGAGAGATGTGTTTCACCAGCGTCCCTTAGGGAATTGAGGGACTTCGGATTGGAGATGGACGGACGCGCCGAACGAAGAATCGCTGAACGCCTCGGGTGGCCGGGGCGGTGTCATCCGCGAAACCCTCCTCCCACCATCCACATGAGTAAACTCGTATATAGTGCCTATTGTGGGAACCGAAAAGCGGCGGTGCTGTGTGTGGCGGTGGAGTTGGGTCTGTTCGGCGTGGTCGATGCGTTGCACCGGGAAGGACAGGCGACGGCGGAGCGGTTGCGCTCGGCGCTGGAATTGTCACCCCGCGGCGCCGACGCCCTGTTTCTAGCGCTGCAATGCATGGGATTGTTGACGTTCAATGAAAAATCCGCCCAATACGCCTTGAGTGAGGATGCGCGCCGGTATTTGCTGCCGAGTGCCGAGGAGTACTTCGGGTCGCTGGTGGCGCTGGAGATGAACGAGTTCATCACCCCTGCCGGACTGTTGCAAGCGGTGCGCACCGGGCAACCGCAGGTGTATCATGCCCGCCGCGACGACGGCACCAACGGCGCGTTCGATATGTGGGAGGTGCACGCGCGCGATGCCGAGCAGTGTGCGCGCTTCACCTGGGCGATGCAATCGATCAGCATCGGGCCGGCGCGGGCGCTGGCGCAGGTGCTCTGGCCGGACGATGCTCGTTCGACATCCGCCACCTCGTCTCCGGCGCGCCTGTTGGATGTGGGCGGCGGCAGCGGATGTTATGCGGTGGAGTGGATACGGCGAGCGCCACTGCATAGCGAGGCGGTGCTGTTGGAGATGCCATCGGTGTGTGCGGTGGCGCGCGAGATGATTCAGCAGACGCTCACGCAGGCCGATGCCGCGCACCTGTCACCGCAGATCACTGCGCGCCCGGGGGACATGTTTGCAGCCACCGCCTACGCCGACGCCTATACCGCTCCCTACACTCATGTGCTGTTGTCGCAGATCCTGCACGACTGGCCGGTGCAACCGGTGCCGCACCTGCCTCCCTCGCACTGCGGCGCGCAGTTGGTGCGGCACGCCTATCGGGCGCTGCGACCGGGCGGCACGCTCATCGTGCACGAGAAACTGGTGCACGATGCGGACACCGCCATGGTCACCGTCGATATGTTGTATTGGACCGAGGGCCAACAGTACACCCGGGAGATGCTGCAGCGCCTGCTGACCGAGGCCGGTTTCACGGCGTTGCAGTTTGTCAAGACGCCGCACACTTATTGGTGGGCGTGTCTGGCGCACAAACCGGGAGCTTGAGGAGGTGTGCGGCGAGTGTAGATGATGACGCTGCGATACCGAGCCAGTCGGGGTGTCAATTTTTTAGGGGATCAGCTCGAAGAGGAGGAGAAGGATGGAGGGCGCGCCTCTTTGGACGCATCCAACTGCAGCGCGCTGAGCACCGTGGTGACGGGAGTCGTGCTCCCGCTGCTGGCATTGCGGAGCGACACCGGTTTGGGAGCCGCTGCCGCGGCGGCTTCCTTCTCACCTTCACCACCCGCGTCGTATCCGAACCGCTGCAGGAGCGCTTGCACTTCCGGCCGCACCACGATGCTCTTTTCCGACGCCACCATCTGCTGCAAGAGGGGCAGTACCTGCGGGTCCATACGGCGCATCACCCACGACAGAATCGCCAGTGCCTCGCGTCGCACATCCGCCTTGCCGGTCTGCGCCGCCAAATGCGCCAGGTTACGACAAAAGGCGCCGCCGCGGTAACTGCCCAAGGCGGCGCGCATGGCCCCACTCTCCTCCATCATCTCTCGGTACGGCCCGAGGATGTACTCGGCGCTGTCGCCCACATAATAACGCACGCCGCTGGCATCGCCGGGCAGCGCGTGCGGCGCATTGCTGTGGAAGGGCAGCTCGGCCAGCACCGCCAGGTGGTACGACTGTGCGTCGGTGGTTGTGACGGTGGCGGCGGCGGCGGCTGCTGCAGTTATCGGCGTGGGCGGCACCAGCCTCGATTCCACCCGACGGCGCTCGGCGTCGCTGCTGCGCATCCAGGTCACCAGTGCCTCTAGCAGTGCCTTTTGCTGGGTGGGCACCAACATCGGGCCCCGCACGGAAGCCATATCGCTCGAGGATGACGAAGACGAGGCTGCCGCCGATTCAACCCCGCCGCTGCGTCGATTGCCGCCGTTGGGAGCCACCACGCTGGCCAGCAGCACGCCCACGTACCAGTCGATCATCTGGTGTGACCACAACACCTGGCGAATGACCGCCGAGGAGCAATCCAACGAGCACAGAATCTCCACTGCGAAGCCGCGCAGAGGATTGTCGGCGCCGGCGCTGCGAGGCGCACCGCCGACGCCGGTCTCGATGACCGGCAGGCGCTCACCACCATCACCACCACCGCCACTGCTGCTGCTGCTGCTGCTGCCGCCGCCGCGACTCGGCCGCCGTTCATGCGCCGCATCGCGCGACGCGGCAATGCAGCGCTTCAGAAAGCGCACCAACTTGCCGTTCTGCGCGCTCACCGCCTCTTCCTGCCGAGCCCGCGTCTCGACCGGCCCGCGCAAGCGACACAGGTTGAACAGGGTGATCATCACCCGCCCGCTGATCATATCGTTATCGCCCAACATCTCCACCAGGGCCGATATCGCCCCGGCCGCCTTGAGCGCGTGATGCGACTCCTGGTGGCCGGAGAGGTCGCGCAGCGAGCCCAGCAGATGAAGCTGGTCTTTTTCGTCGGTCAGTGCGGGCATCATGCGCACAATCGGCCGCAGCACCGACTCGCGGGACATGTGCTTTTCCACCACCGAATCGGCCGGCGGGAAGGTGAGCCACAGATCCACCAGGCGCGCGGCGAACGCGTCTATATGGGCCATCTGTTTGGCAGTGAGCTGCGGGCGGCAGTTGGCGTACGTCGAGGCGCTATCACGGTTGGAGCGCGTGGCGGCCGCGGCGGGCGTCTCGGCGGCGGCTTCGGTAGCAGCAGCCTGCTTGCGGCGATCCACCATGTGGATGCACCAGTGCAGCGCGTTGGCGATGCGGTCGAACACCCCGTCGCGCGCCATAATGCGGCAGCAGTCGTGCTTGTGGCGTTGCCTCTCGGTGTTCATCACTTGCCACATGCCATCCAGCGCGATGGATATCATTTCGTGGTAGCGGAGGTAGTCCTCCTCCAGCAGGTTCACCAGGGCGCGCAAGCCGCGCGCCGCCACGAACATCTCCACCATTTTGACGTCGCACGGTTCCAGTGACGGTCGTCGCCGCAGCGCATCGTCGCCGGAGCGACGGTCGCCGGGACTGGCGGGCGGTCGGGCGGTCGCCTCTGCCTCCGGGCGCGCCGGATTCACCAGCACCAGCATGTTGGCCAGCAGGTACGCTGTCTGCATGCGCACGCCGAAGCGGTACTTGCGTGAGGAGAACTCCACCAGCAACGGGATGATACCGGACACGTAGAGGTGGTCGCGGAACTGCCGATTCTCCTCTACGTTGCCGCCCGACGCACTGGCGGCTTGGTTCAGGAAGCTCAACAGCTGTTCCACCAGCGCCTCGTCGTTGACTCCGGACGCCTCCAGCACCTCCACAATGGCGATGAGCTGGTGCTGCACCAGGAGGTTGTGGCGCTGGTGAGGCACTTCCTGGAACAGCTCGATGATGGAGGCGGCGGCCTCGAGGGCGCGTCGCCGCGAGTCCTCGTCGGTCAGATCGGCTCGCACCAGCGCCGACGTCTTGCGGCGTATCTCGTCCCACACCAGCCGCTCGTAGCGATCGGGCGGCATGCGTCGGGCGCTCTGCGGTCGTTTGGATCGGTGACGCGGTGACCGCCGAGTTTCGTTGCCGTAACGGCGGTGGATGAGCCCGCGTTCGGCGCGCGACCGCGCCACCAGCAGTTCGCCGGCGGTGGTGCCGTCGATCTCCTCCAGAGACGACACCGACGACGCCGAGTCATCGGTATCGCTGACGGCCGCAGTTGCTGTCGATGCACCGCCACGGCACTGCGAGCGGGGAATGGGCGTGCGTCGACGGTGATGCCGTGCTTGCGATGACCGTCGGCCGCGCGGCTCGGGCGTGCCGCCTCGGTCCGGCGACGGCGTGCGAGCCGCCTCCGTCTCGTCATCGGACGACTCCTCGCTGTCTTGAAAGTACAAGCGAATGGGCGAGGTGTCCAGCCCCTGCCAGGCGGCCAGTCGTTCCGACAGCCCGAGCAACGTCTCCTCGTCCTCGATGCCGAGGTCGTCGTACGTCTCTGTGGTGTCGGCAAACTGACACAGCGCATCGCGGTCCATGACCGGCGGCAACCGCGCGCCGTTCTGCCTCTGTTCGGCGGCAGCGGCCTGCAAGCGGCGCGCGGCGGCGGCGGCGCGCTCGCCGGATGCGGGTTTCGGCGCTGCAGTGGCACTGCGGACGGTCGCGGCGCTGGACGGCGACGGCTCAGTGCCTGCACCGCCGCGCTCCTCGATCTCCGCTTCGGAATCCTCCATATCGAGCGCCTCGTCGAGATCCTCCACCGCCGGCACGTGGTCGAGGTCGTCGGCGTCGAGCCACTCGGGCGCGGCCCGGGTCTCGCTTGCCGCAGTCGTGGCGGCTCCGCGGCGTGCATTTCCCACTGGCTGCTGGGGCGAGCGCCGCGGCCGCTGCGCTTGCATGCGCGGCGCCGGCACCCGCTCCGTACCATCGGAATCGCTCCCGTCGCCGGGAAAGCGCGTCTCCGCCCGCTTCAGTTCGCTGGTGCGTTTCACCAGCCACGGATGCTTGAGCAACTCCTCGGCCGTGGGGCGCTTCTCGGCATTCTTCTGAAAGCATTTGAGCAGGAAATCGGCCATGCCGTCGCTCACGTTGGGCGGCAGCGGCGGATGCTCGTCGCTGACGATGCGGAACAGCGCCGACATCGGCGCCAACTCGTAGTACGGCGGGTAGCCGGTGAACAGCTCGATGACCGTGCACCCGATGCTCCATATGTCACTGGCGGTGCTGAAGCCGCTCATCTCGATGATCTCCGGCGCCATCCAGTACGGCGTGCCGACCACAGTGGGTACCGACTGGTCCACCTCGCGGTTGCCGGCGGAGGCGCCCCACAATCCGTCTGCACCCACCCCCATCAGCTTGGTGGCCACGCCGAAATCGGCCAGCTTGACGAAAGCGCGCTTGTTCAACAGAATATTGGCGCCTTTGATATCCCGGTGGATCACACCCTGCTCGTGCAGATACGCCAGTCCCTTGAGCGACTGGATGATGTACCAGGCGATGAGCGGTTCGGGCAGCGGCCCGAAGCGCCGCAACGTGGCCGCCAGCGAGCCCGACTCCATAAACTCGGTGACGATGGAGATGCAGCCCTCGTTGCGCAGCACCGTGGAGTACTTGACGATGTTGAAGTGGTTCAGTTTGGATAGCAGCTCGATCTCGTTGGTGACCGCCTCCTGCTCGCGCACGCCCATGTGCTGCGTGGGGATCTGTTTCACCGCCACAAAGTAGCCGGTGCTGATCTCGATAGCTTTGTACACCGCTCCGTACGCACCGCGCCCCAGCTGCTCCCCCAGGTAGTACAGCACGTTGCCCTGCGGGTCACACAGCGTCTTCACCTCGGTGTTGTGTTTGGGACGGTGCACCGGGTGGGCGGTGTTGTGGCCGGCCGAGCCCGGCGGGGTGCTGCCCGTGAATGGCGCCGGTGCTGCCACCGCAATGCCTCCGGTGGGCCGTAGCGGAGTGCGCGGTGACGCGTCCCGCGGACTACCCACCCGCCGGCCGGCAGTGCCACTCCTGGCTGACTCCCGCCTGCGGACGTCTGCGGCACCGGCGCCAGCGTCGCCCGGTCGCCGTGGAAACATTTTGGGCCAAGTGTCCGCCGCCTCAGAGCGATTCAACGCGAGCGCACTTCGGGGTGCGCGCGGCAACGACCTCGTGCCGTGCTGATAGCCCTGGAGTCGGCGGCCGTTGGCACGCAGACGGCTGTTGCAGACGGTCGCGGCGCAGCGAAGGGAACCGCGAATCGCGGAACCGCGGATCCGCAGTGGCTGTCTGCGCGAGTGAGGGTGCCGTGAGAGAAAGCGACGAGGTGCGTGTCGGTGCGGAGGGCGGAGAGCAACACGTTGGGGACGGAACGGAAACGAGAATACGCTGGGAGTGCTTGAATAGCGCCCTCGCATCGTCTGAAGCTCGCAGCGGAAAAGAGCAGCGAACAGGGAAATGCGAGTGACGCCTTGCCATGTCCACTCCTGCGCTTTTATAGTCCTCGGAGGCGGTCCGTAGCGGCCAGCAATTGCTTTTCGATGCCCGGCTCGTGGGCGGAATGGCCCGCATCTTCCACCAAGAAGAATTCCGCATCGGGCAGGCGCTTCTTCAGCAGCCAGGCCGTCTCGAACGGACACACAATATCATATCGACCCTGTACAATCACGCACGGTAGATGCCGGATGCGCGCGCACTGCGCCTCTTCCAACAGCCAGCCGTCGCGTTCGAAAAAGCCACCGTGCACAAAGTAGTGGCATTCGATGCGAGCGAAACCCTCTGCAAACCGGTCCTTGCTGTACTTGGCGATAGCATCCGGGTCGCTGCGCAGGTGCGAAGTGGCCGCCTCCCAAGTGCTCCAGGCGCGGGCAGCTGCGAGGCGCACCGCCGGGTCGTCCGACGTCAGTCGTCGATAATAGGCGCCCATCAGATCCGAGACGCCTGGTGCGTTACCCTGGCGTTTGTGTCGCTCCGCGGGCGGTATGACCTCCAAAAACCTCTCCCAAGCATCTGCGTAGATGTGGTCCGCACCACCACCTTCATAAAACCACTCTAGCTCGCGGCGGCGCAAGGTGAACACGCCGCGCAAGACCAGCGCCGACACCCATTCCGGATGCGTCTCCGCCAGCGCCAGCGCCAGCGTCGATCCCCACGAGCCGCCAAACACCAACATCTGCTGCGTCACACCTAAGTGCTGCCGCAACCGCCCAATATCCTCCACCAAGTGCCAGGTGGTGTTCTCCCGCAGCTCCGCCGCGGGCACCGACCGCCCGCAGCCGCGTTGATCGAACAAGATGATGCGATAGTGCTGTGGATCGAAAAAGCGCCGGTGCTTCGGATCACTCCCGCCGCCCGGTCCGCCGTGCAAAGAGAGTGCTGGCTGCCCGTTCGGGTTGCCGCACTGCTCGTAATAGATACGGTGCCGTTCCGACACCGTCAGCATGCCCGTGTCGTAAGGCTGGATCGGCGGGTACAACGCCGACTGAGCAGCGCTGGAGTAGTCAGCAGTGTTCATTCTAAACAGTGAGTGCTTCCGCCGGTGGTGCCGAGTGAGCGCGAGGCAGGCAGACTTGATGAAGCTGGCGCAGGGCACGCACTGCCCTCGACCGTCCGGGTGGTAACGCGGAAGTGGGCGTCGAACTCGCGCGGTGCATCGATCGGAAATGGCGGTGGACGGAGAGCGGGTGCGAGCTGGAGGGAAGCCCGGAGATCGACGCAAACGACCGCGTTGTGGTGTGTTTGGTCGGCACGCCACTCGACCTCGATCTTGCTCTTCCCGTATTCCTCATCGCGCATGCGTTGTGAGATTTTGGGGGCGCGTCTGGTGGCGGCGTGGACGTGGAACGCGAGCGACGACACCTGCGGCATCTGTCGGCTGCCGTTTGACGCGACCTGCACCGACTGCAAACTTCCCGGCGACGGCTGCCCGCTGGCCATAGGGCAGTGCACGCACCCGTTCCACTTGCACTGTATACTGAAATGGTTGGCGTCGGCCAACTCGCGCGGTCAGTGCCCGCTGTGTCGACAGGAGTGGCAGTTTCAGCAGCAGGCCGAGTAGGGCGGGGCGCTTCCGCGGGTGATCACTGGGGCGTGCTGAAGGATGACACCACGCCAGCCGAGGCGCTCCCGGGACGCTCGACCGCATCTGCTCAATATCGACAAGTACTACCGACAGCGGTATGCGTTGTGGAGCAAATTCGATGAGGGCGTGCAGATGACCACCGAGTCCTATTACGAGGTGACTCCCGAGGCCATCGCGCGGCACATCGCGGAGCGCCTGGTGCGGGCGGTCGGTGTGAGCAGCGTACTGGTGGATGTGTTCGCGGGTGTGGGCAGCAACGCCATCGCCTTGGCGCAGGCGGTCGTCGCCGCAGAGGCCGCGCTCGCCAACCACCCGGTGGTGCTGGCGGTGGAGCGCAACGTCGCCAAAGCACATATGCTGCAACACAATGCTCGCGTTTACGGTGTATCGAACGCCATCGAGGTTGTGGTGGGCGACGCCTTCCGCCTGGTGCCCGCGTGGAGCGGCAAGGTGGACGCCGCGTTTATGAGCCCGCCATGGGGCGGTCCAGCGTACCGATGCCGAGCGCGCTTTCGCCTGGACGCCATGCGGCCGTATACCGGCCGCGAGGTGTTTCAGCTCGGATGGCACGCTACGCCCAACGTGGCCGTTCTGCTTCCGCGCACAACGCCGGCGCGCGATATCGCCCAGGCGACCGCCCGACGAGATGTCGAGGTGGAGGAGAACTGGTTGCACGGGCGCCGCAAAACCCTCACCGTCTATTCAGGTGCCTTGGTGGCCGGCGATGTCGCAACTGCGTCCGAGCGCCCACATTCTCCCCGCACGCTTCACCGCTGCTCGTCGGACCAGAGGCGCTCCACCGGCGCCTGACCCAGGCGCGGCACCTGCTGCTCTACGTACTGATACAACCGTTGGGCGCCCCGCTCATCCAGGTGCGGCACGTTCCGTCGCAGCGCCGACTGAAATGCCGGCGCGTCGCGGTTCAGCCACGCCTCGTCGTACCGCATCGCGCTGCCGTAAAACATCTTCTCGCATTCGCGCTTCCACTTGCTGGTCTGCAGCAGCGTCAGTCCCTCGGTCAGCATCATGCGGCGCTCCACGTCCTCCCAAAAGTTCTGATACACCATTTCGGATATCTCACGGCCGCGAGCGCCCTCCGCCCGTAGCCGTTGCAGCGTCATCCATAGGTGCAGCGTGACCAGCGGGTACCACTGGGCAAACCGCAGCTGCGCGGCGGGCGGCTCGGCGGCGCTGCGATACACTTCGCGGCACATCCGTTGCACCTGCGCCTCGCAATCGATATATAGCATTTTGGCAGTGTGCAAAATTTGCGATTCAGCGGTGTAAAAGCCCAGCACCCGCAGCAGCCACGGCCGACGACCGTCGTTGGCGTCTAGGCGCAACCACCGCGTCAGGAACGAGCCCAACAGGCCCGAGGGCGGATGAGGGCCGTGGTTGGCGGTCGTCCGCGCTGCGTTTGCCGATGCACTCGTGCCGGCAGTTTGGTGTACTGGTCTGGTCTGGTGCTGGCAAGCCGTCAGGGTGAGCGACGACGGCCACCGCCCCCGGCGTCCAAGGTCAGCTCGCCGCCACCAAACGCTGCGAGCGCTCTCCCCATTTCCCAGCGCCAAGCGCCAGACGCGCGCCAGCATCAGCTGATTCAGTGGCAGAACTCTGCTGTGTATGCCGTGTGCTGCAACCTTGAGCCATTCCCTGATTCGACGAGTGGTCGCACAAGGGAACTGGTCGACCGAGGCCGATGGGTGATCGCGTGAAGAGAAATGCGTGCTGCGGTCGCTCGGTTCGATACAAGGGGCGCATCCCACGTTGGGTGCAAGCAGATAGAGATCGTGCAGCATATGGGTGACCGCCTTTGCCAGTTGCAGCATGGAGCACTTTATGCCCATGGCGGGTGTCGTTTGGTTTCATCTCCCGCTGCCACACTTGCGGGCTGACACTTTGCACAAACGCACACCCGCTCTCATTGCGATCTACCTGACTCGAAGTACTACGCTCGACACTTGCACCCGCTCCGCCAACACGGTCCACCGGCTGTGTGGCAGCACCTCCTCACTGGTTGCGCACGTTCATGACGACACCCTCACTCCTCAGTCCTCATTGCTTCTTGGGATTTTTCTTGAACAGCCGAGCTACCAGCGGCACCGCCGCCACCGTGATGGGAAAGCGCAGCGGGGAGGCGGCCTTGTGGGCAATGTAGGCCAGGGCGGCGTTACCCACCTGCGGCGGTATCTGATCCAGCGCAGCCGGCCGCCCGATAGGTGTCTTTGCCAGCAGGTTGCCCAGCCCGTCAATAAACTGCCGAATATCCACGCCCGCGCTCACCAGGGCATAGAAGAGCACGAAGGAGATGGCGGCGAACACCAACGAGGTTCCCAAATACACCGGTCCGTACAAGGTGAACAACTCCTTGGCCACTTGCTTGGCATCAGGCATAGCACGTTCCTGTTCATCGCGTACCTTTTCCTCTCCCGGCGGCACCGCGCTGCAGTGCACAGACCGTAGTTTGGCGCCCGGAATCGGTGACCTCGGCCGGAATGCCAGTCGCGCACCGCGCCCGAGAGGCGAATGCCGCCGCAGCGTGCGCTGACAGCCCTCCCCATTCACTCTCGCGCCTCCCGCCTTTACCGCTGCAGCTGTTCTCCACCCCGAAAACGTTGGCGACGCACTCACCGACACGAACATGATGTTTCACTCACGTTGAAAGTTGCCGTGCAGGGCTCGGTAAACGGAGAAGCCGCGCGAACGAATGTTCCGTGCGGCGACATTCGGCGGCGACCGCAAACATCGCCCGGCGACGGCTGAGAAGCGGAACCACCGATCAGATTGACGAGAGCAGTGCTGCGGAGAAGGATAGATCGTGCATTCTGGGCACAAGGGTGGCGTGCCAAAGATCACGACAACATTTCTCGATCAAGTACTTCTTTTCTTTCAACTTCCTCTCCTCAAATGGCGACCCGAGCAGAGCCGAGCAACTCTCCCGAGGCAACGCGCCCTCCGCGGCGGCGCGTGCTGGTGTTCTCGACGCGAGGCATCGGCACGCAGGCGCGGCACCTCATGGAGGACATTCGCGCCCTGCTGCCGCACTCCAAACGGGAGCAAAAGCTGGACGCCAAGGACCGTCTGGATACTGCCAACGAGATCGCCGAGCTGCACGGGTGCCAGGCGTGTGTATTGTTCGAGGCGCGCAAACGACAGGATCTCTACCTCTGGACGGCGCTGACGCCGGGCGGGCCGACCGTTCGTTGGGAGGTGCAGAACGTGCACACCATGAGCGAGTTGAGGTTGACCGGCAACGCGTTGCGGGCCGCGCGGCCGATCCTAGTGTTTGACCGCGAGTTCGACGACGGCGCCATACCGCATCGGCAACTGATGAAGGAGCTGTTGACGCAGGTGTTTACGGTGCCGCGAGGAGATAGACGGTCGCGGCCGTTTGTGGATCGGGTCATGGGTTTTTTTATGGCGGGCGATGCGGAGCGCGTGTGGGTGCGCAACTACCAGATCGTGCCCGACAAGTTGGCCAAGGCGGCGCAGCGTTGGCGTGTGCACGGGCGGCCTCGCACGGACGAGAGTTCGCCAGCTGAACCAGCTGATGCGGATGAGGAGGAGATGAACGCCGCCCTGTCGGAGGCGCTGGTGGAGATCGGGCCGCGCTTGGTGCTGACACCGATCCGCCTGTTCGCCGGCAGTTTCGGCGGGAAGACCCTGTGGGAGAACCGCCAGTACATCTCGCCGAATGAGCTTCGACGCATGGCGCGGCTGCGGCATGACCGCGGCGTGCTGGAGGGGCGCTCCCGCAAGAAGGCGCGCCGGCAGACGCAGTTGGCCGAGGCGCTGGCGGCGGCACCGCAAGACGAACTCGCGGATGTCTTTCGTGGCACCGCCGAAGAATCTCAATGAGCATCGGGAAAATTGCCGCCATGCGTGTGGGTCTGCGTTCGGCTAGGCGAGCCCGGCATGCAGACGGCGATTCTGCACGTCGGCGCGCCGCTGCTCGAAAGCCGCAAACCCGGGCAGCGCTCGCACAGCTGAGGTGGGCGACTCGGACAAGTGCGGCGCATTGCCGCTGAACGTGAACGTTTGTAAGGCGGGCAGCGTTAGGAAGAGCGTGGGCGGCAGGCGCTCCAGGCGGTTGCCGTCGACGCGCAGCTCGCGCAGATGCGTCAAACCCGCCAACGCATCGACATCCAATTCTCGCAACGCATTGTGCTGCAACAGCAGCACCTCCAGTTCGGGCAGCGCCGCGCCCAGCCACTTGGGCAACGATTCGATGCGGTTGTGGGTCAGGTCCAGAAAGCGTAGCGCCTGAAACGGCAGCGATGAAAGCATGGATGGCACTTGCGTGAAAGCGTTGCGACTCAAGGACAGCCAGCGCAACGACGGCACTGGCGACTCGTCGCCAGCAGACCACGTCATTCCATCGTCGGTTAGGCGATTCATCGCCGCCTGCACTTGTCGCAGCCGGTGGCACTCGATGAAGAGGCTCGCTGGCAATCGCTGCAGGCGGTTCTTGGAAACATCCAACACTTCCAGTTCCCTAAATTTTGCTCCAAATTCCTCTCCCAACTCTTTCAGGGCGTTACCGCGCAACACCATACGCCGCACCGGCGCACCGTTCATGAGCAGCAGCCCCGGCGGCATCGCGTCCAATCCGGCGTCCGCCAGCGAAACAACACCGGTTCGTGCCTGTAACGCCGGCGCCAACTTTTTCCTCTTGCGTCTACGCGGCACCACCGAATGCGACTCGGAAGTTTGGGAGCAGACCGTTCCCATGAATAGGAAACGCCGGGAGACTTGACCAGGACGAAGCGGCCACGGACCCGACACGGAGAGGAACAAGCGCTGCACTCTGTTCAATCCAAACGGTCGATTGACACTGACTGGCGTGCTGCACTCTCGATGGAATTGCAGATTGGGAGCGACGCGTGTGTTGGCGGGCGCACGCATTGGCTGCCGGTCCTCCCGGTTTTCCTGCCGATCCAGCCACAGACGTAGGAACATGGCCTTCATTCTGAGTTGGGGCACTTCAAGTTGCCTTTCAGTCATCCAAAATAGAGCGTGCAACACAGCTGGTGCCACTCCACGGGCAGTGCACAGCGCGCTGCAGAGCAACGGGCGGGGGCTCTGGCGGTGTGCTCGCTCTACGCCCGCACTCTTGCGTGCGAACCGTTTTCGTGCCCAACCGTTCTCGCCTTCCGCATCGCCCAAATTCCCATTCTCGTCTCGATTATTTGCCACCGCGGCGACGGGATCGGGCAAAGTGGCGGTGGTGACCGGCGCCAGCCGCGGTATCGGTCGGGCGATCGCGCTGGCACTGGGCGAGGCCGGTTGTCACGTTGTGGTCAACTATTCGGCGTCGGAAGCGGCGGCGACAGCGGTGGTGCAGAGCATTAAGCGCGCAGGCGGCGAGGCGATGGCGTTCAAGGCCGACGTGCGTCAACCCGAGCAGGTCGATGCGCTCTTCACCGCCGCCCTCGAGCGCCTCGGCCGCGTCGACGTGGTGGTGAACAACGCCGGCATCACCCGCGACACCCTGATGCTGCGCATGAGGCCGGAGCAGTGGCAGGAGGTGATCGATCTGAATCTGACCGGCGTGTTTCTGTGCTCGCAGGCGGCCGCCAAAGTGATGCTGAAACAGCGCTCTGGACGCATCATCAACATCGCGTCGGTGGTGGGCCAGATCGGCAACGCGGGCCAGGCGAATTACGCGGCGGCCAAGGGCGGCGTGTTGGCGCTGACTCGTTCCAATGCCCGCGAGTTTGCCCCGCGCGGCGTGACCGTCAACGCGGTGGCTCCGGGCTTTATCGCCACCGAAATGACGGAGAACCTGCCGCAGGAGCAGATCCAGAAGACGATACCGCTGGGGCGACTGGGCGAGGCGCGCGAGGTGGCCGGCCTGGTGCGTTTCCTGGCGCTGGATGAGGCGGCCGCGTACATCACCGGACACACCTTTAACGTGGACGGCGGCATCGCCATCGGGGCGGGCAATTGAAGGAGAGGAGGGAGAATCGGGGCGCGCAAGTGTTTGCGGGTATAGCGTGCTCGGCCTGGGCGATTTTCACTACATCGCATACACACTTTAGGATCGGCGAGTGAAATACAACTGACACTGCACCCGCTCCCCGATACTGACAGACACCGCGATGCCCACCGTGGCCTTCACTCCCGCTTACCATTTGTGTTACCTGCCAGCGCGTCCAGTTTCACTCCCTTGCGCAGCACTCGACGGTACTCGGGAGAGTGCGCCCAGCGGTCCAGCTCGCGGGCGCGCACCACCGGCAGTGGATGAGTGGCCGCACGCTGGATCTGCTGCCGCACCCGCCGACCGATCAGGGTGCGACTCACCTGGTCCAGCCGGGCGGCCTGTTTCAGATACGCCTCCGGGTTCATCTCGTTCGCGTACAACACGCTGCCGCCCGATAGTTTCATGATCACGCTCACCACCAGACGCGGATCCTGCACCACCAGCAACGAGGCACGGTCGCAGCTGAGCTCCGCCGCCTGCAGCCAGTAGCACAGCCGGCTGACCAGGGTGTTGGCCAGCGTCTGACCCAACTCACCCAGTTGCGCCAACGCCAGCAACAGCAGATTGGCCACCGTCACCCACACGCCGTGCTCGCATTTCAGATGTCCAAGCTCGTGTGCGAGCACCGCCTGAATCTCCTCGTCGGTGAGGCCCATGTCCAGCAGCGACGAGTGCACTACGATGAACGGGCGCCGGCCGTCGATGGCCATGGTGTACGCGTTGGGCACCGGGTTCTGGCGAATGTACAGGTCGGGCACGTTGAGACCCAGGATGGAGCACGCCTCCACCAACAGACGATGCAGGCGTGGCAGCTGTTCCGGGCCCACCAACACCCCCATGGAGATGTTCTCCACTTCGATGATCTGCTCGGCGATCGGACCGATCACCTGCCGCACCAGCATGTTCAATCCGGTGAAACGCGTCAGCAAGTCCATACTACGCGTGCTGGCCTCGTCCAGTGGGTGTCGAAAGTCGGTGGCGCGTAAAGCAGGAAGCGATACTCGGGCAGCCGTGGACAGCGGCTCGGCCGGGATCCCGGATGCGCTCGTCCGCACCGGAGGAGCGGAGGCGGAGAGGGGACCACGATCATTACGCTGATGGAACGGGCGGTGGCGCGTGGTGTGAGCCAAGCGGCATGGCTGCCAGTGGCGGGACTGCGGTTCCGCGGCGCGGTGACAGGCGTCGACAGCCTTGGCGGGTGAAAGCGGAGCGCGTGCGCGTCTGCGCCACCCACAGCTACTCACAAAGGCGGCAGACAGGTCGGATGGCATGGTAAATTCACACGCACTACTGCTCGCCTCCATGCGCTGCGAAGCCGTCGAGTTTGATCTCATTTTCACTTGAATGACCTTGTGGGAGGCGAGAGACAGCGTCTTCGCGCCTGGGCCACCCGTGAACGCTGCGCTCTTCGGCTCTCGGCCAGGCAGCGGTGGCACACCAAGCACGCCACCTGCCCACAACGCCTTCCGCCACACCAACGCACCTGTTCAACAGTGCTTTCACTCTCTCGGTTTATGGCTTCCACCAATACGGACAGGATGCTCAGCCGAAGGTACTTCACCTCCGAGCTCTACCCTGACGATCCCTGCGCAGCGCTGGGGAAAGGGCGAACGCGCTCCACGTGCGGACTGTTCCGTGAACGGGAGAGCGAGTCCGTTGCCGCAAGAAATGGACACCGCCCAGCCAGCGCGTGCATAACTGAGCGATATTCCATCGCCTCTCGGAAGCTGTGGCGCTGACGTTAGTGAGTTGGTGTTTATTCTCCGTGGATCGCGCCCGATCCCCCTCATTACGTCGCCGGCGGGCCTGGCCTCGTTGGGCGACTTTGTGCGGGCGGCGGCCGTGCGCTCGCTGTACCGCGAGTTTCTCCGGCAGGTGCGTCGCGCGCCTCCGCACGCCCGGGCGGAGCTGCAGCAGATGGTGCGCGACGGTTTCCGGAAGGCGACTGCCGGCCCGCAACCCTACGCCTTTCGCATGGCGCACGCCCGACAGCAGTTGGACGGCTTGCGGCGTATGTTGGATACTGCTCAGGTCGATCGCCCTAGAGCTTCTGAATGAGTTCCGGCACCGCTTGGAACAGATCGGCCACCAGGCCGTAGTCGGCTACTTGGAAGATGGGCGCCTCGGGGTCTTTGTTGATGGCCACGATCACTTTGCTCTCGCGCATGCCGGCCAGGTGCTGGATGGCGCCGCTGACGCCGATGGCGACGTACAGCTCGGGCGCGACGATCTTGCCGGTTTGGCCGACTTGCATGTCGTTGGGACACATGCCGCTATCGACGGCGGCGCGGGTGGCGCCTACCGCGGCGCCCATTTTGTTGGCCAGGGCGTAGATCAACTCATTAAAATGGTCACCGTCGCGCAGGCCGCGGCCGCCTGACACCACAATGCGCGCCGACTCCAGTGCCGGTCGATCTGCCGGGGTGGCCTGCTCGCTCACCCATTCGCTGCCTGGAGGTGGCATTCGCTGCAGCGCCTCATCGACCGCCGCCGTCACCAGCACCGTCTCCGCGCCGGCGGCCGATGGCGCTCGTGGCTTGGCAGCAGCAAAGCTGGTGGCGCGTACGGTCATCACGCTACACGGTTGCGCGCCGACACCGGATTCGTTCAGCTCCACGCGCACCATGGCGTTGCCGGCGTAGACAGGACGCACGTATTCGCGCGCCGACACCACCTCTATCACATCCGATAGCGGCTGCACCCCCAGCAGACCGGCCACCCGCGGCAGCACATTCTTGGAAAAGGTGCTCCCACCAGCCACCACACGCTGGTGATCGTATTTTTCCACGACGCCCACAATGGCCGGCGCCAACACCTCCGCCAGTCCGTGCGCATGTCGCTCGTCGTCTGCCAGCAGCACTCGGGTCACGCCCTCGACGCCCGCTGCCTCGCGCGCCACCGCCTGAAGATCAGACCCAGCTGACCGAAATAGCAACACGTCAATGCGACGCTGGGTGGCCGGGTCGTAGCTCTCCAACTTCTCCGCCGCGCTGATGGCCCGCAGAGACGCCGTCGATAGCCGCGACTGCGACGGCTCGCCCACCACGAGAGTGGCCAGCGATCGAACGGACGGAGAGGGTCTGAGTGATCCACTGTCACAAAACGGTCTGAGAACGTTCCGTACACGTGTCCTGGATAGACCACCTCCCATTCCCCTCCTCATGGCGACCGCTCTTTGCATTCTCGGGTGATGCACGCGCCCAGAGCGCCCTCCGAGACTCGCACCCGCTTCTCGGAACCGCTCGCGCGCCCTCCACTTCTTCGGTTGTTCGGCAGGCGGGCAGGCGGGCGTTTTTCCACCGTGAAACGCGTAAGGGTGGCGAGAAACCGAGGTTCGCGCCGGAGGCAGGCACTCGCAGCGCGTACGACAACGAGCACGTCTCGGACGACGTACCCGCAAGCTTGTGAGCCGCAAAGCGTTGGCTGTCCGAGGGACTCTTTTTGCTCGTCGAGATGGACGCGGACGAAGCGGGCGCGGCCAACGGTTCCGCGGAGGCGGCGCTAGCGCCGAGACAGACGCCCGGCGGGGATGCGTTCGCGCAGCTGCTGGGCGACGAGTTGCGTCACGAACGCGACGATGGGGAGCAGGGGGGCACGGCGTTGGTACCGGAGGAGGCCGCGACGATAGCGCTGTCGGCAGATTACGGGCGGACTCCGTTCGACCAGCCGGACGACGACGACGACGACGACGATCGCGACGTGTTGGGCGGTGGATCGCGCCTGGCACTGCAGTCGCCGGGTGACGATGCGTCCGGGGGAACGCTGGCATCGACGGCCGTCAAGCCGAAAGCTGGTGCGGAGGTGGACGCGGTGCGAGAGGCCTCACTGGCGCGTAGCGAGCGCATCCGCCAACGCGACCTGAAGGAGCGACAGACGCGCGACAAACTGCGGCAGGAGGCACGCGCCGAGTGGGCGCGCATGCACAAACAGTGGGCGGAGGCGCGGGACAAGAGCCGCGCGCAGGTGCGCCGACGGCAAGAGCCGCTCACGCGGGAGCGCGAGACGTTACTGCAGACCATGGAGAAGAATGCGCGCAGCGGGCGGCCCAACTGGAACGTGGTGCGCACGCTGTCCGATATTGGCGCGGTGAAAGTGAGCTCGCGTGACAGCGCTCCGGCGTCGACCTCGCGCTCCGACGCCCGCACCTCCAAGGACGAGGAGGTGTTGTCGCGGGCTAGTCGCGCTCGCATGAAGGAGGTGATCAACGCGTGTGCGCGGAGTTGAGCACGGGACGGGGCGGGCGAGCTGGCAGTCGGAGGCCCGGTCACTACTCTCGGTGAAACGAGCATGCTATACCAGCCAGCCGCGCGGATGTAAAGGGCAATACCAACATTTACGTCGTCTCGCTACCATCGCTTCACGACATGCGCCCCGTCTCCTTCAGCACGCCGGCGACGCGCTGAAAGGCGGTACGCAGGGTGTCCTCGTCGGGCACGGCGGTGAAGCAGCAGCGATACCAGCCGGGTTCGCTGGCGTGACATATACCGCCGGGGTAGACGATCACCCGCGCTCGCTCCAGCAACAGATCGAACAGCTCCTGTTCTTCGTCCCAGGTGGGCTTGCCGGGTTGGCCGTCGCGGCCCATGAATGCCTGCAACCCGATCCAGATAAAAAATCCCGCCTGGCTGGCGAACCAGCGGACCCGGTGCTCGCCGAAAGCGTCGCGGATGGCGCGCTCAGCAGCCCCAAACGCCCCCTGCAGTGCCAGAGCATTGTCGTGCAGAAAACTCGACAGCCACGCTTCGTCGGTAAGCAGGCGCGTAAGGGCGCCCTGGGTGTCGCGACTGGGCGACGAGAAGTAGCACTGCCATCGAAGCGCTTGAATGAGCGCCGGATTCTCCGTAAACAATACCCCGCAGCGCATGCCACTCATGCAAAAGTCCTTGCTGAACGTCCACACCAGATGCACGTCTGTTCCGAAACCGGTGTCGGCCAGCACATCGCCCATCGACACGAACGCGTGGCGGTGACGCGGAAACACCGACAACGCATACGCCTCGTCGCAGATCAGATGCAGCGAGCGCTGGCGTGCCCAACGCACCGCCAGCTGCAGCTCGTCGCGCGACAACAGCTGGCCCAGCGGGTTGCCCGGATGAGACAGCAGCAGAGCGCGCAGGCGAACGCCGCGGTCACGGCAATCCGCCTCGGCCGCATTCAGCACCTCCTCGGTGAGCCGATAGTTTTCAGACGGGGGCAGCGGCGCCGGCACCGGCACGCAGTTCGCCCGACAGGTCAGGTCCATGTCGAAACCGGGATAGTACGGCGCCGGAATGATCACCCCGTCGCCATCGTCACACAGCGTCAGAAACATCATATCCAAAATAGCACCGGCACCGGACGCACACGCGTAATTGTCGGGATTGGCTGCACCGCGCGGACCGCCACCGGACGCCGCAAAGACGTGGCGCTGGAAGAGGCGAGCGATGGCCTGTCGTAGCCGCCGCTCCCCCTGCGGCTGGTCGTACAACAGCGACAGCCTGCTGGGCAACACGTCTGACCGCTCCCGTTGAAACTGCTTCAGAACGCGGTCGGCACTGATGGTGTTCTCCGCCACCAACAGCGATATGTACCCGTCGGGATTCTTCTCGCGGTCATACCGATCGGGCAGCACCGCCAGACTCTTCTCCACGGCCTTGGGCGGCGCGCGCTCCGCCAGCTGCCTTCCGCGCCTGGATAACGAAAGTCGACTGGTATCACTCAGCGGATTCATTTCGCCACGCATAATGAGGTGGTGTCGGGCGGTGCGGTGACGGAGCGGAAGTCGAGGCAGTGTTGCCCACATGGGGCAACGGAGAGTCGAGACCGCCCCCCGTGCAGCGAAATCGCGACGATCGCGCGGAGAGCGCTGCCGCGGAAAATGGGCGAGCGAACGGATGTCATGCACACGCACACGCACACAGAGGCGGGAGGTGGCGAGTGAGTCGGAAGGGATAGAATAACCAGGTGCAGGCGTACATCGCCCTCTCCGTCTCTGCATCCAGAGGCTCTTTTTTAGGGTCGCACTATCTCTCCCTCTATCATATTTTCACGGGCGCGTAGCGTTCGCGGAGGAGCTGCCATGCGCGATTGTCGAAAAACTTTCCGTAGATGAGCACCGCCAGGATGCAGCACGATAGCGT
Source organism: Cyanidium caldarium (assembly GCA_026184775.1). Classification (NCBI taxonomy): domain Eukaryota; phylum Rhodophyta; class Bangiophyceae; order Cyanidiales; family Cyanidiaceae; genus Cyanidium; species Cyanidium caldarium. The sequence continues at coordinate 168,714 of JANCYW010000006.1, read as the reverse complement.
GCTGCCCGAAGTGATCATATACATGACCATAATTTGGTAGCGTGCAGCGGTGTCGGTGGAGCCGTTGCCGAGGATCTGGCCGGTCATCATGCCCGGCAGTGACACCAGCCCGACGGTGAGCATGTTGTTCACCACCGGGATGAGCGCGGAGCGCACCGAGGCGCGCAGTGCGGGCGCGATGGCCTGCCGCGGCGAAGCGCCCAGGCAAAGCAGCTCCTCGATCTCCTTCTCGCGGGCGGCGACCTCCGCTTGGAGTCGCTCCGCTAGCAGCGCGGTGGTGTTCATGGCGTTGCCGAGGATCATCCCGGTGAGCGGTATGAAGTAGCGGGGCGCCCAGAACGGCTGCACGTGGATGATGGCGTACGTCACCGTGACAATGGTGGACACGGCGCCCACCGACAGGGCGATCAAGGCGGCTGGCAGCAGTCCCGGCAGCGGCTGGGCGGTGCGCCGCGAGGCGGTCCAGGTGGCGGTGAACAACATCACGCTGGTGGCCGCCAACACCGGGAGGAACGCGTCAGCCTCAAAGATGAGGCGCAACACGAAACCCACCGTCAGAAGCTGCACCGCAGTGCGCACGGCCGCCCAGGCAATATCCATCTCCAGGCCCACCTGCAGCCATCGGGTCACCAGCATCGATAGGGCGACGAAAACCAGCGTCAGCGCCAGACGGTCGTTGCCTAGTGGCACCACCTCGGCGGCGCCTGCCGCGCGAACTGCAGTCTCGCTCACAACCGCTGACATGAGGCAGTGAGGCGATACCGGGTCTTTGCGTCACAACACCAATTCCCCCCTCTCTCAATTGGTCGTTTTGCGGGGTGTGGGCAGGTCGCCCGACAACAACCTCCGTATGTCGTTGCCTTGTTGCGGATCGTTCAGCAGCGTCTGCGCGTCTCCGGTGAGCACCACACGGCCGCCCAGGATCATCAACAGTTTGCCGCGGGTCACCTCAGCCAATCGGTGCGTAACAATCACCAGCGTGCTCCCGGTGCGCTCTTTCCACTCGTCCAGGTTGCGCAGCACCTGCGCCGCGGTCGCTCCGTCGAGACTCGACGTCACTTCGTCCAGAACCAGGATGCGCGGTTGCAACAACAGCGCCCGCGCCAACGCCACCCGCGACCGCTCCCCGCCGGACAGTGCCGACAGCGGTCGATCCAGCAGCACCGGATCCACTTTGGCCACTCGAAGCGTCTCGTCCAGTCGGCGCTGGTAGTCGTCCGACGAAAGGGTACCGATGGCCACCGGCGTCTCCAGCGCCGCCCGCGTGGCCACCTGCGTCAACTGATCGCCTTGCTTGCGTCGCTGTGCCAAGATGAACTGCCACACCGCCTGCAGCGATAGGCGCCCCTGTTCACTATCGCCGCGCTCTCCGCCCGAGGCCCGACTCGCCCGCAGACTCGCCAACGTCGGCTGTTGCGATACGTATCCCACCAGCTGGCCGCGCAGCTGTCGCGGCGCGTATGCTTCCACACACCGACCCCACACCTGCACGCTGCCACTGCTAACGTTGTCCAGTCGATTCAGCAACCGCAACAAGCGCGTCTTGCCCGAGCCAGACGCTCCAATCACGAACAGGGTCTCACCTCGGTACACCGTCAGGTTGACGCGGTCCAGGATGCAACGCGGCGGCAGTCCCGTGCCCGCTGCACCTGGCGCCGCCACCACCGACACGTTCACCAACTCGAACACCACCGAACCGCTGCCCTGCTCGCAGTCGACTTCGCCGTCGGCGGTGTAGGGTGCCAACGCGTGCGTTGCTCCGTCGTGGACCGCTTCGCGCGATGTCGATACCAACGGTGCCGCCTGCTCGCCACTCCCCCGTGCAGCTGGCAACATGCACCGCACGGGGGCAGTCTACTCCCCCCGTGTGCAGTGCCGAGGCAGGCGACGTCTCCAAACAGCACTCTCGTCGTTGTGGCAGCCGAACGGATGCAAGGATAGCGCTGTCCGACAAGTCCGCGACGCGGTCGCCCGGCATCGCCCGACGGCGCATCGAATCGGTCGCGTGCAGCCGCGTGCTCCTCTTTGGGGGACACTTCTACCTGTCCGTTATGGCCGGTGGGAAGCGTAATAAGCAACAAGAGAAGAGGCAGGGTGCGTCGGCGGCCAAGGCAGCACAGCTGCTGCCGAGCCACTTGTCTAGTGGCAAGTTCATCTCCCTAGGCGACATCACCGAGGCCGTGCTGGGCAAGCCGGGTGCGCGTGAAGATGGTAGTCGCGAGCCGTCGGCGACGAAGGCGGCGGCAGCGTTTGCTTCCACGGTGCCGACTGCCGATCTGGCGCTTTGGGATGATGAGGCAGCGCGTATAGCGCAGCGATTGATGAAGCGCGATCAGAGCACCAAGCTGCGGGCGCTGGCGGATCTGCGCGAGCACCTGTCGCGCTGCGGCCCGGCCGGGCAGGAGGGCGCCTCGGACCGGGTGCTCTACTCGGCCAAGTACGGCGCGTTTGTAGGCAATTTCGGGGTGGCGTTTCGGCGACTGGCGCTGGACAAGGACAACCGGGTGCGCGGCGAGAGTGCGCAATTGGTGGGTCAGGTGGTGCAAGCGTTCGGGCGAAACATCGTGTCGGCGCTGCCGGAGCTGCTGCCCAGCTGGACCGGTCTTCGAGGTGACGCCTCCCGGGAAGTGGCCGTCGAAGCCGAGCGCGCATTTGTAGCGTCGTTTCCCAGTGCCGAGAAACAGCGCAAGGCGCTGCGGCTCTGTCGGCGAGCATGCTGGGAGCGCGCGGTGGAGTGGTTGGCGGCGAGCGCCGACTCGTCGGGTGGTCATCGCGCCGCCGCGGCCGCCGAGGAGCGCGAGACGCTGGCGCTGCACGCACTGACCGCTGTCCGACTGGTGCTGGATGCGTCGGTGGCAGCTGCTGAAGAGGAGGTCGACGCCAGCTGGGTGAGCGATGCGCAGCATCTGGTGGCGCACCTCTGGGGCGCCGTGGCAAATCGCCGCGCCTTCCTCTCCCTGCCATCGAACGCGTCGAAGCGGGTGCGGGAGGCGTTTTGGCGATGTGCCGAATCGCTGCTGCATCGGTTGCCGTCGGAGGTCTGGACAGAGACGATAACGTCGGACGCGCCTGTCAACAAAACCACCGCGGATCATGTCGCCGACGTCTTCGCACGGCTTGCCGGCGAGATAGCCCTGGCAGAGACCGACAGCGCACTGCACGGACATGTCTGGACGTACCTGATTCGCTATGTATCGTCTGAGCGGGTGCCAGCGCACCGGGCGTGCACCGCGATCCACACGGATTCCGTGGCCGAGTGGGTGTGTGGCGAGCCGGTGCGCGGTGGACGCGCTCCCTCAGCGGTCGAGCTGCTCGATGCCCACCAGACGCATCGCTATGTGCTACCGTTTTGTATCGCCTACGATCGTCGTTGGGCGGAAGTGGGGCCTGTGGATTCCGGAGCTGTCGGCGTCTCGCAACCGCCGCTAGTTCCCCCCTTGGGTGCGCTGGTGCGTCACCTGTCCGCATGTGCACTGCACCGGCGTGACCAGCTGGCACACCCGCCGGGTCTGGTGGGACGAGCTCTCGTGGACTGGTGGGAGAGTTTTCTGTTATGCTGGTGCGAGGTCACCGTGTGGTTTGCCGCGTCGCATGCAGACGCTTACGAGGCGATGGCGGCGAGGGAGGGTGGAGCGGCGGCCGAGATGTGGCCTTGGTTTGTGGACTGCTTCATCGCCGGCAACCGCGGTCAGGCGGCTGACCTCGACGCAACGGGTGCATCATCGACGCTGTTCGACGCGACGCATTCGGAACTGAGCGCGCTCAACGCCCTGCTCTTGGCAGCGTTATGGGCGCACGTGCTCGCCTGGTGTGAGGCGGTGCGAGCGCGTCACCCAGAGGCCGCCCGGCAGATGGGCAAGCAGGTGGCCGCGGGCATGGCCGACGGCCTGTGGGGACCGAACGGTGCCGAGCTGGTGCGGGCGCTGCACGAGTGGTTGTCGACGACTGCGGGAAGCGGGAAGCGCCAGACACCGAGTGCCATGGTGCGAATGGCGGATCGCTCGACGTACCTAGCGAGCTGGATCGACAAACGCGAGGCGGCACTGCGGTCGCTGCAGCAGCAGCTGTGGAGCAGGTGTGTGGAGGAGACGGCTACCCGACTCTTGCAGACGACCACTGACATGAATGAGGGGGAAGCGGATACAGTCGGGGCGGCGGCGACCGTGAACCGCGCGGAGCGTCTGCTGGCGGTGTTGTTGCGCGGCGGTTCCAGCGATGCCGTCTGCAAGTTGTTGGTGACGAATGCCGAGTTCGCAGCCACACTTTGTCGCTGGTGTGGCATGGTGCTTTCCTCTGGGGGCACAAAGCTTTGCCAAAGCGCTGCAGAGCTGCTCGGCTGGCTGGCGGTGGCCATGCGCAGCATGCCCGAGCGCCGCGTCGCCCACGCCGCCATCGAACAGTGCCCGATGCCGTGGCTGGCCACCGTGGCACACGCCGCCCACGCCTTTTGCCTAGAGGCGGGCGGCGATATGGAATGCTTGGATGGTCTGTGGAGCGAGGCCGTGTGGTCTCCAGGGCTACAAAGTGCAGTCGAGGTGCTGGAGGCCCGATGCGAGGCAGCCGTAACCAGACACGGCGGGCGCATTCCGATGACACAGCGACGACCGTTGTCGACGGACCCGCCGGTGGATCTCCTGCTGGAATACACCCGCGCGCCGTCGGCATGGGCGGTGGACGCTGCATCTCACTCGGACGCGCTGCGATCGCGGATACATGCGGCCATGCGGTCGGTGGCCGGTTGCGGCCTGCTGCCGGTGGATATGGTGGCCGCCGTGATGCGTCATTCGGAGAGTGAGCGAGTGTACGATGGCGATACGTTGACGGCGGTGGCGTTGCAGTGGCTATTCCAGATGGCCGAGGATGAATGCGTAAGAGGAGGGGAGTCGGCGGGGCCGCCCTGGGGTGAACGTGGACGGCGATGGCTGCAGGCGGATCACGCCACCGAGTTGGCGGAATATCTGCGTGATTTGGAAGAGGAGGAGCAGGAGCAGGAGCAGGAGAAACGGCAGCTGGCAGTCGCCTGGCAATGCGCCCTGCATATCCTGGCCGGCGCGCAGTCCATCCCATGGCAGACGCTGTTGCTGCAAGTGTTGCGACGATATGGAACCGCTCACCCCATACACCGCGACGATCACCGGGCGTCGCGGCGTCGTGCGCTGCTGGAGCGTCTGCATCCGCCGCTGGATGACGAAGCCAGTCCGGTACCGCCGGACACTTGGGCCGGCCTGCTGCTGCAGGAGGATACACGGCACTGGGCCGCGCGCTGTCTGGCACGAGGTTTGCAGCGCTCGGTGGACGGGAGACGGATGGGTGCTGACGCTGACGGAGAGACAACCTCGGAGGCGATTTCTTTCGGGCTGGTGGCGCAGGTGTGTATCCGCGTGCTGGAACGCGACGACTACGAACAGGTGCTGCCGGTGGTGTGGCTGGAGTTGGGTGGAGGCGCGTCCAGTGTTGCGCCTTCAGACACCTCGGCGATTCCCTTACCGGAACGGTGTTTGCTGCCGACGCTGTTGGCCACGGAGCCGCCGCTGCGCGACAGTATCGAACGACGGTATGCGCGCGACTTTAATCGGTTCGGCGCCAGTTGCACCTGCGCCTACGTGGTGCAGGCGGCGATGCGACATTTGGGCGCGGCGGTCGGCCGCACCGAGGCGCAAGTGTCGGCGGATATGCACGCGTTTGTGGTGGGGTTGTTGACACGCGCCACCGGCACGCTGGCCGCGGCGTTGCGCGAAACCCTCGCCGGCCCGTTTCTGGAGTCGTTACATGCCGAACCGAGCGCCGCCACCGCCATGTCGCCGCTGGTGTCGGCGATGCAGATGCTCGGCCTGATCGAGAACGTGCCGCCTGGGTACGCCCGCAGAGACGATCTGGTCACCTTTCTGCGCACCGCATTCGAGCTATTGCAACTGGAGTATGACGAGGAGGAGAGGACACTGGCGCCAGACGCCGTCGACGCGCTGCGCATCTCTTGGCCGCAGGTGCATGCCACGGCGCTGCGACGGATACTGACGCCGTCGCTGCGGCTGTTTGCCGACGATCTGGATGCGGTGTCGTGGGATTTCGTGGTCGAGGAGACGCTGCAGGCGCTCGATATCCGGTCGGCACCTGCATGGCGGTTGTTGGCGGCGGCCGCGGTGGAGTGCGCGGCGGTGTGGTTGCCGCAACGACAACCAGAATGGAGGAGGACACTCGCCGCCGCCTACCCGCCGAGCGCGGTGTGCTTGGCGCTGCGGGCGTGGCAGGTGGCTGGGGCGGTGGCCGAAGCGTTTCACGCCGGCCGCATCATCGGCGGGGAGGCACTCGGGGACGAATTCGGGGTGGATGCGCAAACGGCTCTGGCGCAGGTATTGGAGTGCTTGCACCAGATGCGGGTGTTGGCGGTGCGGGCCGCCTCGCCAAAGGCGTATGGAGAGGCGCGGGAGGCGAACGACGCCGTGGTGGTGTTGCCGGTGCCGTCGGCGACAAGCACGGACGCGGCGGATGCTCGCTTCCACGGTCTGGACATTCTGCATCGTTTATTGGACGCGGATGCGCCGGCGTTGCGGCAGCTGGCGGCGAGCTGGTTGCACGCCCTCATCGCGCAACAGAACGGGAACGCGCTGCTGGAGGCGGTCGCGCCGGCCACCGAAATGGTGGCCTCCTCCGACGGTCTCGATGACGAGTCCGCCGTCGACGACGATACCGCTTTCGATCGGCGCGTGGCGCAACTGGCCCGGCAGAGCGCCACCCGCCGTCAGCGTCTGGCGGACGCCATGCGAGACTTTACGAGTGCGTTACGCCGTCTGCCACCCGGTGTCCAGGAGGCCGCACAGAGCCCGCACTGGGCGCACCGGCAAGCCAGCGCCTTTTTTCGGCGGTGGTTGACGATGCTGCAGATGTGCGCGCCGCGGCCACCGACGACATCGGCCGACGACATCGCCGACGATGCTCCCATCCGCACGCTCCTGCCCGACGACATGGTGCAGCAGCTGTTCGAGGCGATGTTGACGCAGGTGGCGCGAGAGTATATTGCGCCAGCGGTGGCGCTGGAACAGACGCGCGTACGAGAACTGTTGGCAGTGGTGGCCAACACCGCCACCACCACCAACATCACCGAGCTGCCGCCAGACCCGACAGTGTATTTCGAGTACGAGACGCGACGGTTGGCGGCAGCACTCAGTGAACAACTGCTCACCGGTGCAGACGAGCAGGTGGTGCCGGAATGCCTCCGAGACGTATCCGAGGTGCATCCGTCGCCATCGCTATCCGCGGCGGTGCGGGCGGCGCGCGCCTTGTTCCTCACCCTCCTGATCGAGCCGTCCACCGCCCGCCACTGGTTCGTGCACAGCGTCACCGACCGGGTGCTGGCCGGCAAAGTGGAAACGCTGCTGAACAGTCGGTCGATCAGTGCCGCGCTGACGGCTCGCGAGATCGACTGCGCTCGACGATATGCCGCGCGTGTCAATCAAGACCCGCACCCGGACGGACCGTCGGCGCTGCTCTCCGTGCGCGGCAGTTTGGCGGCGCGCGAGTTGATCGCGGCGTATCACGTGGAGGACGTCAGCATCGAAGTGGCGCTCCTGTTACCCGATGCGTACCCTTTACGACCGGTGCGGGTGGAGATGCGTAGCGGCGCTGGTGTGGGCATGAGCGAGTCGCGGCAGCGCAAGACCCTGATGCACATGACGCGGCTCGTGCAGCGCGGTGCGGATGGCCGGGCGGACAGCGCGCTGGTGGCCAGCATCGCGCTGTGGCGGCGTAGTATGGATCGGGTGCTGCGCGATGCCGCCGAGTGTCCTATCTGCTACAGCGTGCTGCACGCGCGCACCGGTCGGGTGGCGCGCATCGCCTGCCCCACCTGCCACTACCGCTTCCACGCCGAGTGCCTGTATCGGTGGTTCCACGGGGCCACCCAGGGCGCCACCTGTCCGCTGTGTCGCTCGCCGTTTTGAGGCGTGTGATGGTGTGTCGGGCGCGACGACCGGTGCGCGGACAGCGTAAAGTGGCAGCTGTCAGTTGCTCCTCGCGTCTCATCGGTGTTCAGTGGTGTTGGAGGCTAGGCGCGCGGTGGCCGCGGCCATAATCTCCGACACCGGTGCCTCGTCCTCCTCCAGTGGCTGCTCGGCGCTATAGAGCGCGTTGCGGTCCACGTTGCGCCACGGTTCGGCGGCCGCGGCGGTATTCCCGGGTCGATAGTCGGCACGCCGCGTCGGTGCAGCGCTGGCGGTCGCTTCCGGCTGCTGCTCTTCGGCGAACACCTCCCGTCGTCCGCGCTCGCCCTGACACAAGCGACACACACCGCCCCATTGACACACTCGGTTGTGGTTCTTCATCATGCGGCTGTGTCGCTGGCGGCACGCCGCACACACCTGGTTGGTTTTGCAGTCGCGACAGTGTTCGTGTTTGACGACAGTGTCGGTGGCCGGTCGGCGTCCGCCACGACGTCGCGTGCTGGCGACCGCTGAAATGTCACCCGAATGGCTGCTGCCGGTGGCGTGCAATTCGGCAAATTCCGCGTCCGCATACGCCGCATCGTCGGGGTGTAACAGCGAGGCAGCGGCAGCGGCCGCGGCGCTCAGGTCGCCATCCAACGCATCGTCGGTCACTGACGCCGTCTGCAACGCCGCACCGCCAGATGTGCTCGGTGCCCCGTTCGCGGCGCCTCCACCACCCCCGCGCCGCTGCTTGCGGCGGCTGCAGATGCGACAGTGTTCGCCCCATTGGCAATTCCGATCGTCGCTCTGCTGCATCATGCGGTGGTGGCGCTGGCGACAGGCGGTGCAGATGGGTTTGTGGGCGTTGTCTCCGCCACACTCAGAGCACTCGATGTGCAGCTCCAGCGGCGTCTTTCTCCGTCGCCGTTTTCGCAGCGTGTGCGAAGAATCGGTGTCTGGTTCACCATGATACGCGTACGGCAGCGCGGGGTTGAGATGTCGCCGCGATGAATCGCGATGGGCGGCCGAGCTGCCGCCGTCTGTCGTTGCAGAGGCCGGACCAGTGTGCCAACCGGCCGCCGGCAGTGGCTCGCGCGCATCCGCGCGATGGGAGGCGGCGTCGGCACGCTCGCTGTCATGTCGCGGCCGCAAACGCCGGCCGCCCAGCGCACCGTAAGCGTTATCCGCGATGGCCGCGCCGCCGCTGGCGCCCGAGGCGGACGTGGCCGCCGCTCCACCCGCCAACTCGGCGTTGCCCAAGTGCGCCGCTTTGCTGGACCCGCCACGGCTGCCCGTCGGCGCCGGTCGTTCGTCCGCCCCGAAGAAGAGCTCGTAGTCGGCCGGGCTGCGGCGCGCGTCGCCCTCGCCCGGAATCCCGTTGGGCGGCTCGGGCCGAGCACGGTGCGTCTCACTCGATGCCACCGTCGCGTCCCCATCCCGCTCGCGCCCTAATAACACCTCCTCCTCTCCGTCTAGATTGAGAAACTCCGTCTCCAGCTCCGCGGTGGTGCGCGGTGACGTGCTGCGCATCGGGTCACGCGGTGGGGCGCGGGAGCCACGCGGCATCGGCGGGAAGGGTCCTCGGCACGTGAAGCGTTGGGATGCGGTGCGGCACGGTGGTGAGCGTAGTGAAGGGCACCGAGAAGACGGTGGAGACGGGGCGGGAGGGCGCGTCGCGCGACCGTTCCAACCGCCAACCGCCTGAACCGGTGGTCCCGACCGCGGCACCGGCGCCGTCGGGTGTGGGTGCACAACTGCCGTAAAATCGTCACCTCGACACAGAGAGCCGGTCACGCACGGAGTTGCTACTTCTGCCAAGCCTGTGTAACGGACTTGGCAACCGAGAGGGCCGCGCAGAGTCGGCTCCCTCTGGTGGTTCCCAACGCGCCCGTCGAGCGCCCGCAGCGGAACGCGACGCGAACACTGCCGCGCGGACCGATCGGGTTTTGCGTGCCGTCCACCCCGGGCGCCCTGTCGACGCGTTTCGCAAGGGCCCACACCAGAGGTGGCAGATGAGGACTGAACGGTGCGCTTCTGGGACGGAGCCTGTGGACAGAGCGTAGGATCAGCTGACGCTTTGCCCCTCGACCTGTGCTGGCCCGGTCATGGGTTCACTCCATCGCGGCATCTCATTCACCTTGCTGACCCTTCCGGGACGCTTTCAACGATCGTCCCGCTCTATTCGTGCCTCTGCAATGACCAGCAACACCGGCATAGCCGACCGACTGCAGTCGGTGCGCAACCGCATCGCCTCAGCGGCGCAACGGGTAGGGCGATCACCGGAGACGGTGCGACTCGTCGCAGTCGGCAAGACCAAACCCGCCGCTTTGATACAGGAGGCTTTCGAGTCGGGGCAGGTGCATTTCGGGGAAAACTACGTCCAAGAGTTGGTGGACAAGGCGCGGCAACTGCCCGAGTCGCTGCGGTGGCATTTTATCGGGCACCTGCAGACCAACAAGGCGCGCTCACTCCTCTCGGTGCCGAACGTGTGGTGTGTGGAGAGCGTGGACCGCGCCAAGGTGGCGTCGACGCTGAACCGGTTGGTGGGGGAGTTGCGCGGGCCGGACAGCCGGCTGAACGTGATGGTGCAAGTGAACACCAGTGGCGAGGCCAACAAAGCGGGCGTGTCGCCCGAGCAGGCGCCGGAGCTGGCGCGATACATTGCGACCGAGTGTCCGGCGCTGCATCTGCTCGGGCTGATGACCATCGGCGCGCCCGACGACAGCGACGAGCCGGCGGCGTTTCGACTGTTGCGGGAGACGCGCGAGCGGGTACAGGCGGTGTTGGAGCAGGAGGCGTCAGCGGCGGTGGCGCGGCCGCTGGAGTTGAGCATGGGCATGAGCGATGACTTCGAGGCGGCCGTGCGCATGGGCAGCACCAACGTGCGCGTTGGCTCGGTCATCTTCGGGGCGCGCGTTTACCACTGAGGAATATAAACACGCCGCGCTGCTTATTTGCGAGCGGCCAGCGCCAGCCAGCCCAGGATAAACGCGGCGCCGCCGAACGGCGTGATAGCACCCAGCTGGCGGTTGCCGGTCAGGGTCATGGCGTAGAGCGAGCCGGAGAAGAGCGCAATACCGGCGGTGAAGCAGGCTGCCGCCAGCCGCGCCGGCTTGGCCCCGATGGCACCACCATGCGCCGCCAACCCCAACGCCACCGAGTGCGCCAGGTGATACGAGGCGCCGGTCTCCCACGACTTGAACAGCCGCGGATCGGCCACCCGCTTTTGCAGGCCGTGCGCCCCGAACGCGCCCAACGCCACCGCCAGCGCTCCCGACGCTCCCGCCAGCCGCTGCACCGCCGCCGCTGTGGAGAGGAATGGCAGCATGAAGGGGAGTCAACCGCGAAAATGCCGGCGGGGCGCGACGAGATGAAAGCGTGCGCGTGTGCGTGCAGCTTGACGGGAACGTGGCGGCGAATGCATCGGCGGGCAGTCTCGGGAGGAGATCCGGGAGGTTGAGGCGTCTGCACGACCCAGTCGGGTCAGCAAGAGGCGACACGGGCATATACCGGAATGGAGAGAAGTGTCACCGCAGTTTCAGGGGGTTGCACGAGTACTTGGCCCCTACCACACGACCTCGTCTCGTCTTAACCCGTGCCTTGAACCTACCACGAGCATCCTGCACCCCAACACGACAACACACTCTCACTCTTTTCCACTTCTCCTTCCGGCCACCCTCTTGTGCACCCCCTGCTCTCTTCTCTCTGTCTCTCTCTCTCTCTCTGGTCTTGCCGCGCCCTCCCATTGCCGCCTTCCCGTTTTCAAATTCGCACCGGGAACGCGCGGTTCTCGGGTTCTCGTGCGTGCGTGCGTGCGGGAACGGGTCGGGACAGCTGGTCCTGGCCGGCAATTCATCACCTCCACCCGCCGCCATGACCCATTCGGGTGTCCCGGAGAGTCTGCTTGTGGAGAGGCCCGCTGCTGTCAAGGACGCATGGTCGTCGGCCCGGGCGCGGGTGGCGCTGCACTTTCAGGTGGTGTCGGTGTTGTGCCGTCGTCTGGTGGACACCGAGCTGCAGTACTCGCGGCTGCGACGCCGATACCGCGGACTGCTAGAGCGGATGACTAGCAGCGCTGCTTTCACGACACCACTGCCGGGAATCGTCGAAGGCTGCACAGGCCGGTGTGCATACGCCGACGTGTTGCGCGAAGTGTTGCGCACCAAGCGGGTGGTCGGAGGGAGCGAGCCCGCGATCGAGACGATGTTGCGCGATATCGGCGAGCGCGGTCGGAACGCATCCTCCGTTCCTATACTACTGGAGCCGCCCAACACCGGGACGGGCGACGACAGACCGCCCGAGCGAGTGTGGCGGGAACACTACCTAGAGCAAACTCGACAAGTCGCTCAGCTGCAAGCAGAGCGAGAGCAGCTGGTGCGACAAACCGCCGAGCGAGAGGCTCAGTGCCAGGCCGCTCGGCGCGACGCGGACACCTGGCGCGCTCAGTGCGAGGCGCTCAAGGCAAATACGGGCACGCACAGGGAGCAGCCGGTGGTCGAATCACTGATGGAGGCGCTGGAGGCGGCGCACGCCACCATCCTCGACTACCACACCGAGCATCAGCAGCAAGAAACCAAAATGCACTGGATGTGCAGTGTCATCGACGAGCTGCAGCGCGTGCTCGAGCGCGATGTCGCCTCGTCGGAGAATGTGCAGGCGCTGATATCGATGCTGCAGCAGCAGTCACTGGTATATTCCAGAGGGGAGGCGTCACGGCCGCCGGTCAGCCGTGGCGCCGAGTCCTCGCGACACCTTTCCGATGAGGCGTCATCGGTCGCCGGCATCCGCAACGACACAGCCCTCAAAGGCGTTGCCGATGACCCCTTATCAGCCAGTCCGGCCTCGTGCACTTCCTCCAGTGGACGGTGTCTGCGGGATATTTGCAACCGCCTCGATCGACTCTGATGCCCACGGTCATTCCCGCTTGCCGGCCAGGCGCTCCTCGCTGCTCTTGCTGGTGATCCAGTGCGGCAGACCCCAACGCGGGTCGGGCAGCGCCATGGCCTGCACCACCGCCGCATTGGCCTGCAACGGATGCGTCTCCGGCCACGTCTGCAACGTGGTCACGCTGGCGTAGCCCTCCTGAACGGCAGCCACGTCCGAATTGACAAAGTCGAACATCGGCTCCATACGGCCGTGCGCACCGATGGTCACCAGCTCCACCCCGTCCGCGTCGCCCGAAGCCTGCGTGCGGAAAATATCGCGATAAAATATGGCACCCAGATGGGTGGTGCGCCACCGGCCCCACGCCCACCGATCCGGAATGTTCACGTTGAGCAGCAGGTCGCCGTGCGCAAACGCGTCCCACACCAGATCCAGGGTGCGCGGCATGGTCATCGCCGCATCCTTCAAATTGGTGACGTCGCTGTCAGCATTGCGCACCCGGACGCCATCTCGGTCGTGATGCGCCACTCGCCGCGGTTGCGGCCGGCCGTGATTCAGCGCACACACCGGCAGTGCCCGCGCCAGCACCGACACCAGATAGGCGGCACCGCGCACGCACCGCTGTTGCGCATCGTCATCCATGAGGCGGCCGGCCAGACTGCACGCCATCGACGGCACGCCGTAAAAGCCGGCTTGTCGCGCGCCCGAAAACGTGCCGCTGTGCAACACGTCCTGCGCCAAGTTGGGGCCGATATTCGGACCAGAGACCACCAGTGTGGCCACCCGGTTCAACCGCGACAACACTCCGTCCGGTTCGGTGCCGGTGATGACACAGTCGGCTGGTGAACCGTCCAGCGAGTAGACGTCGTCGCCCAGATCGTCACGCCGCCGCAGTTCCATCGGCGTCGCCAGCGTCAGCCGGTGGCTGCACGCGGACTGATTGCTCTTGGGTGCCACCACCACCACCTCCATCGGGTAGTCGGATCGCAGCGTGTGTGCCAGCTTGAGTAACAGCGGTGAATCCACCCCGTCATCGTTGGTGAGGAGGATGCACGGCCGCTGCGGTCGCCTGAGCGCCTCGGCGGCCGCGTCGACGCTCATCTGAAGGCGGTGCAGTGGGCGCCGGACGGCGCGCGTCACCGAGCAGTGCTGCTGCTGACGGCCACGTGGATGAGTGCTTGGCCACGCACACAAGACGAAAGTCATGCACCGCCGCGACAAGTACGGACTGGTGGAGCCGGAACGCCGGCCGCAGCGACGCGTGCGACGCGGTGACGTCGGATTGCGGAACGCGTGTGGCGGGAGGTGGTGGCTGGGGTGCAGGAGGCGTGCGCATCTCGCAGACCAGAGACGAGGACGGTTCTCGTCCATAGTCTTACGTCACAAGATAGCGTGGACGGATCAAGTTCATCTCACTGAAATTTTTCTGCTCCCTGTGAACGGGCGAACCGCCGGGAGGCATTCACACCCTCCTCGCCGCGGTCTCGGCTGGTCATGATCGATGCCCGCCCGCCACGAGTCGACCTCCCGATGACGGCCGCTACTTTCCCTGTGCCATGCCCTGTGTCTATCACGGATGCCCGAACCCGTCATCCGCCAGTGGCATCGGCACATCGCGTCTCACCGCCTCCCACTCTGGCACCGACGGCATCGGATCCATGGCGGCCAAGTGCAACGGATGACCCGAACCGGCCAGCTGCTTGAGCAGGATGCACACGTTCAGACGGCCGACGCACTTGCTGTATTGGAATGCCGCCGCCGACGAAGATGGTGAGCGCGTGCAATTCACCGTCGCATTCACGCAGGACAAGTAGTACTTGCCCCAGTTGAGCGCGTTGGCGGAGAACGAGTAGGTGGTATCGGTAGCCGGCAAGCGCGCGTAGGTGTTCAGGTCTTCAAAGTTGCAGCCGTCGGTGCTCACCTCTTCGCACACCGGGTATATGTAGGGCTCCACCTGTTCGCAGGTGACCAGGGTCCGGCTACAGTTGAGCACCACCGAGTCCCAGGTGAACAGCGTGTGGGTGACGTTGAATGTCTTGGTGGTGAGCGCGCGACTGCCACTCGACGACGTGATGCGGTCCGCGAGCGGGCGTTCCACCTCGGCAGCATCGCGGGCAACCGGCCCCGGCTGTGGAACGGCGGCGGCGACGCCCGTGCACAGCGTTACGGCAAGGAGGAGAGCGATCAGAGACTTGATCGTGACGCGCATGTTATGAGATAAGATGGAGGACGCACGAAAGTGGTTGCGCTGGCGATCGCTTGCGGTACCCGCCGCCGACGACGACAAGGTCGATTTCGGGTGCGCGTAGCGGAGGGAACCCTTCGCGATGCGGCGCCTGTCCCGCGCGCAACTCGAGCGCGCATCGACGTGCGTGCGGGTGTGCGTGCGCTCGCAAGCGTCATCGGCGAGATCGAAAATGGCGCTCCGATCCCGCCGATGCCCGGGAGAACGGGTGCGGAGGGACGACATGGGGCGCTTTTCAGGCGCGGGCACACGAGGAGGCCGGCGCATTCCGAGTTCCATCGTGTTTCGCTGACCCTGTATAGGGAACGCCTGTCGCCGGGTGTATCGAAAAGTACCCAGATACCTATGGCGTGTAAGGGAGAGGGTGACACTGGCCAACATACGAGGAGCAGCCGCCGGTTTGTCCGGGATGGCGGTCACGCGCACACCGTTCCGGAGACACGATGGCCAAGGAAAATGGACTCTCATCAGGTGTCACGCTTCATGAATCGATATTCTCGCGGCAAAGTGTCCGCGCGCGCGCGCTACTACCTCTCGTGCTCCACCTCCAAGCGTCACCTTGGGACGCCTTCGTTCCCTGTCCATTTCTCCCCTTGCGTGTAGGAGAGCGCGAAACGGGCGCTTACCGAGGTGGCCACGGCGAGAATGACACGCACTTGCCCCCAGCACTCCCCACTCGGATGTCCAAAGTTGCACCCGCGCCCGTTGCAGTTTGCGCTGCTGCCCGAAGGGCGGTTTTCGCGCACCACGTGTGGATCGCACGGTCGCAAAACCTCACGGCACACCGTTTTCTCGGCCACGCACCGAGCACTCTGCCCCGCTCATCGACTTTCGGCCGCTGGATCGTCTCTTTCTGATCCTCCCCACGGACTTGATTGGCTCTCCTAACATCTCTGCCTCATGCCGCCGTTGGTGGTTGATGTGGGCACCGGCTTCATCAAGGCGGGGTTTGCGGGCGAGGAGCGACCAACGGCGATTATGCCCAATTGTGTGGGGCGGTCGCGGCTGACCGCCATCCCGGGCATGCAATCCACCATCTCCGCACCTCCCCACACCACCGCTGCCGCCAAGGAGGACGGCGTGTTTGTGGGACAGGAGGCGCTGAACAAGCGCGGCGCCGGACTGACGTTGCGGTACCCGGTGGAACACGGCGTGGTGACCGACTGGGCGGACGCCGAGCGCGTATGGCACCACCTGTTCTTCTACGAGCTGCGGGCGGATCCCGCGGACCATCCGGTGCTCCTGACCGAGGCGCCGCTGAATCCGCGCCGCAACCGCGAACGCCTGGCGAGCGTCATGTTCGAGGCGTTCCACGTGCCGGCGTTTTTTGTGGCCGTCCAGGCGGTGCTGTCGCTGTACGCCGCCGGTCGCACCACTGGAGTGGTGTTGGATATGGGCGACGGCGTCAGTCACGTCGTGCCCGTCTACGAGGGTTACTCGCTGCCGCACGCGGTGCAACGACTCAACCTGGCCGGACGCGACCTCACCGAATACACTGCCAAACTGATGGGCGAGTGCGGCAGCGGCACACCGTTGCGCACTTCGGCCGAGAAGGAGATCGCCCGCGAGATCAAGGAGCGATACGCTTATGTGGCGCGCGACTTTGAACAGGAGGTGCAGCGATTCGAGCGCGACCCGAAAGCGTTCCAGCGACAACACGCCATGCCCGACGGACAGGTGGTGACGGTGGACGAGGTGGCGTTTCGCGTGCCCGAATGCCTGTTTCAGCCGGCGCTGCTGGGATTGGAGGCGCCCGGTGTGGACGCGTTGGTGCACGAGGCCGTACAGAAGTGCGACATGGACTTGCGCCGCAGCCTCTACGGCAACGTGGTGGTCAGCGGCGGCACCAGCATGCTCTCCGGAATGCCGGAACGCCTGCGCATGGAGCTGCAAAAGCGTGTACCGGCCAATGTGAAAGTGAAAGTGGTCGCCCCGCCCGACCGCAAGTACGCCGTGTTCCAGGGCGGCTCGGTGCTGGCCGGCCTGGAGACCTTTCAGCAGATGTGGATCACGCGCGAGGAGTACGAGGAGTTTGGTGCCAACATCGTACACCGTCGCTGCATTTAACGAAACCCCAAACCCCCTCCTAGGTGACTGGGAATAGAGCCCGAGGGAAGCGACATATCAGGCGAGTATGCGGGGACGAAATGTGCCTCGGATAGGCGCGGGCGCGGTCTCATCCACAGCGATAAACACTCCCGCCCATCCCTCTGGGCCCTAGATGAACACAAACAAAAGGTATTCCCAGTAGAAGAGCCGCCATATGCCGCGGTAGAACTCGCGTATGGCCGGGCGGTTCTCCGGCCCCTGTCGCATCAGGCGGCCGTACACATGTCGCACCAGATACCACGCCAGAAACGCGTGGCCGCCCACCATGGTCCACCTTCGAAAGTGTCGACCCATCCCCGGCGCAGTGCCGTACACGACGGCCGTCATGTACGCCGAGAACAACATCGACGACCCCAGGATGACCATGCGCTTGGAGCCGACCTGCGTGGCGAACGTGGGCACGCGGTGCTGCCGGTCGCCCTCGATATCGGGCAGGTCTTTGGTGAGCGCGATGACAAACGCGAACACGCTCATGAAAAACGCCAGGAAACGGATCGGATACAGCCACCGGAACGGCAGCAGCAGCGCCTCGCGCGTAGCGTAGTACACGCCAAAGTTGAGCAGAAAGCCGCGCACGCAGGCGATGATGAGGGCGGCGGCGAGGGGCACATTGCGCAGGCGGAATGGCGGCACGCTGTACAGCGCACCCAGCACCATGCCCGACACGTACAGATAGAGGATGACTCGCGAGAAGGTGCGCCACACGATCAGGGTGCCCAGGGCGACCGATGCCAGACATAGCGCCCACGCCTGTGCGGGCGTCATGGTGCCGGCGGCTAACGGCAGGAACGGTTTGTTGACCCGGTCGACCTCCTGATCGTAGATCTGATTCACTCCCACGATAAACGCATTGCCCAACAGCAGCGCTACCACCCCCAGCAGCGCCCGCGGCAGCAGCGACCAGTCCAACACGACGCGCAGATAGTCTATCCAGGCAATGTCCGCCGCGGACACATTGCCAGCGGTGCGCAACACGCGTTGCGCCATTTCGGCACGCGAGTCCATCAGCGCGCGCGCACACCCGGTCACCGAGGCGAGCAGCGTGCCGCGCACCGTATGCGGCCGGGTGAACGCGTGCACGGTGAGCAGGGCGCTACGGGCTTTTCGGAAGGGATGGGTGTCTGGTGCGGCATCCAACTTGATGGTGCGTGAAATGCCGGGTCGAGCTCGAGTTGCACGCTTTGCGCGCGGCAACGGCGAGAGGATGACGCTTCGACCGCCGTCGACGACGACGAAACCGCCACCGCGACCTGCCCTGACGCGACCAGGCGCCGCCACCCCAAAGGCACAACCTCTGTGGCGTTCAGACACTTGCATTTCCACCGTGCTTGCTTGGATTTCCCACGAGTCCATCGTCCCGCCCCGATGACGTGGGCGCGCGCGCAGGTCCGTCGTCACACCCACACCTTGCCCCGGGGACGACGAGATCGGGGTCGCGGCCGTCGACATCGCTGCGGGCACATGGACGGACGGATGGGGGGGCACAGACGGCGAGCGAGATAAGCACATCGAGGAGCGGCGCTTTGTTGAAGTGGTTGCAACACCAGTTTGCGAGAGGCACATACCACCACAAGACTTCTATCCTCATCTGCTCAGTGAAACTGGCGCTTGTCTTCCGGGTCTCGTCGTCCGTGCGGGTTGCTGGCGCTGAACGCGTGCCCGCTGGACAGTCGCTGCCGTATGATGTGGTGGAGGCGGTCGCGCTTGCGCCATTCGCCGTTGCCGAACCCGCCACCGCCACCGCGTCGTCGCACCTTGTGCGCGCCACCGCTGATGTGGTGCAGGTCCACGCGCGGCGGCACCGTGAACCCGAAACTGCGGGCCACCGCCACCAGGTCCAGCGCGTGCACATCGAAAATGTGCTTCAGCGAGTGACTGGCGTACGCGTGCAGGTAGCTGCGAAAGCCGTGCTTGGCCGACTGGTTCAGATAGTAGTTCTTCTCGATGAGTCGCTCCAGTTGCGGCTGGATGTTGGCCACCTTGTCCACCGGGAATTCGTACTCGTTCAGCGGTATGCGCGCATCGCGCAGGTACTTGAGAAAATCCACCTCGGTGGGCAGCAAGAACAGCAGCGCGCGCCCTTTGCCGTCCACCCCTCGCGCGGTACGACCGACGCGGTGAATGTACTCCTTGGGCTCGTCGGGTGGATCGTATTGTACGATCCAGTCCACCGCCGGAATGTCCAGTCCGCGTGCCGCCACGTCGGTACAGAGCAGGGTGGCGCGCTCGTTGCGACAAAACTCGAAAAACGTGGTGGTGCGTTTGCTCTGTTTCTGTCTGCCGTGCAGGTCCAACACCGGAATGTCGATGTAGTTGAGCAGCTCGGCGTAGAATTTGACCGCGTTGCACGATGACATGAACACGATCACCTTCTTGCGCAGGGTGCGCTTGAGAAACGTGAACAGCAGCAGGAAGCGGAGCTCGCTGGGCACCAGCACAAAACCCTGTTCCAGTCCCTCGACGGTGGCCACCGGCAAGGTGTCGTGCGCGCCCACATACAGCGGTTTCTGTTGGAAAGAGACGCGCGCCAGGTCCTCCACTTTGGTGGTCTGCGTCGCCGAGAACAGCAGCGTCTGTCGTTGCCGGGGCAGTTTCTGGATGATCTTGTGCATCTCCTCCTCGAAACCGATCTCCAGACAGCGGTCCGCCTCGTCGATGACCAGTACCTGTAGGTTCTTGTACACGAAGCCGTGCGTGGTCTCCAGATGGTCGAGCAGGCGGCCGGGCGTGGCCACCACCACATTGGCGCCGCTGGCCAGCTTGTCCGCCTCCCTGCGCCGGTTCGCCCCACCCATCACCACTGCGTGCGTCTGGGTGTGATAGGCCGCCAGATCGTGCAACACGCCATATATTTGTATGGCCAGCTCTCGTGTCGGCGCCAGCACTATGGCGCCGGTGCCGTTGCGCGGCAACCACTTGACGCGACGCAACAGTTCCAGGATGGGGATCAGGAACGCCAGCGTCTTGCCGGAGCCGGTGCGGGCCGCCCCCAGCACGTCGTGCCCAGCGAGTGCCAGCGGAATCGCCTGCGCTTGGATGGCCGTCAGGTGTGTAAAGCCCATTTCGCCGATGGCTCGCATGGTCGGCTCCGACAGGGAGAGCGAGGCGAAGGTGTGCGTCGTCAGGCCGTGCTGAGCGGGAGCAACAGGAGCGTCCTCGTCTTGGACGGTTTGCGGTGACGATTTTCGCCCATCGCTCTCCTCCACTGCACGATGGCGCTTGTCGTCTGGTATGGTCGCGCTAGACACGGCCTTTCGTTTCTCGCCCATGGCCCGCGGTGCACTCGTGGACGCCGAGAGGAACCACCCGGCCGAGTGACCTGCCGCGTCCTCACGAATCCCTTTCCCTTCCAATTTCCCTTACGTTTCCCTCACCCTGTCGACTCCATCGGGGGTGATTCTGGGGAACGCGCGCACACCGCCCCCCGACCACGCGGCCGACCACGCGCGCGTCTCCGAACGCGCTGGAAACGCACCGACCTGGTTGCAGTTTCGCGAACACCATTGCGGAGAACGCGCACCCCGACTCAGTGCTAGCGCGCGAGATCCCCATTGCGAGTTGTCCACAGTGCGAGGGGATATTGGGGACGAGTTCGGGAGCGTTCTGGACGGGTTGGGAGCGTGTCTCATGGAGGGGCGACCGGCACTCGGGGCGCTGGCGCCCGTGCGCTGCGGTGAACGCGCCGACCGCCTCGACGATGGCACGGCGTTTGTGGCGGGCCTGGCGCCGAGCGCTTGGGCGTCCAATCGGCGCTGCAGCGGTCGGGCGGAGCCGGCGTCTTTCACGTCGCCTTGGGTGAATGGGGCCGACAGGAAGTGGGTGTGCGAGTCGCGTGTCCCGACGCTGGGGCAGCGCGGCACCCGCCTGACCGGCAGCTGTCGGCGCCCATGGTCGCCGCAGTCAATGCTCAGCAGGTCGTTGCGGATGGGCAACTCCACTTCGGAGCGGCGCTCGTGGCCGATATGGCGTGAGCGCGACTTGCCCCCGCCGCACGGCAACCGCCGCGCGCCCGACTATTATGCCAACGCTGGCAAGGTCATCGAAACGCTGCGCGCTGACTACCCGTGCGTGTTTGAGCGGGACCCGGATTTTGACATCTACGCGCCCAACATTCTGCTGGTGGACCGCACGTCGGGCAACGCGCTGCAGGGCAAGCGGGCGTACGCGGCGGTGTTTTGGGTGCTTCGAATGCACGGCCGGCTGCTCTTCTCGGAGCGAACCATCGAGATCACCTCGCTGTTTCACGACGACCGCGATGGCACGATTTACGTGCGCTGGCGGATGTGTGGGCGGCTGCGTCGATGGGCTTCGCTGTTCGGTCTGGGCATGGTGGAGAACATGGCGCGCCACGGCCAGCGCCTGTCCAACTGGCAGGAGGGCGCGCAACTGGAGAGCGAGACGCGACTGCGCCAAGTGGAGGGCTACTCCACGTACCGCCTGAACATGCACGGATGGGTGTACGAACACGCCCTAGATAACATTGAACACACCCGAATTCGATTGCGGCCGCTGGTGGAGTCGATTCTCGGCTTTGGCACGCTGGAGCACCTGGAGCGCCGCGTGCCGGTGGCCACGCTCCAGATGCACAATAGCCTGGACTGGTTCGTGGAGTTTGTGCGCGGGCAGCGGGCGTTGTGTGGCCTGCCGCCGGCGCACTGGACGGCGGCCGGCGCCGGACCGCCGGCGGCCTCCCTGAGTGCGCTGGACGTCGACACGGCGCTATGGAATGCGTTGGAGCAAGAGGTCCGGGAGCGACAGGGTCGGCAGCAAGCTCTGCCAGAGGATAAGCAGGTGTGGAAGGGTGCCGGTGGCGAGGATCCGGCAGGCGTCTGAGCGGTGTCGTCCCGAAATACGGCCGGCGCCTGCGCATCCGAATAGCCCGCAGGTCGGCGACGAGGCTGTGGGATGCGCGCGTGGCAGACCGCTGTCATTCTGCCACGTTCTCGAACACGTACAGAACGATTGTAGATACGCTGACCTGAGAGGGGTTCCCGTCCGAAAGGCTGCATCACGCGGCGGCTTCGGTTAGCAGATGCGTAAACACGCCGGTACGTTTAGCGGCGAATGGGTGTTTCCCGTGGTCAACGCTCGCGGGGAGAGGATGGCGCGTTCAGTCACCTGATTGTACCACGTCCGGCAGTCCATGGCGTTGGTGCCGCGATCCTCCTCACCGCGATGGCGACGGCGGCTGCTCGCCGGCTATTGCATCGGTCAACGACGGCGGTCGCACGGGTATCCGTCGGTACACCCCGATGCCGGCTGCTGGCAGTTCCCATACCCGCGGCAACGGCGGTAGCACGCGAGGATTCTTCTCGTGCTTCTCCCGCCGCCTGGCGGCCTCCTGCCTCATCTCCGGTCGCCGCTCCGGTCGCATCTCCTCGGGCTTCAGCTCGCGCAACAATATCGTGGCGTGGCATTTCTTCTTCTTGTGGATGCCGTATCGACCTCTGCCGTGCCACGGGCGCAAGATCTTATTGTACTGGCCTCTGCCCACGTATGACTCGTCCACGACGGTGCGCAGCAGGTCCATGCCCCGCTCCTCTTGTGCCACCTTTTTGGTCTCCGCGAGCAGATCGGAGAGCACACGCGCGCCCTTCTTGCGGCACACCGACAGCTGGCGCTCCGCCTCCGCCACATGCAGCCGTCGAATGAGTCGGCAGACCAGGTTCAGTTTGCGGTGGGACATGCGGACGTCGCGCATCTTCAACTCGGCCTTTTTCGGGCCACTCTCTTTGGGCGATTTGGCAGCCGGTGCGGTGCCGGTTGCTTTCGCCTTGGCCGCCTTGGCGCGCGCCGGCGATGACTTGGGCGACCATCGCCTTTCTCGCGGCCGTGCGATATGCCCGCCGGCCGCCGAGCGCAGCGAGCACTGTCCCGTCGGCCAAGCGCACAGCGGACTCGCCCGGCGAGCCAGCCACCCTAGACTGGCCGCGAGCGACGACAGCGACGACCACCGCAACATGAATGGACGGGCAGCGGTCGCGAGTGCTCGACCGGAGAAGTGGAGACGGCGCTTCTCAAACGCAGAACCGACCCTCCCGTCCTACTCCAATTCCGTCGTGGCTTCAACGCTTCTGTGGGCAACGATGCCAGCCGCTTATGGAAGCGATTCCCCACTGTAACGAAATCGATCGCCCATCTTGTAGCGTCCCACCGTCGCTCCACTTCTCGTTGCCTGTTGTACGCCCGCGCACGAACACTTGCGCGCTCTCAGCGCCGTCGGTCGTGCGGCCCGGCCGCGCCGTTGCGAAGACCTCCGAGCGCGGTGCGAGCAGACGACGACGACGACGACGACGAAAGCGGTGGGGGGCAGAGAGACACACCAGACTCGGGTTGTGTGCAAGAGGGCACATATCCAATCATAGAGCGAGGAGCGAAGCAGGCACGACGCCGGGAGGAATGGTGGAAAAGCGGGAGGGGGGCGCTATGGCCGAGTCGGGCGGGGAGGGAAACGGAGCCGATGCGGCCGCGGAGCGGGCGGCGGCATCAGCAGGCTCGGGTGACGTTGCTGCCGCTGAAATTCGCACTGGGGATAGCGTGGCCGCCGCCGCCGCCGCCGCCGACGACGACGACGACAAGGTCGGTGTGCCATCAACCGAAAGCAGCCTCGCAGCTGATAGAAAGGACGACGAACTGGACTACGACGCGCCCGTGGACCGCAAGCGTTATCCGGCCAACACCGTGCAGACGCCGCGCGCCCAAGAGTGCGAGCGGGCGTTGGCACGCGACCGCTGGGATGCCGAGGCGTGGACGGCGCTGGTGGCCGAGGCGCAACGACGGCCGCTGAACGAGGCCCAGTCGGTGTATGAGCGGGCGCTGCACCGCTTTCCCACCAGCGGCAAATTCTGGCACCTCTACCTCGAGCACTTGATCCGCGAAGGACATACTGACGAGGCCGAGCGACGCTTCGCCTATGCGCTGCCGCGCTGTTACAGCATCGAGTTGTGCCGCTTCTATCTGGATTACTTGCGAGACACCAAAGAGGCGGCGCCGGCGTTGCTGATCGACGCCTACGAGCACTGCTTGCAACTGGTCAAGTACGAGCTGGCGTCGCACTCACTATGGAACGACTATATCAACCTGCTGCGGCGGCTGCCGGTGCGCACCGCTCTGGACGAGGCGCAACGGGACCGCCTGCTGCGCAGCGCCCTGCAGCGCTCGGTGGCCCTGCCGCTCCACAATCTGGACAGTTTGTGGCGCGCGCTGGAGCAGTTCGAGGCGAGCCACAGCAGTGCCGGCACCGCCCTGGCCGCGTCCCCTTTCCACAGTGCGCATATTCGAGCGCGCACCGAGGCGCGCGCCCGCAAGAACCGCCGCGAGAACCTGCAAGTGACCGCGCTGGCGGTGCCGCCGCGCTCCGGCACGCCCATCATGGAGCAGGCGCGGCTGTGGGCGCAGTACTTGCGCGGCGAAACCGCCAACCTGCAGTCGCTAGAACCGCACGAGCTACACGAGCGGTTGGTGTTTGCGCACGAGCAGCGCCTGGTGTGCATGTACCGCATGCCAGACGCCTGGATCGACTATGCGCACTACATGGCCTACGAGTCGGGACTGAGCGGCACGGCGTGCCTGCTGGCCGGCGCAGAGGTGCTGGAGCGGGCGTTGCGGGCCTGTCCCGACTGTGTGTTGGTGTATCTGGCGCTGGCGCGCCTGTACGAAGCGTTGGACCTGGAGGAGGCGCGCACCGCCCGGCAGCGGGAGCGCAAGCGCAGGTGGCTGCGCGAGGAGTTTGACCGCCGCGCCAAGGCCGGTCGCGGCGCTGACGAGGCGGACGCCGACGAGCACGCCGAAGACGGACACGACGCCGAGGGCGAACGACAACGGGAACAGGGACAGCAGACCGCTGCCAAAGGGGAGGAAGAGGGAGGCGGTGAGGATGAAGCGGGCGAGGAGGACGCTGCGGCCTTCCTGCCAGCCGGTCAGTGCGCCCCGCGCGCCGCTCAGGTGTACGAACGCCTGTTGCAAAACGAGAACTGGGATGCACCACGGCGTATCCACGCCTACATCGAGTACATGCAGTTTGCGCGACGGACGCGTGGCGTGTTGGCGGCGCGCGAAGTGTTCAAACGGGCGCGGCATGATTCGCGCTGCGCGGACGCCGACGCCCTGCACTATCTGTACATTGCCGCGGCATCGGTGGAGATGCACGTCAACGGCGAAGAGGAGGTGGCCAAGCGCATTTACGAACTGGGCCTGCGGCACATACCCGAGTCGGTGGGGATGGCGCTGGCGTATGTGGACTTTCTGTGGCAGCGCAATGACCGCGCCAACCTGCGCGCGGTGCTGTCGCGGCTGCTGCAGTCGACGCTGTCGGAGGAGGCCTGTGCGCTGCTGCTGGATCGATGGATGTCGTATGAGGCGCGCTGCGGAATTGCCGGATTGGCCGGCGTGACGCAAGTGGAACAGCACCGTCAGACGGTGTTCCCACAACGAAAACCGACCCGCCTGCTGGACCTGTTGACGGCCACCTCGTTCATGGATTGGGTGCCGCTGACGCCGGATGAGATGGAGGCGGCCGGCATGCCGCCGTCGCGCGACACGCCGCCGTGGGAGAGCGCGCGCGGAACGGTGCCTGGCGGGTTGATTCCGGCGGCCGGCGCCATATATCCGCTGGGAAAGGGCATGGTGGCGACCGTGGGAGCGCTGAATGTGTCGCGGACGAGCGCCAAAGAGGGCGCAGCACCTGCGACTGCCCTCGAAACAGCCCCGACACCTGATGCCCGTCCCACGGAGACGCTCTCGTTGGAGGAGGGGTTAGCGCGCCTGGTGGCCAACTTGCCGGCGGCGTTGGCGCAAATGCCGCCGCCGCAACCCGACTGGCTGATGCGTACCCTGCTGCGCTTGCCATCGCAGTTTGGCGACTTGCCGGTGGTCACCGGCGGCGAGGAAGGCGTCAGTGGGGCCGACGGGCATGCTTCCGGAAAGAAGCGCCCGGGACGCGGTGCCGACGCCGCGCCGTCGATGAGTCGATTGCGCGCTCGCCTCATCCAAGCGCGCACACCCAGCGCGAACGCCGGCAGTGCAGCTGCATCGGGAGGTAGGGCATCCCATGCCGACCTGAACCGACCGGCTGGAGGCGCTGCCGCAACGCCGATGCGCGATATCTATCGATTGCGGCAACAGCGCAAAATGGCGCGCACCTCGGGATGATGATGATGATGCAGCACACCTCTGTCGGCGGGCGCACACCGCGATCTAAATCGGAGCGAGCGAGCGAGACGACGTCGCCGATGCGTGCACATCTTTTTTTCGGCTCGTTCAGGCGGGTGTGTGCCCGCGAGGATGCCCCGTTCATGCCCGCTAGAAATACCCGAAAGAGACCACGAGACGCGGCGGAAGAGAGCAGCAGTGGCACGGCGACCACCCGTTCCACCCGTGCGCGAGAGGCGTCCCGCCAAACTGGGGAGGAGGGGGCGGCGGCGAGCACCGCCAGGCGCGGTCGCCAACGGACCCGCGCAACTGCCGTGAATGCAACCCAAGCGACCGAGCGGAAGGATGAAGGAGAAGAGCGCCAGAGTGCCAACGGTACGGCTGCCGCAGTGGAGCCGGTGACTGCCGAGGGAGATGGCGTGGAGCGACGAGCGGCGTTGCGGTTTCCCGCGCCGCCGGATCCGGTGCAGTGGCAGGCGGGCCCAGAGGACGCGAACACCGCGGCCGCCGCCACCGTATCGGGTGCGGAATGGGAGGGTGAGGCGGCCGGCGCATACCGATTCGCTGGTGAGTCCCCGGCGGTGCTCCTGCAGCGCGTCGAAACGCACTACCACACGTGGCAGCGGGCGTACGACGCGTGGCTCCAGCTGGTCGTCGCAGAGGGCGCGGACGGCGACGCGCCGGTATCGCCGGCAGACGAGCGCCCGGTGGCCCTACTCGCCACTTGCACGCAAGCATTTCACTCGCTGCTGCAGGCGCTGAATGCCTTGCGGCCGTGGCAGGCGCGCATGCAGCTGGTGCGACATCTGCTCTGGCAGCTGGGCGTCAAGCAACGCGCGGCGCGACGGATGCGAGCAGCCGTAGACGAAGGTAGCGCGATACTGCGGCAAGCTGTGGAGGAAGCGGGGGCGTCGGCGGTGTCATCGTCTGCTGCGCACACCAAGGGTGCGGACGAGACGGCGAACGAGTGGAGGTCGCGGCACGCACAAAACGTCCCCACGTGGCGCACGCGGCTGCGGCAGCGAATGTGGCAGTGCGTGCAACAAGCCCAGCAGCAGCAGCAGCAGCAGCAGCAGCAGCAGCAGCAATAAATCCATGCTTTAGGCGGCCGATGTGGTCAGCCCGCCGTTCCACCGCGCGGCCAGGCGCTCCAAATCCCGCCGCGCCGCCGTCGAACGCACCTGGGCCAGGGCATCGCGCAGCAGCGACTGCAGCGCGGCGCGGTCGTCTTGCATCGATGACGCGTCGGCATCTTCGGCGCTGCTCTCCGCTTTGGAGGCTGTCCGCCCGCTCAGGGGCAATCGACTCAGAATGCGACCATAGGTCTTCTCCGCCGCGACCATATCGCTCACCCGCTCGGGCGCCAGACACAACAGCTCGCTGAGCAGCGCCAACGCCAAACGCAGTGCGAGCGTCTCGTCCGGCGCCGCACACGCTTCCTGCTGCTCCCATCGGTTATGGACGGCGGCATCGCCCTGCAGCGATTGCTGCGCTCGGGCGGCCGACGAGGCACTCGCCAGAAACACGAAATAGTCCGCCAACGCCGTGGTCGATACCGCGCTCAGCGGGCTCGACGGCGGTGCCGCAACCAGCACGCGCAGCACCGGCATGAACGCCTGGGCGATGGCGTCCCGATGCTCCGCTGCCACCGCCTCCGATCCTATCTGGCCGCTGGCGAAACAGAACGCCGGAAAGAACACCGCCAGCCACTGTCGCAGCTGCGGCTGCTCCTCGGTGCTGGGCGATACATACAGTAGCAGCAACCGCTTGAGCAGCTCCGGCTCCGGTTCGATGCGCCGCAAAAACAACAACTTGCACACGCCCTGCACCGCCACCGTCCGCAACTCCTCGGTAGGCGGGTCGGTCAGGTAGCTGCACAATCGCTGCAGTACCTGCGCGCGCCAGGCACCGGAGGCGGCGTTGCTGCCGTCGGCATCGGTGACCTTGTCGGTCGCCGTCAGCGGGAATACGCACAATACGTCGAACAGCGTCTGCAAGGCCACCCGCTGCACGTCGGCGGCGTCGTGTTCGCAAGCCGACAACAGCAGCGGCAGGTGTTGCAGGGCACAGGCGCCACTGGCATCCGCCAGGCATACCAGCCCGAGACATCGCATGGCGGCGAGTCGGTGCGCGTGCGCCGTGCTGGCCAGCGCCGGCAGCAGCCGCCGCGGTACCAATTCCAGCAGCAGCGGCACCGTGGAACCGTGAAACAGCGCAAAAGCGCCCGTTTTGGTATACGGCATCCGGGTGCGCCCTCGCGGCGACCGCTCCAGCACCACTTGCAGCAGGGCCTGCAATCGCCACAGACCGTGCAGTGCGCCTTGCTCCTTCTCCGCCTCTCCCTCCATCTCGATCACCACCAGACGCACGAGTTCATCCACATCGCCGAGCACGTGCGCCAGTGCTCGCATCGCCGCACCCACCACGGTCTCCGTGGGCGTGGCTTGCGCCTCCGCCAGCATCGCGCGCAGCCATGGCAGTAGCAACCGCCGACCGGCCTCATCGGTGGCATCCAACCAGCACACCGTCTGCAACAACATGCGCGCGATGAAAGCGCTGCCGTGTCCAGCGGCCGCCTCCACCGAATCCATGCGGCGCAACTGGTCCATGTGATACTCCAGAGCGGCCGCCACATCGGGTGCTGCCGGCGCCAGTCGCTCTGCCCAATCCGTTTCATCCAGCGGCTGGGGTGACGGCCGCTGCTTTGATCGTCGGCTACGCAGCACCGCCGCCTGCGTTTGCCATGCCAACGCTGCCGCACTCTCGGGCGTGAGCGCGTTCCAGTCCAGGGCACGCTCGGCATCCGTCTCTCCGTTCCCGGCGGGCGTGCGCACCACTGCCTCCCAATCCGAAGAGGCACACTCCACCAGCATCTGCAGCACTGCATCGCGAAGGCGCTCCTCGTTGGCCTCCACATCCAGCATCCGCAACAGCTCCACCAGGTTGGAGGCACAGACGCCGCGCAACCACGCTTGCAGCAGCAGCCGCTGGAGACACGCCTCTCGCACGGGCCGATGGCGGTCGTGTGCGCCGCCCTCGATGATTTGAACGCGCTGCTCGATGGATAACAAGCGCGGGTCGACCTTCTTGGCCAGCACACGTTCCAGAGCTGCCCGCCGCACATCGCTGCACACGTCACGCACCCGCGTCACCGCCGCATCGAGCGTGGGCAGGCCGGGCAACAGCGCCGCATGCAACAGGGCCGCGCGGCGCACTGCCCGACTGCTGTCGCTGGTCATCCACTGCACGTAGCCGTTCAAGAGCGCATCATCGTCGTCGGCATCGGGATTTTGCAGGCGACACAGCGCGGCCACCGCCTGCGCCCGCACCGCCGGCACCCGATCGCGGGTGCGCTCGATCAGCGCCCCGCTGAGCGCACTCCATAGCGCCTCGGATATCTCGGCATCCTCGCCGAGCGCATTCAGCACCAACGCGATCAGTTGGCAAGTGCGGAAACGCACCGCCTTGTCTTTGGCGTTGCTGAAGCTGAGCACATACCCCAGCAACAGGGAGCAGAAACTGTCACGCTCAGCGGTGTGATTCTCCTGGTCGCCGTAATGGGCGGCGTCGGCAGTAGCGGCCGCGTACGAAGCCACCAACGCCATCACTCGCTCTACGCCCGGCTCGCGAGCGTACACCAGCAGACAGCGGTTCAGTTGGCTGAAGAGCGCCGAGACGAACGCCGGCGGGTCTGCCGCCTCCGCCTCCGCCAGAAGCCGCCGCGCTCGGACGTGCGCCGCGAATGAGCGCGAGGCATCGTACAGCGCGTCGGCCACCAAGCGTTCCACCCGCGAGACAGTGGCTTGGCCCGTGGAGTCGGTGGGTGTCTCCGCGGTCATGAAGGGTGATTGAAGGCGCTAGAAGTGTGTGTGTGTGTGCGCGCGCCAAGACGGGTAGTGATGCGACGGCCTGTCGGGTCGACGGTCTGCCACTGCGTTCCCGTTCGGGTTTCTCTCGCCCCGATGCCACCGCTTGGCCTCGGCGCGGCTACCGAAATTCCCCGCCAGGCATCGGAAACGCAGACGAGACACGATTTCAAATTCCCGATGCGAACTGCGACACACACATACGCACACGCACACACAGGCGTTCGAGAGACCGCTCGGGCGATCCTGTAACGGTTGGTTGCGGGTCGGGACGGAACCGGGATGGAACCGGGACGGAAAGCTCTCCCGCACCCACTTTAGGCAACAGACACGGCTGCACTTCATTTCAGGTGGTGTACTCGGCGTTGATGCGCACATAGTCATAACTCAGGTCGCATCCCCACGCCACTCCACTTCCATCCCCGCTGCCGACGCGGATGTCCACCGAAACGGTGTCCGCCTCGGTGAGGTAGGTGTCCGGTGATCGGCCGGCGTCGGCGGCACTTTGGATATAGTCGCTGGCAGCGCGCGCATCGAATGGCACTGGCTGACCGCTACGCATGAGCACGTGCGGGCCGAGCGCGATATCCACCGCTGCGGGTGATAAGCATACCCCGCTGTATCCGAGGGCGGCGGCGATGCGGCCCCAGTTGGGATCGCGGCCGTACACCGCCGCTTTGAACAGATTGGAGCGCGCCACCGTGCGTGCCAACCGCCGCGCCTCTGCATCGCTGGCCGTGCCCTGCACACGCACCTCCAGCAACACCGTGGCGCCCTCGCCGTCGCGAGCGATGGCCTTGGCGGCGTGTTGCAATCCGTGCGTCAGCATGGCTTGGAAAGTGCGATGCACCTCCGATTGCTCATCGTCGGGGATGGACACGCCCGACGCACCGTTGGCGAATCCTATCAGCGTATCGTTGGTGCTGGTATCGCCATCCACGGTGATCTGATTGAAGGACACATCGGCAGCGGCGCGCAGGTATCGCGCCCACTGTTGCGGTTCCACGACGGCATCGGTGGTGACGAATGCCAGCAGTGTGGCCATGTCGGGATGGATCATGCCGCTGCCCTTGGCCATCACGCCCACGCTCACCCGCCGACCTTGGATCGTTGCCGTGGCCGCAGTGTGCTTGGGCACCAGATCGGTGGTCATCATGGCGCGCGCCGCCTGCAAACCACCCTCGGCACGCGCCGCTCCCGCTGACGAGTCCTGCAACGCCCGCGTCAACTGCGGCAGTGCGGCTTCCACGCGGCCGCAGTCGATGCGCCGCCCGATGACCCCGGTCGACGCCACTAGCACCTGCTCTTCAGGCACTCGCAGCAACGCCGCCAAACGCTGACTCAGCATCACCGCGTCGCGGTGGCCCGCATCGCCGGTGGCCGCATTGGCCTGCCCGGCATTGATCAGTACGGCGCGCGCCCGCCCCGATGACCGTTCCAACTGCTCTCGGCACCACAGCACCGGTGCGGCGGCAAATTGCGATTGGGTGAACACGCCGGCCGCCGCCGCCGCCACCACCTCCGAGGAGTACACCGCGGCCAAGTCCGGTGCCCCGCTCGGTTTCAACCCGGCGCTCATTCCGGCCGCCACGAACCCCTCCGGTGTGGTCACCGAGCCGCGAGGAACAGATTCGAAGCGCTCCTGCATAGAAAGGGCGGGGAGGAGAGCGCGCGCGCGACGATATCGCCTGCCGACCGCCGCTCGAGACCCGGCAACCGAAGGAGGTTGGACGGAGAAGCACGGATCGACTTTCGCTCGCCACCCAATCTCCTCTCCATACACTCGGCGACACGAATGGGTGCTCAGGCCCACGAATCCTACCTCTCGCCCCCTTTTTCTTCGGTTGCATCCGCTCCCCATGCTCATCGAGCCCGACCCGCAACGCCCGAGCGGTCGCCGCGTGCCGCTTGCGCCGGGGCGACGCCGCGCGGAGGGCGGTTGTGCTGCCTGGCGACGTTCTCCGCACCGTCTTTTTCATCGAATTCAATTCACTATGGCACCGCGGCAGATGCAGTGGGTGACGCATCACCCCAACGGCAAATACCGAGTGATCGTCACCAAGCCGCTGGTGGGTCAGCGGTGGCTGGAGGTGCTGGTCGGTGCCGATTGTCGGGTGGAGCAGTGTCTGGACACTTCGCGGCCGTTGACGCCGTCGGAGCTGCGGCGCGCCATCGGGCAACGCTGTGACGGGGTGGTGGGTCAGCTGACCGAGAAGTGGGATGCGTCTATGATGGAGTGCTTGAAGGCGGCGGGTGGTAGGGCCTACTCCAACGTGGCGGTCGGTTACGATAATGTGGACGTGGCCGGGGCCACCCGGCACGGCGTTGCGGTGGGCAACACGCCCGGGGCGCTGACCGAGGCCACCGCGGAGATGGCCATGGCGCTGGCCATGGCGGCCGGTCGGCGGGTGGTGGAAGCGGACGCATTCATGCGTGCTGGCAAATATCAGGGTTGGCTGCCGGACCTCTTCCTGGGGGTGACGTTTCACGGCCGCACGCTGGGCCTGATCGGTGCCGGGCGCATCGGCGCAGCGTTTGCGCTGCGCATGGCGCGCGGCCTCCACATGGACGTCGTCTATTACGACGTGTATCCCAACGAGCGGTTGGAGCGATGCGTGCAGGCGGCGGGCGAGATGTTCGCACAGCAGGGGGAGCGGCCGATACGCATCCGGCGCGCCGACGACGTCGAGGAGGTGCTGCGGGAAGCGGATGTGGTTTCGTTGCACACGGTGCTGGACGCCTCCACGCGTCACCTCATCGATGCACAGCGCCTGCGCTTGATGAAAGAGGACGCGGTGTTGGTGAATTGTGGGCGCGGGCCACTGGTCGATGAGGCGGCGCTGGTGGAGCACTGTCGGCGGCATCCGCAGTTCCGCGCTGGCCTCGACGTGTTCGAGGACGAGCCCCGCATGGCGCCCGGCTTGAAAGAGCTGCCCAACGTGGTGGTGGTGCCGCATATCGCCTCGGCCACCGTCGTGGCGCGCACTGGCATGTGCACGCTGGCGGCCGCCAATGTGGCCGGCATTTTGCGCGGCGATCCGGCGTGGAGCAAACCAGACGTGAGCGCCTTCCTAGAGGCGGACAGTGCGCAGGCCATGCCGCGGGCCGCGCCCGCTATCGTGAACGCCAAGGAGCTGGGCCTGAAGATGTACACGGCGCCCAATCGCCTGTGAAGTAGGGCAAAACATAGGTAACTGGGAGTAAAGAATGGAGGAATGCAGCCATTGCGGTTACTTGCTCAAAATGAAGGTGGCCTAAGAGTCCGAAATTCCCGTCTGGACTTGCGCGGAGGCAACGTCTTATGGTGTGTGCTTGCACGGCGTTTCGCCGGGTCTCGGGGAGGGGAGCGGCCGCTGACTGTACGTGCAACAACCCTTGGATAGCGCACTGAGAGAGTGTCCCCAGGATCGATGGCTACAATCTCGGCCACGCAGTCGGTGCGGTCAAGAATGACCCGCTCGGCTACTCTGTTTCCCATCCGTCTCCTGCGTGTGACCACGCAAAGCGTTGCCCGCGAGGCAGCCGGGCGCGCCATCGCTCGTGACCTGATGCGCGTGTCACGATTTCCCGCTGGTGCCGCCCGGATCGTCTGCGGGTGTGCGTGTCGCGTCGAGCGGGTTTCCGCGCGCGCACACAAGTCCGGAGGCGGACCGGTCGAGCGTGCGTTAGCAAACCGCATACCTATGCGTGGCGGCGCTCAGTGGGTTTTGCATAATCCGGCGGGAAAATATCGAGTGGTGGTGACCAAGCCACTGGTCGGCGATGCGTGGTTGAACTTGCTGGTGCAGGCGGATTGTCGCGTGGATCAGTGTCTGGACGAATCGCATATATTGTCGGCGACAGAGCTGCGCCAGGCCATCGGCCAGCGTTGCGACGCGGTGATGGGAGAGCTGACGGAGAAATGGGACGCGGACATGATGGAGTGTTTGAAGGCGGCTGGTGGCAGGGTGTACACCAACGTGGCCGTCGGATACGATAACGTCGATGTGGCGGCGGCGACGCGCCTCGGCATCGCCGTGGGCAACACGCCGGGCGTGCCAAGCGAGGCGACTGCCGAGATGGGCATGGCGCTGGCGCTGGCCGCGGGTCGGCGGGTGGTGGAGGCGGATGCATTCATGCGTGCGGGCAAGTATCACGGCTGGCTGCCGGACCTCTTCCTGGGCAACTCGTTCTACGGCGGTACGCTGGGACTGATCGGTGCCGGACGTATAGGCACGGCGTTGGCGTTGCGTATGGCCCGTGGCTGCTATATGGACGTCGTCTACTACGACTTGTATACCAATGAGCGTCTGGAACAGTGGCTACGCGAAACCGGCGAGCTGTACGCGCGCCAGGGTGAGCGGCGCCTGCAAGTGCGTCGCGCCGAGACACTCGAGGAACTGCTGCGCACCGCTGACGTGATCTCGCTGAATACCGTGCTGGACGCGTCTACGCACCACATCATCGACACGGAGCGCCTGCGCATGATGAAGGAAGACGCGGTGTTGGTGAATTGCGGGCGCGGCGGCCTCATTGACGAAGTGGCGCTGGCGCAGCACTGCCGCCAGCATCCGCGCTTTCGCGCTGCGTTGGATGTGTTCGAACACGAGCCCGAAATGGTCCCCGATCTGAAAAAACTGCCAAATGTGGTGGTGGTACCGCATATCGGCTCGGCTACCGTCTGGGCGCGCGCCGCCATGTGCATCCTGGCCGCCACCAACGTGACGGCCATTTTGCGTGGCGACCCAATCTGGGGCCGCCGCGACATGGGCGCGTTCATCCAAGGGGATACCGCCCACAGTATACCGCGCGCCGCACCGAGCATCGTGAATGCCAGCCAGCTGCACTTGTCCGTGTATGACAAGTAGTGAAACGCCTGGAACGGGCAAGTCTCTGGCAGCGGCCGACGTTGCCGTCATGTCCAGCATGTACAGTAGACCAGAATACCGAGCGCCGACCTTGCGTTTGGATGGTTCGAGCCAGTGGCCGGATGTACCTCCACTCGTCCGGCACACCGTGCGCACCGGCGAGTCTCCCGCCTCGGTTCATTGCCTCACCCATGTTCGTTCAACATCCGCAACAAGTGCAACACACATTCCAACAACTGAGTACATAGCAAAACACGGCAAGTCCCAGGCCACACGTGGCCACAATGGCCGCCACGTACCAGCTGTGCTGCACAGCCTGATTCAACGGTCCGTTGCAGCCGGTGTTGTCGTGTTCATCCTCCGCGGTTCGGCACTGCCCGCCGGTGGACTGTCCGGGACACAGCTGCGGGTTGGCCGATCCCGGCTGGCAATCACCGCTGTTGTACCCGGCACACGAATACGCTTGCTCTTGCGCGCACACAAACTGCGGTTTCGACTGCACCGTCTGCCGCCAGCTGTTCTGCGAAATGGCTGACGCACCGCCAGGCCCCGTCGTGGAATACACCACCCACGCCAGGACCGTCAACGCCAATAAATACACGATAGCCAACACCAGTAACAAATTGTAAACGCATATGCACGGCTTGCCACAACCGTGTACCCCCAGACACGCCGATACCACCCCCAGCAGCCCGATGCCGGCCAACAGCGAGCCGGACACGATGTACACCCAGCCGTTGCTCGACAACCCCGCCACCAACGGGTTCACCTGCTCATACTGCGCATAACTGTTCAAGGCATGGCCCTGCTGCATCCACGCACCCACTCCTAGTACCAACAGACCTGCCAGGGCGATGCCGGTGTTGCCCGCCAACAGCAAAAAGGTGGTGAGTTTGGCGTCCGCCACGCATAGACCACCGCGACCCATCACCGCGGAAATGAAGTGATCAAAGAGAGGGAGCGGAAGATGAGAGGGAAGGGAGCGTCATAGGCCGGGAGAGGTACGCTCGGCGCTCTCACCACAGACTCCAGGCGCTGTCCGACGACGACGTGTCGGGGAAACGAACCGATGCGCGCACGCGGCACCCGCGAGAACGATTCGCGCCCGGTGTGCTGTGCGCGATGCGCATCGGCGCGTGCCTTTGCAGTGTGCAGCGCGGCCTCCCTGTGTGTGTGTGTGTGTACTCTGCAGAGGCCATTCAAACCGATCTCCTCCTCACGAGATGTTCATCCTCTCCTATCCCACTGCAAGCGCTCGTCACACCGTAGTGAATGCGAGTCGCTCGCCACGCGCAAGACTGCAGTGGGCGTTGAGCCGCGGTCGCCACGCCTCGAGCCCCGTCGGTGCATCTCGGTGGGCGCCGCCGACGCGGACAGCGGTTCACCGCCCCTCCCACCTTCGCATGGACGTGGGCGAGGGAGACAGGGCGCCCGATTTCACCCTGCAGACGGCGTCCGGGGAGTCGGTGTCGCTGAGCAGTTATCGGGGCAAGCCGGTGCTGGTGTACTTTTACCCGAAAGCGGACACGCCGCAAGTGCCATCCGGGGGGCGGAGCAGCGGACGAAGACAAGGGATGCTTCCCACATTTTTCTAAGACTATATAGCAACTAACCACTAGCGATGAACGCTCTTTGTAGTGGGTGCACGACGCAGGCGCGCGACCTGAACGCTTCGCTCAGCGAGTTGGACGCCGCCGGACTGACCGTCATCGGCGTCTCGCGGGACCCGCTGCCGGATCTGGAGGCCTTCCGGGACAAGTACAACTTGCAGTTCCCGTTGGCGTCTGACGGTGACGGCCACGTTACCGAGGCGTACGGTGTGTGGAAGCTGCGCAAGATGTTCGGCAAGGAGTTTATGGGCATCGAGCGCAGCTCCTTCATCGTTAAGGACGGCAAGATCGTGAAAGCGTGGCGCGGCGTCAAGTCCGACCAGCACCTGGAGTGGGTGAAGCGGTCGCTGAAGGAGTTGGATGCCTCGGCGGCGCCGTGAGAGGGAGTGGACATGGAGGGTGCGCGCGGGGCGGATGGTGACGTTACGGGGCGTGTGTGGGGATGTTCGGCGTCGAGCGGGGGCGTATTCGACTAAACCGCCGTCGACACCACGTCGGTTCCTTCTCTCCGGTTTACAGTTTGTCGAAGTAATGCGAGATGTCCGGTATGGCTTCTTTGAGTCCTTTGCGGAGGCGGGTGGACTTGCAAAACTCGTACGCCAAATTGCCGGTCTCCAACGGATTGCCGCTCACCACATCCCAGTGTGAGAAGATCATCTGTGGAAACGCCTGCCCGGAGGTGGCCGAGCGCAGATCGGCGGTGAATCCGAACGACTCCACCACTGGCAGAAACGCCTTGAGGATCCACAGCGGCGTGCCGGAGCGCTGCTGCTCTTCGGTGACCATGCCGCGCTTGCGCGACAGCAGGCCGTAAATGGCGCCGACGCACTGTTCCGGGCAGGTGATATCCACCATGAACACCGGCTCGAACAGACGCGGCGCCGCCATCAGTTGCGCGCCGTACAGACAGCGCCTACAGGTGGGGATGATCTGTCCGCCGCCGCGGTGGATGGCGTCGGCGTGCAGGGTCACGTCGGCGATGTGGAAACCGATGTTGCGCATCGGCTCGTCGCACAACGCACCCTCTTTGGTCGCCCACTGCATGGCGGCCACGCACGAATCCTTGATCTCGTTCATGAACTGCACCGCCTTGGTGCGATCCATCAACAGGTTGCAGCCGGTGGTGTCGGGCGCGAAACACCAGATGCGACGCGCCGCGTCCTCGTCCAGCCCAAACTCCTCGTGCAGGTACTTGGCGCGCGTCTTCACGTCGTCGCGCGGCGTCACCTTGCCGTCCTCGATGGCCTTGGCCACGCCCTCCGGCAGTGGGTCGGCGTAAATGTACAGGCGGTTGTGCTTGTTGGGCGATTTGGACAGGCACACTGCGGTCGACTCCGGATTGGGCACGCCCTCGACGGTCTCGCGGAAGCTGACCACCGGGTTGCCGATGCGGATCTCCGCTCCGTTCATAAAATCGTCTTGCAGGTCCTTGAGACAGATCTCCAAGTGCAGCTCACCGGCGCCGGCGATGATGTGCTCGCCGCTCTCCTCCATGGACACCTCCACCAGCGGATCCGACTTGGCCAGGCGCTTCAGACCCTCCACCAGCTTGGGCAGGTCGCTGGGGTTCTTCGGCTCGACGGCCACGCGCACCACCGGCGACACCGAGTACTTCATGTTGCGGATCGGGAAGGCGGTGTCCTCGTCGGTGATCGTGCCCGCCTTGACCAAATACTGATCCAGGCCCACCAGACCGACGGTGTTGCCCGCCGGGATCGACTCGATGGCCTCGGTGCGACGGCCCATCATCAGCATGGTGCGTTGGATGTTCTTCACCGCCAGATCCTTCTTCTCGCCCGGTTCGTAGTTCGGCCCGTAGATGCGCACTTTCATGCCGGTGCGCACCGTGCCCGAGAACACCCGCCCGAAAGCGATGAAGCGGCCCTTGTCGGTGGCCGGCACCATCTTGCTCACGTACAGCATCAACGGGCCCTTCGGGTCGCAGTTGCGCATGGCGGTGGCCGCCACGTCGTCCATCGGTCCCTCGTACAGCAGCTCGGTGCGGTACTTTTGCGCCTTGGCCGGCGAAGGCAAGTGCGTCACCATCATCTCCAGCAGTGCCTGATCGGCCGGCAGCCACTTTTGCAGCACCCGCTTCATCAGCGGCTTCTGTCGCAGTTGCTTGTCCTCGTTGTTCAGCGTCACATCCAGGCCCGCCAGCAGCTTCTCCAGCGCCTCCACCTGATCGGACATGGCCAGCTCGATGATCTTCTTCACCGGCTTGATGATGAACTCGCAGAACGCGCGCTCCAGCTTGGTGCCGTCGGCGTCCGTGTCTGATTTGGACCACTTTTTGGTCTTGCGGTTGAAGAACGAGTCACCCCACAGGCGGTGGGTCATCTTCTCCACGTCGACGCCGAACTTTTTGGCGTACATGCGCGCAAAGCGGGTCAGGGTGAACGCCCAGCCATGCAGGCCGGCCGAGAAGGCTACCGTGCCCTTCTGCGGCGACACCTGCACATCGCCCAGCGCCGGATCCTGGTACGTGGCCATGATCACGTTGGCGGTCTCGATCACCCGGGTGAACGTCTGATACATCTCCTCCGCCTCTAGCTGCAGCTCCAGAAAAGCGCGGTCCAGCTTGTTGATGGTCATCACCGGTTTGATGCGTTCGGCCAGCGCCTGCCGCAACACCGTCTCGGTCTGGACGCACACGCCCTCTACGCAATCCACCACCACCAGCGCGCCGTCGGTGACGCGCAACGCCGCAGTCACCTCGGAGGAAAAGTCCACGTGGCCAGGGCTGTCAATCAGGTTCACTAAAAAGTCGCGCGAGTCGCCAGAGTCTTTCGGCAGATCCAGCTCTAGCGGGTAGTGGAAAAAGAGGCTGATGCCAGTGCTCTTGATGGTGATACAGCGATCCTGCTCGTCCTGCCGGGTGTCGGTCAGGCGCGTGTCGCCGGCGGCGGTGACCGCAATAATGCCCGCCGCCGCCACCAGGCTATCCGTCAACGTCGATTTTCCGTGATCCACGTGCGCGATCACCGACATATTGCGGATCTGCTCGGGCGTGTCCATCAGGGACCGCATCTGGTCCACCGTAAAGTTCACCATGTCGATCGAGGGCTGCGAAAAACGATTGTCGACGTCTGCTCACGAGCGTCCTCCAGGTCGATGCGCTCTAGCCCGGTTATCGATGATCGAGTGCAAGGCGTCGCCAGGCGCAAACCGGTATTGTGCTGCCGTCGCACTGGCTCTATTCAAGTCGTCGTCGCGGGATATGCGGCGAGACCAGGCCAGGTGTAACCGAATCCACCGCCGCGACACCGCCCGCCGGCGACGCCGAAGGCCTCTTCCGGTAAATATGACAATCAGCGGCAATCATGGAGGTCCCGCGGTGCGTTCCGGATCGGGAACGGCAAGTTCCTCGCTGAATCGACGGGTACTTCATCGAGCGAGTGCCCGCACCACCAGCAGCCTTTCCATTACGCTCTCCGTGTGTCGACAGCGTCCGCCTGTATGCACTTGTCTTCTGCCGCGCTTGGCGCACGTCCCTTTTCGGCCGTTCCACAAAGATAACGCTTTAGTCTCAACCTCCCCTGCAACCGATGCCTGCCCTTCCTTGCCCGTCTCGCTTCAGATCTTCGCTACGGCGTTGGAGAAACCGCGCGTCTGCACCGCGTGCGCCTGGTAGTAGTCGGCGGCCGCGGCCACGCCGGCGCCCAGCTGGAAGCCGCGGTAGCCGCAATCGCGTAGGGTCATCTCTACACCGGCCAACGCGCCTAATATGGTCAGCTCGTTCAGGTCACCCAGCGAGCTGATGCGAAACGCCTTGCCACGCAAGCTCATCAAACCGGCGCCCAGCGACAGATTGTACTTCTGATAGGCGACCTTGACCACCTCCACGCCGTCCACCCCGGGCGGCAACATCACCGTGGTGACGGTGTCCGACAGCCGCGCGCGGTCGCGACAGCACAGTTTCAGGTTCCAGGCGGCGACGGCGCGACGCACACCTTCGGCCAACTTAAAGTGGCGCGCCCACACGTTCTCCATACCCTCTTCCTCGAGCATCTTCACCGCCTCCAGCAGCCCGTACAGCAGCGGGATGCTGGGTGTGTACGGAAAGAAACCGTCCGCATTCGACTTGAGGTGGTCGTCGAACGACATGTACACCCGCGGCAGCTTGGCGCGCTTGCTGTGCTCCAGCGCCTTGGGCGACGCGCACACCAGCCCCAGGCCCGCCGGCAACATCAGCGCCTTCTGCGAGCCGGTGATGGCCAGGTCGACGCGCCACTCATCAAACTTGAAGGGCATGGCACCGATACTGCTCACACCATCCACCATGTAGAGCGCCGGGTGCCGATACCGATCCAGAATCGCCCGCAAGCCCGGAATGTCCGACGTCACCCCGGTGGTGGTCTCGTTGTGCACCACACACAGCGCCTGAATGCGGTGCCCGGTGTCCTCTCGGATCAACCTCTCGATGATGTCGCGCTGCGGGCCCTCGCCCCACTCCACATCCAGCGCTATCACGTCCAGCCCTAGGCGCTGCATCATATCGGCCCACAGGTGACTGAATTGACCGAAGCG
This sequence comes from Cyanidium caldarium, assembly GCA_026184775.1. Lineage (NCBI taxonomy): Eukaryota > Rhodophyta > Bangiophyceae > Cyanidiales > Cyanidiaceae > Cyanidium > Cyanidium caldarium. The sequence goes on along the minus strand of JANCYW010000006.1, from coordinate 127,554 downwards.
CACCGTCACCACTCGATCGCCCGGGCTCAACGTGTTACTCAGTGCCGCCTCCCACCCTAGCGTGCCCGTCCCCGGGAAGATAAATGCGTGGCCGCGCGTGCACATGAACACGCGCTTCATCTCCTCCAGCGCTGTTTTCCCCAGTTTGGGAAAGTCCAACGAGCGGTGGTCCTCGCTGTTGCGGTGCATCGCATTCTGCACGCGCTGCGGAACGTTGGTCGGCCCGGGCACCATCAAAAAGTTGCGCCCGTGCGGAACAGGCACGTCGGCCATTGTCGTGGATACCATGGTGGTGAATTGATGCGGGCGGGCGGGTGAGATGTGCGCGCGTGAATTCAGGGGCGTCCCTGCGGGCGACCGACACGGCCAACGCAGGAAACGCCATCGAGTGGCCGATTCGTCGCGACCGATGTGAGGGCGCGGAAAAGTGCACGCATGGAGCGGGAGCGCTGACGTCCACGAAGGAGAGGGACAAGCGGCTCGTGCAGCGAGAGAGTAGCGCGGATGAGGTGACAGAGAGCAAAGCAAGTGTTCGGTGCTCGAGGATCACCGGGCGACGTGGGAGCCAGTCCAGAGAATCGCCACCGGCTGAAAGCCCTGTTCAGAAGCACCTGAAGTTGGGTCGCTTTCAGTGTGCCTCGGTGATGCACGCACTGGCACTGAATGGGAGAGGATGTTTTTGGTCGCGGTCGCCATCACGGAGGAGTTGCGGGCAGCGCCCGGCATCTCGCCAGCGTCAAGATTGCGTTGTTCTTGACCATTTTTGTCGCATTTCAGTTCATCTCCCGCAGCGGGCAGGCGGCTCGGTCGCGTGATTGCGCCTGGCGCTTTCGACGACCGCGGCACGTTCCCGTCGCGGGTTGCAGCGGGTGTCTTGCGCGTCGAGGTTACTGCGCGGCGCCTCGCGTGGAAAGGCTTGCACGGTCGAGCGAGCGAGCGAGTGCGTGCGTGGCTGAGCGAGCCGTGGGCGCGGGCGCTCGGTGTCACGGAGAGCGCACTACCCGGAGGAACGGGTGGAGGCGGGGTGGCCGATCGGTGCGCTCGCCGGGCACCGGTGCCGACGCCGGCGGGCGAGCGTGGACCGGGTGGACGAGATCCGCGCGGGCATTGTCCAGCGGCATTACGGGCGTAGCTGGTCTGGAGCGAGGCGAATTGGGGACGAGGCGACGCGACACGGGAACTGGTGACGGCTCTCGTGTCTCAGAGCTCTTCGACGCGCTCCGCGGGTAGGACGCTGGGTTCGCGGCCCCACAATCGGACAGAGTGCTCCGAATCATTCGCATACGGCGCGCTTTGCTTCGTAGCGGTGTGTGCGTCTGCAGCGTTACTCGTCATTCCCACGGGGCGTGGTGGTGCCCAACAACGGACGAGGCCATGGGCGAGGTGCCGCAGTATCGATTTGCCCAGGCGTTTGGCGAACGCACTACCGGCGAGCCGCCGCAAGAGGCGGACTTGATATCGGCGGTGGAGTTTAGCCGCACCGGTGATTTTGTTGCCACCGGCGACAAGGGTGGTCGGGTGGTCATTTTGCAGCGAGTCGATGCCGGACGCGGGTGGGCGCTGCGACGCGAACAGGTCGCCCGCGCGCAACGACGACAAGTGTATGCGCGTCGGGCGGGAGTGCGTCGCAGTGGCAGTGGCAGCAGCGCTGCGGCCTCGGCGCGGTCCGATGATGGGCGCGCCTCGTCGGTGCCGACCAACGTGCCGCGTTCGCCGCGCATCGCGGTGTCGCGAGCACGCTGGACAAACGGCCATGACGTGGAGGCGTCGGACGGACGACGACTCTGGCGGGACCGACCACCGCATAACCACGCGCTGGGCGATGCGGCCGAGATATCTGAGATGGAGGATGACGAACGCGACGAGTCGCTGTCGTCGGCGTCGGAGTTGGATCGCGACGAGCGGGCGCCGGATGTCAGCAACGGCGACCTAGAGCTGACCGAAGGCGACGTGATGATGTCGACGTATGGTGGCGGTGGTGGGATTGCCGCGGCTCGTCAGGATCGGCATACACCGCCACCGCTTCGATTGCCGTTGGATGGGGTGCGCGAGCGGGCGCACGACGGACGCAACGGGCTTGGCGACGGCAACCGCGACGACGAGCGGATTCTCAGCGGTGAGGATGATCGCCAGTGCGTCGACGACGACGACGACGACGACGCGGCGACATGGCCTCTCTCATTGGTGGGAGACTCGGGCGCGGCCCTCTACACGCCCGAGTACCGCTTTTGGACGCAGTTTCAGTCGCACGAGCCCGAGTTCGACTACCTCAAGTCGCTGGAGATCGAGGAGAAGATCAACCAGGTGCGGTGGTGTCGCGACGTGTCCGGCGCACACCGACTGCTGACCACCAACGACAAGACCATCAAGCTGTGGCGGGTGTACGAGAAACAGGTGCTGGAGTTGGTGCGTTTCGATAACCCGACCCAGTCGACACGCAGCGACAGCAGCAGCTCGTTCGTCACCGCTGCCGCCACCGGCGGGTCCGCCAACACCTTCAACCATCACCGCGGCTCCGCGCCAGCAGCCGCTACGCCAGCGAGCGCGCTGCTGCCGACGTCGCCGCTGAGCAGCGACTTGGCATCGGCCGGCTCACTGGGCGGCACCGAGTTGCGCCTGCCCAAACTGCGGCGCGTCGGTTCGGTGATTACCGCCGTGCCCAAGCGCGTGTTCGCCAACGCCCACGCCTACCACATCAACTCCATCTCGCTCAACAGCGACGAGGAGACGTTCCTCTCGGCCGACGACTTGCGCATCAACCTGTGGCGACTGGACATCTGCACCGAGGGTTTCAACGTGGTGGACATCAAACCGGACAACATGGAGGAGCTGACCGAGGTGATCACCGCGGCCGAGTTCCACCCCCGGCACTGCAACCTGTTTGTGTACAGCAGCAGCAAGGGCATTCTGAAGCTGTGCGACCTGCGCACCAACGCGCTGTGCGACTGCGCCTTTCGCGAGTTTTACCAGTCCGACGAGGCTGGCGGCGGCGAGCGCGGCTTTTTCAGCGAGATCATCGCCTCCACCAGCGACTTGGCGTTTGCGCACTCCGGGCGGTACGTGCTGGCGCGCGATTACATGTCGCTGCGGGTTTGGGACCTGGCGATGAACCGACAGCCGTTGCTGACGGTGCCGGTGCACGAGTCGCTACGGCCGCGGCTGTGCGAGTTGTACGAAAATGACTACATTTTCGACAAGTTCCAGTGCACTTTCAGCGCTGACGATCAGTGTTTATTGACCGGTTCGTACGGCAACCAGTTTCACACTTACTCGACGCGCAGCGGTCAGGGGTTGTGCGTCGAGGCGAGTGTGGATTTTGTGAGCACCGGCTTGCCGGCGCGGGTGCTGCGGCCGGACGGGGTGGAGGGCACGGTCCGTGAAGGTGACGGTGCAGGAGGTGATGGCAGCGCCGCGAGTGCCCGTGCGCCTCGCACCGACTCGCTCACCAGCCTCACCGATGCCGGCGAGGCGAACGCGCCGAACCTGCCACTGAACCATCCGGCGTCGCGGCGCGTGCTGCATCTGGCGTCGCATCCGCTGGAGAACATAGCCGCCGTAGCCGCCGGCCCGGCGCTCTACATCTATCACGCCAGCGGCAACCGAGGGCGATAGGAAGGTGTCGTCGTAAACGTAACGATATTTCATTGGAGAACACGATCGGGAATGGACAACGTGCCACCGGCAGACTCACTGCACCGAGAAGCCCTCCGCCCGCAGGCACGCCTTGTGCGCCTCGATCAACTCGCGACACGCTTCCTCACCGCGCAGCGCAACGCACTCGTCTCGCGCCCGTTTCGTCTCCGGACACGCGCAGCACATCTTCTTCTTAGGCGCGGCGCTGTCGGGCGGTCCCGCCGCCGGCGCCGGTGTAGCAGGTTGCGCGACGCGGCTCTCCGTCGCACTCGCGGCCACCGTCGATCGGTTGCCCATGCTCAATAAGAAAATGAATAACGCTTTCAATGCAGCACTGGAGAAGCGTCCACGAGCTCCGTACAGAAAATGCACCTACTGTTGTCTCTCTGGCGTCCTGTCGTGTTTCCCACGGTCACGCTTCGCACGCGCGTCCACAGTGCGTCGAACGGGACACCCACCGTCGGGAACACGAGACCGAATCTGCGGTCCGCGGCTGTCGGTCGGCCTCGCGGTGAGGCACCTGTGCCGGAGGGAGCGCGATGGATGGGCGAGTTTGGAGAGCCGAGAGTGCCCTCCAGGCAATAGAGAGCAATCCCATGAGGGGAGCAGAATCGAAGCGGCTCGTTTGAGGGTGCGAGAGAGGTGAGTTTGGTGGAGTGGGTGGGCACCGGCGCTCTCCTTGCGGCAGAGCACCGGCTCCCGACCCGATACCGTCGTGGCATCGCCACAAGCACGCTCCCCGCTCCGCGCACTGCTCTCTATGGAGAATCCACTGATACCGCCGCTGAACTTTTCGATGGCAGCCCCGGGGATCTATCGCTCGGGGTATCCCAACTCGATGAATCACGCTTTCATGAAGAAGTTGCGACTCAAGACCATTCTATATCTGTGTCCCGAGGAGTACAGCGAGTCGAACACCGCCTGGTGCGAGACCAACGGCGTGCGCGTCGTGCAGTGCGGCATCCTGCCCAACAAGGAGCCGTTCCAGTTTATACCGGATGATGTGGTGGCGGATGCGCTGCGGGTGCTGCTCGACCGCCGCAACCACCCGGTGCTGATGCACTGCAACTCGGGCAAGCACCGCTCCGGAGTGGTCATCGGCTCGATGCGCAAAATGCAGCAATGGAGCCTGACGTCGATATTCGACGAGTACCGACGATTCGCCGGCAGCAAAGTGCGCATCCTGGACCAGCAGTTTATCGAACTGTTCCGCGTGGACACCGTCAAGTACGACAAACGATGCGCGCCGCGCTGGTTGAAGTGAGAGCCACCAACCCTAAACGAGTGTCCGGCGAGCGTCTCAGCGGGCCTTGGGCGCACTCTCCTCCTGCGCCTTCTTTGAGTCGTAATGCCGTTTCGCAGCACACAGGCGGCTGACTTTGACGGCCGCCGCCCTGGCCAGATCGGGTCGCACCTTGCGCGCCACCGCCCGCGCCTGTGCCACTTTATCTTCGGCGGTGCCGCTCTTGATCGCCTTCTTGGTGGTGCGGGTCGATTGGGCATCTCGCAGGTGCACCACCGCCGCCTCCCGTCTCGGGAACGACTTGTCCGGCACCACGCCGACGTACTTGTGCCAGTTGCCGAACAGCGAGTACTTGCGGGCGTGCAACGACGGGATGTTGCCGGGCTCGCGGGTGAAGCGCTTGCCGTCGCGCGCCTTGCCGGCCACGTACGCGGTGTTCTTGCGCAGCACCTCCCACAACAACGCGTCGGACACGTTGTTGGTCATGAGGGGAAGTGGGGAGTGGAGACTTGGAATGGTCAGATCGGCAGTGATGGATCGAGGGAAGCGCAGCGACTCAGCAAGCAGCTCCGCGCTCGTCACGGATAACGAGCGTTCAAGCGTCCACCGCGCCGGCCGACGCCGAACCCGTCGGCGGGAGAGTCGGCGCGCGCGCGCGCTCGGATGCGCACTATGGGAGGTGGGCGTCGGGTGCGGTATCGCTCGGTTGCGGGCAGCGGTGAGCGTAAAACTGCCGTCGACGACGTGAGAGAAGCAGCCGTCAGTAACGATCGTTGAGGGGTGTGTGCGAGTCGACAGAGTAGGGAGTTCGTATCCACTGAATGGGTCTAGTTGGAGAAATGTCGTCTCGCCGAGATCGACGGACCGTCTGCCAGAGTCACCGGGCGGCGTCGTTCTGGCCCATCCTCCTGACGGCACTCCTCGCGCTCTTCGCCTTCTCTGCACCGTCTTGCGCGACAGAGGAGAGCGTCTCTGGGATGGCCTGTCGAGCGGGGCGGCAGGTGCCGGTGACGAAGAACGCGTCCGCCGCGGCCGACAGCGCGATGCTCCTGTTTCACCGCAAAGTGTATCCGCCGAACCGCAAAGCAGACATCGTGTTGAGCGGGAGTATGATCGGCGTGCCGTTGGTGCAGGGCGCGCGATCCGTCGTGCGATACGCGCTGCACAACGTGGGCACGCGGGCGGCGCTGTCGGTCAAGGTGTGGGAGGCGGCGAATGCGTTTCCAGCGATAGCGTTTCATTTTGCCGGTGCGCAAGGCCCGCCGGAGAAGGGTGACGCGGGACCACAGTTGGTGGCCAGTTGGGAGCGCATCGAGCCGGGCGCTTTCGTGTCCATCAACTGTAGCGTGACGCCGCTCCTGGGCGCCGCGGCCGAGCGCGCCGCGTCCATGCGCCTGCCGCTCACGTTCGGGCACGCCAACGTCTACCCGCTGCTGCCCGCGCAATTGGAGTATCGCTGGGAGGCGCCGCGCGGAGTCGCTCATACCGCCGTGCACCAGGCGCAGAGCAGCACGGAGGGCTATGCGGTGGTGGAAAGCGCCACCGGCCACGACCGCCGGGTGGCTTGGCATCTGCGCGCCGCAGCCGCATACGGCATGGCCAGTTTGGTGCTGGCCGGCGTACCGTATGTGGCGGCGCGTCGGTGGGAGCGGAGCGTCGCGCGCAGAGCCGTCGCCAAGAGATAAGTGAATCAGGGAGAGAGAGGAGAAGGAGAGGGCACAGTCTCCTGCCTGCTGCTGTCTCTGACGGCTGTAAACCGCGTCGGCCACCGGCTTCACTCGGCCTGCCCTCCTCAGGTACACCCCGTGATGGGCATGCTGGCGCAGGCGGCCGCCTCTCGGCAGCGCTGCCGTGCGAATCGCCGCACGCGTCTGAGACTCGTTCGGTGGCGACGGTTTCGGTAAGGCACCGGTGGCCACGCCCGTTATGCAACGCAGAGGTTCGTGAGCGTGTCGACGAGCGACGGAAAGTTCCGACTACCTCGCCTCACGAGTTCCATCGGTCTCATGCCCGCAAAGCAAGCGAATCGGCGGCAGCGGCTCTGGCGATGGCTCTGGCTGGCGGCAGTCGCCCTGGCGCTGTTGACGCACACGTGTTTTCGACCGTCGCTGGCGGACGGTGCCCCAGGCGAGCCGGCGGCCCATCCGCTAGCGCAGCAAGCCCAGCAGGCGGCGGCGAAAGCGGCGCCGCTCGATCCCGAGCTGGAGCGACAGGCGTTGTTGAAAGAGTTGCAGGAGCGGAAGCGCTCGCTGGCGGACCCGCAAGTGCGCGACCGACTGGCAGCACTGCAGGAGGCCATCATCGGGAAGCAGCCGCTGATGCAGCGCATCCGGGAACGGCGCGAGCGGGACGTACACCACCACCAGCAGGGTGAGCATCCGCACCATCAAGGACCGGCGGATGCGCGGTCGCACTCCAGCGCCGGCGGCCCGCACATTCACGACGGTTACCAGGTGGGCACGCCCCTGCCACTGGAATGCCTCTCGCCAGACAACGACACCTGGACGCCCATACCCTGCGTGGATCACCAGCACCCGGTGCAGCTCCTATTCGGGGTGGACGCCGCGTTCCGTTGCCGCTGGCCGCTGTACACCGAGCAAGCCTACGAGATGCTGCGCGAGGCGGTGGCCATGCGCCGCGCCATCCACTGCCGCGTGCCACTGGACAACGAACAGGAGACCGGCCACCTGCGCTTCTTCGCCCCGGTCACCCTGTCGCTCTGGGGCATCGCCGAGGCGACGCATCTGCACGTGAACACGCACGTCAATTTCGTGTTTCACGCGCACCGCGGCTACATTCTGGGCGCAGCGGCCTACTCGGTGCGCGACCGCTTTCAGGTGGTCACCCGCGGCGATGCGCTGCAGTTGCACGGCAAAGTGCACTGGTTTGACGGCCACGAGTTTGTATCGTACGTACACAAGCCGTTCCAGCTGCCGCCGCCAGTGGTGCATCGCCTCACGCAATACGCCCTGCTGTTCGCCGTGGTGCTATTCGCCAGCTCGGCGCTCTTCTTCTACCTCTTGTATCAGCGAGTGCTCAAAGTGCGCCTCGCGAAACAGTGGGATCCCACATTCAAGGCCGACTGAGGCGAGCGTGTGAGACGAGGCCGGTGGTACACGCACGCCGTGCTAAAGTTTATATTCTAGCGTGTGTGGCATCGTAGTCTGCGGTGGCGGATATGGCGGTGTGGTGCATCGGCGTGCGCGACGCCCTGGAGCGCAATGCACGCTGTGGCGGTGGAACGACGTGGATGTTGGGCGTCGGTCGGTTCGGTGGTGCAAACGCGTGGAGCGCGCGGGAAACATCAGAGGGGGCTCGAGTATGTCGGGAACGCCGATTCGGATAGGTCAGGAGGGTGCGATCATAGCGGTGGAGTCCGTGGTGCCGCTCGAGCCGAGCGAGCGGCGTCGTGGAGGAGCGGGCAACGTCAAGACGGTGGCGTGGGCGCCGCTGTGGCAAGCAAACGTGTGGAAGGTTCGGCAGCGCTCTGGTCGTCCAGTGGACACGGCGGGTAGGGCGTGTGAGGCGCCGCGGAGAACTCACGACTTTTGCAGTGGGCACTCTGATGCCGCTCCCCGTCCGCCGTCCTCACCGCGAGCCGTTCGTTGTCGGATGGGCGCGCCGGTGAATGAACCGCGACGGCGATTTCTCACCAACCTAGCGCTATGGGCCGCAGCAGCGACAGCAACCGCGCCGTGGCCATTGCAGCCCAGCCGGGCGGCTTCCCTAGATTCGCTGGAACTCCTCGAGCCGCGCTCGGCACGATACCGTCAGATCGAGACACACCCAGAGGACCTGCCCAGCGCGGTGGACGACTCGGGCCGGCCGCGCGTTATTGTGGACTTGGCGCGGTCGCTGTCGCCGACGGCTCGCGCGGTACTCAGCGACCGGCTGTTGCAAATAGAGGAACGGACCGGATACCGGGTGCGCATGCTGACGCAGCGGCGACGCACGCCCGGCCGCGCTATCCAGCCGTACTTTGGCCTGGACGACCCGCGCTCCATTCTCATCGTGCTGCACGAGCTGGAGGGCAACGTGTTGCATTTCCGCGTGGGCGACGAGGCACTGCGGATGCTGCCCAATACGTTCTGGCTGGAGATGCAGGGCCGCTACGGCAACCAGTTTTATGTGCGCGATCACGGCGAGGAGGGCGCGCTCATCGCCTGTGTGGATGCCATCGAGCAGTGTCTGCTGTCGGGCAAGATGTGTCGATTTGTGCCCGGATTCGGGCGCGACCAGTGGGCGCTCAGTTTCCTGATGGCGCTGTTGGGCGGTGCGGTGATCGGAGTGACGGCGCGCACCCCGCGACGCGGTCGGCGGCAGGCGGCCGTGCCCAACTGGCGCTGGGTGCTGGTGTTCTCGCCACTGTGGGGTGTGTTCCTCATCTCCTTCGGCACGCTGCCGATTGTGGCACGCGAGGGATGGCTCAGCACGGACCTGCTAGCCAATTGGGGCGGTGCCGCGCTGGCGGCGACGGCATTCTGGTTCGCCATCCCGCGCGTGTTTCCGCGCGGTCCCGGCGATAGCATGCAGTCGGAGGAGGAGTGAGAACGAGAGAGAGAGAGAGAGACGGCGTTTGCCACGGATGAGACAACCGATGGCCAGGGCCTTGCGGGCCCATGCTGGCGCCGGCGGGCGACGGAGTTGCAATCTTCACGGCGATGCATGATCTGGCGAATCCCTTCCCTGCTCCACTCATCGATCGGCGGGAATGTAAACCCACGGCAGCGGTTGCTGCGGGTTGTAGTAGGCGATGGGTCGGGAGTGCGGCGGCCTCGACGGCCGGTTGCTGCCGCTGCTCCAAAACGCGGGCGCCATTCCGTCCAAACGATGCCACAACACCGACGGCATCGCCCGTGCCCACTCCCCGTCTTCGCTGGCGGGCAGCTGCCGCGTCTCACCTCGGACCAGCACCAGCGCCCGATCCAGTGCACTGAACAGCTCCTCGGGCGTGCCGGTGGATGCGCACTCTAGCGTCAGCCGACCGGGCCGCTCGGCAAACACGCTGCCCGCGAAAGGCGTCACGGTGGCGGTCAACCGGTTCCATCCGCTAAACCAACCGCTGCGCGCCCGTTTCACTTGCTGCAGACACTGTAACGGTATATCCAGCGCCCGCCACCCGTTGGGCATAGGCGGCACCCACACCAACACCATCCGCTCCAGCGCCAACAAGCAGGCACCGTGCCCGTGGTAACAGTCGCACGCTCCCAGCGCCGACCGTGCCGACCACGGAGCGCCTCGGTCAGCGCGCAACTCAAACCATACCGCCGACTCGATGTGCACTAGCGACTCTACCGAGACGGTGCCTGGCTGCCGACCTCGCCCACCCACCCGAAATGGGGCGGGCCACTCGCTGCCCGACGCGTACCGCCTCAGCGGCAAGCCATCCGATGAGAGCGTCGGATTCAGTGTCATACAAAGAATCCAGTCCCATCTACTGGTGTGCATCCATTTCGTCCGCCTTTATCCCCTTGCCGGCTTTGCGCACCTCCACCCGAGTTGGGCGCGCGCGCCTGCCACCCTCGACGCGGAACGCCCGCAGCGCGGCGATTCCGGGCGCCGACATGTCGCCCGCCCGCCCGCCCGCACGGCCAGGGTCGCAGCGCGTAGGGGTGCAACGGCGGGTGCGAGCGAGTGCGCGCGCGTCATGGTGTTGACGCGGAGAATGAGGTCAGAGGGGAGGACCGAGGAGGATGCTGTTGGTGCAGAGAATCATGTGGTGGCGGCGGTAGAGAGTGAGGCGCGGCGATCGTCCGGTGAGAAGAGGCGCACCAGGAGGCTGCGCGCGGAGAGCGAAGCGGAGCGGAAAATGGCAGCTGACGGGAGAGCGGCGGTCGCGTCCACCAAGCGGCAGCGGGCTCGTAAAGTTGCCCGGGAGGAGGAGCAGTGGGATAACGTCACTGAGCGGCTTCAGGAGCTAGAGCACAGGGCGACGGAGACGCTACCCGCTGCTGCAGCGTTGCCGCGACCGAATTTGTCAACGGTCGCCAGCACGGAGGCCAGCGAAGAGTTGGAGCGCGATCTGCGAGCTCGGATAGCGGCGGCGATGCAATCAAGGCAAGTCATCCGAGCGGTCAGGACGGAGCGACTCTCAGACACGAAGACGGACGTCGAAGCGCTTCGCCGCGCGGCGCCAGCTGCGACGGCGGCGCTGCCCGCGCAACCACTCCCAGCGGGCAGAGCGGCGTCGGTGCCGTCGGCGCGCGCAACGGACGGAGCAACTAACCAAAGTGTGCGACGAAAACGACCACGGCGACGACGGCGGGCCGCGGCCACGTTATTCCCGAACCATCGCCCGCCGTCGGAGGCGTCGCCGTCGCGGCCGGTGGACGCTCGATCCCTCCGACGAGCGCACGGCCCATTCCCGGCAACCTCGCCTCTAGAGGCGATGAGTCAACAGGCAGTGCGGTGGGTGCAGGCGGCGGCGACCGGCTCTGCGTCGGCCGCGTTCACGCGCGACGCCCTCGCGAACGATTCGCTGGATGCGCGCCTGTCGCAGCTGTTCTGGCACGGTCCGGAGAGCGCCACACTGCTGGCGCGACGCGTGGTGGTGACCAACGTACCTCCCACGGCCACGTCCGATTCGTTACAGGTGTTTCTGGTGCAGGCGATGCTGGCCACCAAGTGCGCCAGCCACGACTATGCGGCGTGGCAGCGACGGCATCGCGATTGGATCACCGCACTGGCTCGGCAGGCGCATCGGCGCACACAGCATCCGTATGCGGCCGGGCTGGCCATTGCAGCCGGTGCCGCCGACGTGCAACCGCCGCCCTCGTTTCTGCCGTTCAGCGCGGTGCGCAGTGTGCAACGCATGACCGGTCGACCGCTGGCGTTTGTGGAATGCACCTTTGTGGCCGAAGCCACCGGGCTGATGGCGCTGAGCGGATTGTTGTTTCAGGGGTATCAGTTGCGCATGCGACGGCCGCGGGAGTTTGATGCGGATGCCTGGACGGCGGCGTTCACGGCCAGTGCGGCGAGCGCCACGTCGGTGCAGGAGGTCACGACGGGATTGCGCGAGCCGCCTGCGGGATTCAGCACGGCAGCGCTGCAGGAGCAGATCGTCTCCCCGGAGGTGGACATGTCGCTGGCCTCGACGACAACGGCAGCGACAGCGATCGCGGTGGGTGCCGACAGGACGCCCGGTGCACCGACACCGGCGGTGTGTTACGTGGGCGGCATTCCGCACCACTTCACCGAACTGCAGGTGTTGGAGCGGCTGCGAGTCGCAGCCGCCGAGCAGCCGCTGCGGTTGCAGGCGTTTGTGCTGATGCGCGAATCGTCCACCGGTCTGAGCCGCGGCTTCGCTTTCGTGCAATGGCACGCAGCGGATGCTTCGATGGCGCCGGAAGCGTGGCAGTGCGCGGTGGATGCGGTGTTGGAGGCACTGTGCAGCATGCCGCTGCCGGAGACCGGCCGGCCGTTGACAGCGCGTCGCGCCACCCTGGAACGGCCGAACGCGGCGAGCCACACAGCGTCACAAGGGGAGATGAAGACGGGCGAGTTAGGGGATGTCGACGGTGCGACAGTATCTGCCGTGCCGGTCGAGTCCACCTCGGTAACGCCGTCGCGGCCAGTGTTGGCGTTGCAGCAACTGCTGGCGGCGGATGTGGCCGGCGATCAGGCCGAGGTGACCGACATTGTGGAGGAGATGCGCGAGGAGTTCGCCGCGTACGGCACGGTCGTGGAGGTGCGGGTGCAGCCGGAAACGCACACAGCGGTCTCATCGCATCGCTCCGATGCCACGGTGTATGTGCAGTTCGCCACCGATGACGAGGCGCGGGCCGCTTGGGCAGCGATGCAGCATCGGCAGTTCGATGGCCGGCCGGTGCACGCCGCCCTCGTGCCGCTCAGCGAGTTACCGCCGGCGCTCGCATCCGAAATGTGCGTACTGCAGCTGGTGCAGCTGGCGTCGCGGGATGCGCTGCGAGACGCCCAGGAGCGGCAGGATATTCTGGAGGACGTTCGCGAGGAGCTGGCGCTGCACGCGCCGGTGATGCGCGTGTGGCTGGCGGACCAGGAGGAGGAAGAGGGAGAGCAAGAGGCCGCGCAGTATGTGTCCGTGTGTGCGGCGTTTGCGCAGCGTGCGGACGCGCAACGCGCAGCTGCTGCGGTGCACGGACGCTACTTTGACGGCCGTCGGATACAGACGCGCCTGCAGTAGCTGCAGGGAGAGCGTGCAGCGGAGTGAAGCAGAACGAGTTGCCCAGTACACCCGCGTATCGTCTACCCATTTACACTAGCTGCATTCCACAGTCCGCTTCCGTCTACCCAGTCGCTCCTCATGCTGCTCGACCGGTCGGCTGCTGGTGGCCCACGGCATCCCAGCGGTACCCGGCACGTTCGAAGCGCTCTCGCGCCGCCCGCATATCGTGCGCCAACGCCTTCGCTTCCGCTGGGCGCTCCGGAAACGTCAGCAGTCGCCAGCATACGCCGATCAGGAATCGCGACGCCACCACCACCGCCACCCACAGCGGCAGCGCCTGCCATAGCGGTTTCAGGGCGGCTACCCGATGGGACCACCCGTCTCCCCCAGTCACTCTACTTTGCGCGTCATTCCACCAACGACACCCTCCCCACCATATCAACAACACCGACACGCCCATACCGACAACCTCTATCCACCGCGGTGCCCGCTTCTTGCCCTTTTTGTTGTCCATCGACGCACTTGTGGGTGGGAATCGGCGTCCGCTCGAGCGAGCCACGCGCGCATCCCGCCCGATCACCGGCGCGCGTCATCGGGTGCGTCGGCGTCGCGTTGGGTCGACGCCCTCACGGCGCTCCGGTCCGTGCGACGAGACCACCATGACCGGTTTCGTGGTGCCTTCTGGTGCGGCAAGGAGATTCCGCACGCAGAGGGACGCTTCATTCTCTGCTTTTGCGTCCCAGAGGTTGAACGACGATGGTTGGCGGCGGTCGTTCACTGTCGCTCACGGCATTCACCACCACTGCCGCCGCCGCCGTTGCGCTGCTTCGCCGCCCTCCCTGCGCATGGCTGCCGAACGGGAGGTGGTGCGCGCCAGCTCCACCAGCGCGCCGGTCGTGGTGGAGGGTGCGCGACTGGGCCCGCCGCCAGACTTGCCGTCGCTGCTGCTGCATAACCGCATCGTGTACATCGGTATGCCGCTGACGGCGCCGGTGTGCGAGTTGGTGATAGCCGAGCTGCTCTACCTGAACTACAACGACCCCGAGAAACCCATCTACATCTACTTGAATTCCACCGGCACGAGTGGGCCGGACGGCAGCTCGGCCGGTTTCGAGACCGACGCGTTTGCGGTGATCGACACCATCGGGTACATCCGGCCGCCGGTGTACACAATCTGCGTCGGGTCGGCATTCGGACTGGCGGCGGTGATCCTGGCCAGCGGCACCAAGGGCCAGCGGTCGTCACTGCCCAACAGCTCCATCATGCTGCACCAGCCGCGAGCGACGGCGCGGGGACAAGCGTCGGACATCGCCATCAAGGCGCGCGAGGTGATGTACAACCGCAAGGTGGCCATGGAGTTGCTGTCGGAGCGCACCGGACGCCCGATTGAGGAGTGTCTGAAACAGAGCGAGCGCACCAAGTACATGACGCCGGAGGAGGCGGTGGAGTTTGGCATCATCGACAAGGTCGTTCGCAGCGAGAAGGACATGCCCAAGGAGATGCCGCAGTTTTTGAAGAAGCTATAAAGGGGGCACAAGGGTTGCTGCATGGTAAAACGGGGATGGCAGCGTCCGGCTGGCGAGTTCGATGGGCGTTGCAGGCGTGCCGCCGAGCCGCCTCACCACGGCGATTCCGCGCGGGCCACTCGCCGACGCGCTCCCCTCCGCGTGTGCCCTCCGCCGGGTCGGTGCACTGGATGTCGACCGGACACGAGTCGGTGGAGGCGAGGAGCACCGAAAGGCGGCATCGAAATGTGGCGAGGAGGGGATGGGCATAGTCGGCGTCCGCACGACCGGTAAAGCTGAGTTTCACGGGTTGACTGTGGGGTTTTTCCGGATCGCGTCCGCGGCGTCGGACGGGAAATCGTTCGTCACCATCGGGTCGCCTCGCGACACTACCCTCTCTCGTCTACCATGCCCATCGAAACGGTTTATCGGAACGCGCGCAAAGCATATCTAGAGGCGCGCGCGCAACTGAACGCCCTGGACGCCGATGTGCCGGCCGCGCCCGCCTTCGTCTCCTCCACCGAGCC
Organism: Cyanidium caldarium; assembly: GCA_026184775.1. Taxonomy (NCBI): domain Eukaryota; phylum Rhodophyta; class Bangiophyceae; order Cyanidiales; family Cyanidiaceae; genus Cyanidium; species Cyanidium caldarium. Next base: position 112,503 of record JANCYW010000006.1, on the reverse strand, counting down.
GGTACCGCCGGCGCTGCTACAGGCGCTGCAACAGGTGCCGGCCACTGTGGCGCACCTCACACAACTGTGTCGACAGCTGCACAAGGCGGCGGCGAGCGTGCCGACTGCGGAACGCACTGTGTGGATGTCGCGCGCCGCCCAGTTCGCTGCGCAGGTGGCCGAGCTGGAGACGCAATGGAATGCACAGCAGCAGAGCGTTCGGCGGTGGCAACGCGCCTGGCAAGAGCGCGCCAGTTTGCTGCACGGCGCGGTGGCTTCCGACAAACCACCGTATGGCGCCGCCAATGGCGACGGCAGCACCGTGGTGGTGGACTTGTCCGGCGCGCCCGCCTGGGAACACGAGGTGCTCACGCGCTCCAGCATGGTCACCGATCAGCTGTTGCACACCGGCCAGCAGGTACTGTCGTCGCTGGCGCAACAGCGGCACTGGCTCAAACGGATACGCACGCGCATGCTCGACGTGAGTCATCAGCTGGGCGTGGGCGCCGGTTGGATCCGCCGCATTCAGTCCCGAGACCGCCAAGACGCCCGGCTGGTGCGTGCCATGCTCCTGCTGTGCTTCTCGCTGGTGCTGCTGCTGTGGTGCTGGCGACGTGGATGGCTCGGGTGGATGTGGAGCGGGAAGCGAGGCAGCACCATATCGGACATGGCGGAGTAGGCGCAGAAGTAAGAGACGAGGTGTCAGGTGGCACTGGAAGGGTGTGTGGCGGTGGCGTCGGCGATGGTGAGCGTGGACCACTCGCGTCTAGTGTCCGCAACGTCCCACGGCGCTGGGGCGTCGTGTCCCTCCCATGAAATTGGCTCCTGCAGAGCATCGATGGCGGCGCTCGTCTCGGCACGCACTCGCACCACCGTGTCCACCAGGCGCCCTTGCAGCTCTAACAGTGCCTCCGCATCCGGTTCAGGCTGTCGCAGTGCGCGCAGCGTGTCCGCGGCGATGCGCAACAACGTCCGTAGCTCGCGGTGGGCGGTCTCCACGCGGGCCGCCTCGCTGGATGCCATGGGATGTCTGCCGCCCTCGACCGTGTCGCCAGACAGAGACCCACTGATGCCGTTGCCCCAGTGATTTCGGTGATTTCGTAGAGGTGTTTCTAGGGATCGACGCCGCGGCGTTGTGGCGACGAGAGCGCCATGCCACCCGCCCGACTCGTTCGCTCGTCGGCGCTGAAACGGTCCCGCGCGGGCACGCTCCCGGAGGTCGTGCGCACCGTTGCAGGCAGAGGCACCACCACAACGGAGGTGGGCACTGTGCGAAAGACACTCACAGGGAAGCAGCGCTTGAGAAGCGTATAACCGTGCGGTGGACGCACCGGGGTGTCGGAACGAGTTGGAGAGGCGAGGGGCCCTTCAGGTCGCTCCCGGGGAACGATCTCGTCGTGCTGCTGAGCTGCATCGGTGCAGGTTTCCCCTCACCAAACGCCTTCTCGCCATGTCCCGTTGGGCGTTCCTCGGGTTTCTCTTCGTGTTCGGGTGCGCGTCTCTGGTCGGACGCGCCCAAGCGATTGCCTGCCCGCCACCTGCCACGCTGCTGCAACGCGGGTGGAGCGCGGCGTACTGGCCGTGCTGGAAAGCGCTGATCACGCAGTTGCTCGGCTACGCGGTGGTGGCCGGAGCTACCACGGTCAAGTTGCCGCAGATTATCACGCTGCTGCGGTCGCACTCGGCGGCCGGTCTGTCCCACACCACCTACCTGGTGGAGACGTTCGGCTACGCCTACAACCTGGCGTTTCACATCCGCGCCGGCTACCCGGTCTCCACGTACGGCGACTTTCTGATGCTCGGCGTGCAGAACTTGTTCATCCTGGCGCTGCTGTTTACCTACACTGGCTCCATGGCTCCGCGTGGCTGGTTGGTGCTCTCGGCATTCGTGGCCGGCACCCTGGTGTGCGCACATGCCGACAGCCCGGTGCCGCTGGTGTGGCTCGAACGCCTGTGCGGCCTGAACGTGGCTATTGTGATCGCCAGCCGCTTGCCGCAGATCTACGCCAACTGGCAGCGCCAGAGCACCGGCAACTTGTCGCTGCCGACTTGCGTCGGCTTGTTCGGCGGTGCCACTGCTCGCGTGCTCACCACCCTACAATCGGTGAAGAACAATACGATACTGGCGGGCTATGCGGTCAGTGCGCTGCTCAACCTGGTGCTCGTGTTGCAGATCACCCTCCTGGGCAGCCAGCCGAAGACCGCAACGATCGGCAGCCGCTCTGCGGCAGCGTCCGCCACGGCCGATCAGCGGCCGTCAACCGGTGCGCTCGCATCTACCAGAGAAGCACGGAGTGAGTCTAAAAAGCGGCAATAGTCGGTATGTGCTCGCATGCGCGCAGGAGTGCGCATCGCGCCCGCGAGCAGCGACTGCCGATGCGTCGGCGGACGCCGCGCGATGCGAACTCGTGTGGGCCGTGTGAGGCTTTCGGGAAAAGTGGATGAGGAGTATTTCACCGCGAATGGTTGAAGAGTCAGAACGTCCAACGAGAGTGGCTACGTGCAGGTGGATGAGGGAGCGACACGTGCACCTTGGTGAGCGATCGGGCGCGTTGGGGTGGGTGCTGGGGGCAGGGAACGTCCAGCGGCGAGCGTTGCGGGCCGCCAGGACGTGCAAGGGCCACCGGGGCCAGGCGAGTGCGCCCTGGGCATGGGGCACTGCGTGGAAGCGGCGTCCGGTAGATCGGGTAAAGTGGCGCGTACCGCCAGGATGCTTGGCGCTGCGCGCGCAACAGCAACCGAGAGAGGGTGAGGGCGAGGAGGAGTATGAGTTTGTGGACGATGACGACGACGACGACGATGAAGAAGACAAGGGGGGCGAGGAGGATGAAGAGGAATACGAGGAAGCGGAGGACGACGATGAAGAGGAAGAATATGAGGAAGCGGAGGACGGCGGCGACGACGACGACGAAGAAGAAGAAGAAGAAGAAGAGGAGGAGCAGGCAGAGAAACAGGCGACACGTCGCGGCCCCGACTTTCACAGTGAATACCAGGATCAAGACTGGTCCAAGGTGGTCAAGGCGCGCCTGGCCGCCCTTCGCGGCGAGCGATCGCTCTTCCCGAGCACCTCCACGCGAACCGTCAAGGCGGGGGCGTCGACGTGGGAGGAAGAGCCGCTGACCCGCGTGGAATACTATTCGCCCGCCAAGATCAACGTCTTCCTGCGCGTGCTGCGGCGCCGCATGGACGGCTTTCACGACATCGCCTCGGTGTTCCAGGCAGTCACGCTCGCCGACAAGCTGTACATTGAGAAACTGCCCGACGGCGCTGACGACGATGTGCTCGAATGTGACAGCCCGCAGGTGCCGCTGGACAAGTCGAACCTCATCATCAAGGCGCTGGAGACGTTCCGGGTGCGCACCGGCCTGTCGACGCGTTTTCACGTGCGCCTCGAAAAGACCATCCCCATGCAGGCCGGCCTGGGCGGCGGTTCCAGCAACGCTGCCACCGCCATGTTTGCCGCTAACCGGTTATGCGGACGGCCGGCCACCATCCGCCAGCTGACCGAGTGGGCGTCCGAGGTCGGCTCGGACACCGCCTTTTTCATGTCGCGCGGCACGGCGCACTGTACCGGCCGCGGCGAGATCCTGAAGCGCATGCGCCCGCTCGGCCCGACCGGTCTGTACATTATCAAACCGCGCGCCCACAGCCTGAGCACGCCGCAGGTATACCAGGCGTTGGATTTGAACCAGTTGACCGGCAAGACGCCGCCCGATGAGCTGCTGCGGTCGATCCAGGAGCGCGGGCCGTTTCTGACGCCGTTGGTGAACGACCTGGAGGAGGCGGCGTTCCGACTGGTGCCCGGTCTGCGCGACTTTAAGCAGCTCATCGAGTCGTACGGTTTCAAGCGGGTGCTGATGAGCGGCAGCGGCACTTCATTCTTCGCACTGGGTTATCCATACGGGCCGGATGCGACTCAGTTTGAGAAGAACTTTTTGGCGGACGTCGCGCAAAACGACCTCGGCGGCTTCCTCAGCGAGGGTGTCGAGGTGTACCCGTGCCGATTCGTGCATCGTTTCACCGAAGAGCGATGGTACATGGAGCCGTTGCCGCCGGAATGGCTCACCGCGGACGCGGCCGACATCCCGGAGACCTTTGAGTATTAGACGAGCTACGAGATAGGACGGCGGCGCCCACCAGCGCTTGCGGCAGGGGGCATCTGCATGGAACAAAGCGCGATGCCGGCTTCGGCATTCCAGCATATAGGATAACATGCGCTCGGCGTTCTAGGTGGCATCTGTGGGCATGTTGCCGGTGGCCGCGCCCGTTGAGACGGAGTTTGGCGGTCCCGTCACCTGCTTACACCGCATCTGCGGCACCAGGGCGGCCTCGGGCGCGTGCAACGTCTGTCGCGCGTAGGTCAGCGCCCAGTAAACCGTGGCGAACGCCAGATGCTCCCACGGCACCGCATCCCAGGTGAACCAGCGCGCCTCGAGCGTCTCCCAACTCGGCGGCAGCGGTGCTGCGGCCGCATTCCCCGTCGCTCCCCCCGTCTTCTCTTCGGTCGGCTCCAACGTCGTCGCCCGGTACACCAGCTGCACCTGCTGCGCCACCACAATATCATACACCGCCAACAGCGCTCCGGCCCGTATCCGCACGTGCGCCTCCTCCCACGCCTCGCGTTCCGCCGCCTGCTGCGTGCTCTCGCCCAGCTCCTGAAACCCGCCCGGCAGCGTCCACAACCCGATCGACGGCCGTATCGCCCGTCGACACAACAGCACCTGTGTCTTGGCCGCGTTGGTGATCACGCTGGTGCACACCACTTTCGGGTTGAGGTAGTGCACCCAGCCGCACTGCTCGCACACCACCCGCTCGCGGGTGTCGCCCGCGGGCACCCTGATCGCCGTGTGCGCCCCGCAGCGCCCACAGTAGCGCCACTCATCGATGGGTGCGCGGGAGTGCAACACTCGAACGCCGGTACGCGGAGGTTTTGAAGGGATCCGGTGGGATGGAAAGCGGGTGTGTGGCCGACGAGCCGAGGCGAGCGCGCCGGACGGCAGCTGGCGCGCTCGCCCACCCCAGCGCTTCCCTGTTCGCCACTGGTGTGCCAACGGCGCCGCCCACAAGAGGATTGAACTTGTTATGAAACTCATCATCCCAGAGAGGTGGTCATTCACCGCGGCGCCTCCCGAAAAGTGCACATCGGACGGATATCGGTGTCTCGGGGCGGACAGATGCTCCCGATGACCGCCCGACCATTTCGCGCGAACGAGATCGGCCGACCTGCTGGCGACGTCGTGCGCGCCTCCGCGGCACATCGCCGTTCGTGCATCGCGCCCGTTACAACGCACGGACTCTCTCCGACCATTACCGTATCACTTTATCGTATGCTTCCGGATATCCGCCCCACCACACACACACACACACACGTTTCTCCACCCTCCTTGCCACATCTTCTCCGCTCAGGCCACGCCTTTGCTGCGCAGAAACGCCTGTTCGCACGGCTCGCGTCCCAGAAAGTCGCGCAGCATATCCGCCGCGTCGCGGGAGCCGCCCGGTGTCAGAATGCACTGGCGATACCGTTGGCCGGCATCGGCGTTGAGCGGTTCACCGCCAAAGCCGGTCTCGTACATGTCGCAGGAGAACACTTCGCTCCACAGGTAACCGTAGTACTGCGCATCGTAACCGCCCATAAGGTGACCGAAGCTGCCGCCGAAATGCGTGCCGGGGGTCATTGGCACCAGCCCGATGCTGCGCTGCAGTCGTTCTAACACGGCGGCGGAGTCGATCTCGCTGGCCGCCTCGGCCGCCGCCGCCGCCGCCGCTCGGTGGTGCAACTCCTGATCGAACAGGCTGAGCACCACTTGGCGGCGGGTCAACAGCGCCGCCATGCACCGTTTGGCGTCCCGCATCCGCCGCACGGTGTCTTCGGGCAGCGGCTCCGGCACCAACCCGCCGCCACCGCTGGCACTGCGCGGCACGAACCGCCGATAATGTCCGGACAGCTTGGTCAGCGCCGCATGCTCCCAGCACCAATTCTCCAGCATCTGCGACGGCGCTTCGACGAAATCGCGCTCCACCCGCGTCCCTGAAAAGCGGGCAAACCGCGTCCGCGAACAGATGTGGTGCATGACGTGGCCGAATTCGTGGAACAGCGTCACCACCTCTTCGTGGCGCAGCAACGACGGCTGCTCGGCGGTCGGTTTGGAGAAGTTGGCCACCATGGCGGCCACAGGCACTTGCCGCGGCAGCCGTCGCATGCCCATGGCCTCGGCGGTGGCGGCCTTGGGCGCGTTATGACCCGATGCGGACGTTGCGCTGAAATTGCCACCGCCGCGCGGCGTGGCCGGCGCCACCCCATCCAAATTCACTTTCCACCCGAGACGCATATCGTTTGCGCCGCGCTCCGTCCCCGCACCCACTGCCTCCGGTGCCACGCATCCCGGCTGCAGCGGCCACACTGCCGCATGACCGTACTTGCCCTCGCGCGGGTGCAAATCCAGGTAGAAGTAGCCCATCAGCTGCGCGCTGCTGCCGTCGCGCACCGCAAACGCGCGCACCTCCTCGTGCCAGCGTGGTGCATCGGGAAGCTCCACAAAACGCAGTCCCAGCAGATCCTGATAGATCTGGAACATACCCGACACCACCCATTCTAGCGGAAAGTACTCCGACACCGTTTCGTGGTCGATCTGGAATCGCTCCTGCTCATAGCGGGTCATGTAGTAGCGCAGATCCCACATGAACAGCCGGTCGTCGATCTCGGCAGTGCCGCCCGACAGGTGCCGCCCGGCACCGGTCTCCAGCAGCTCGCGCCGTTTCAACCGCCGCAGCTCCGCCAGCTCCGTTTGAGCCGCCCGCTCCATGCGTTTCGAGATGCGCCGCAAGAATTGGGTGACCGCCGCCGGCGAGCCGGCCATGCGCGTATCTAGAACATACGCCGCGTGCGACGAGTAACCCAACAACTTGGCCGCATCGTCGCGGAGCTTCACCGCCTCCTCCAGCAGCGCCACATTCTCCGGCACGCAGCGCGAGTTGAACAGCCGCTCCATCAGGCGACGCGTCTCCTCCACGCGACAATGCTTCATGAGCGGAAAGTAGTGCGGATACTTGAGGGTCACCTCGTACTCCGCCTCCTCGGGGCGCTGGGCGTTGCGGCGCTGTCGCAGGCCGGTCAGAAACGACGCAGGCATGCCCGCCAGCTGGTCGGCACGGAACCACACTCGCGTGTCCTCTTCATTGAGGTTGCGTTGGTATTCGATGCATAAGTCGGAGATACGGGTGCGCAGCGCCACAAAACGCTCGCGCTCGATATCGTCCAGGTGCATGCCCAGCCGCTCGTAATCGCGAATGGTGTACCGCATGTAGCGCACATGCTCCAACGACAGGCCGCAGGCGGCGGCTGCTTGGGCGGCGGCGGCGGTGTGCCGATCAAAGGCATCGCGAGCACGCCGGCCCTCTGCGCGGCTATGGCTATCCGAATCGTGTCGCTGGTCGCGCTTGTTGGCGGCCTCCTCTTCGGCCAGCAACGCCTGCTGTCGCCGCAACGCGTCCGCCAGCTGCTCCTCGTACTCTTCGGCGATCGCTTTCAGCACGCGGTACACGTCGACGCGCGTGCCTAGCTCGATATCGTGCTTGGCCAGCGATTTTTGCGCGGTGACGCTCGCCTCCCGCAATTCGACGTGCGGCGACACGTACCCGGGGAAAGTGAGGCTGGACCGCCGCACCGCATTCTTCGCCTCTATGTCGGCCAGCAGCTGAAAGGTGTGCGCAAAGTCCAGCGGCGGCTCCAGAAGCACCGCGCCGGCCCGGATGTAGGTGAACAACGAAGCGATATGGTCGGCCAGGGCGCGTTCCTCGCCCATGACGGCTTCGGTCTCCGCCAGCAGCTCCTCGGGCGACATGTCCAGCTCGATCAGTTTGGGGGCGCTCGGCGATCCGCCCACGCTGTAGCGTTTGGAGGCAGTGTCACCGCCGCGCCGCGACTGCGAAAATGAGGCCTTCGCATCGTGGGCCGATAGCGACGGAGGGCGGCGCGTTCCAGCGCCCCGCGCCGCCACTGCCTTGCGCCCTCCCTTGGTGGAGATGGGCAGGGCGCTGCGGTCGCCGGCGCGTCGTCTGCGGTACCAGCGCAGCGCCCACGCCGCCGAGAAAGTGCCAGCGGCGGTGAGCGCGGCAGCCCCGCACCAGGCAATCAGCGCCGACTTGGGCGGTATCCACTTTTCCTCCCACTGCGCCGACTCACTCCACAGCGGCGACAGCGCCGATTTGATAGTGGCCACGACCGGAAAGCGGCTGCCACCACCGCCTCCACCGCCGGTGTCAACGTCCGACGCGCCGCCCATCGGGGAACCTGCTGCCCCTTGTGCCATGGGGGTGGGAAATAAGTAGGGATATTTGCCTGCGGCAGGCTCGTCCGCGATGCGTTCGAGGAGGTACACAGAGAGCGTGGGGCAGGTGTCGCTGCGGGAAACGGCACGCAACCGGGGTCGAAGGGGTGAGAGCGACCCGGAGGACGAGATCAGCAGGCGGATGCTTGTCGCCAAGTGGGCGCGTCTCCCCGCTCACCACCCGATGCAACCCCACCGCCAGCGTCTCCTTGCGGTGCCCTCCCCTGCTCTCACGGTTGCCGCGACGGGCGCTTATACCCCCCCTGCCGCAGAGGCCCTGCAGTGTCACTCCGGCTGCAAACACGACACGCCCTCGGCGTACAACGTCAAACGCTCCACCGCGCGGCTGATGAAAGCGGTGCTCTTTGTGGGGTCGGTTGCAAGCGCAGCCCAACGCGCGCCCTGCGACCACGCCCTGGCGCAACGCGCGCCGCTGCGAGCCACGTCGACTGCGCTGCGCGCCTGGCCCAATCCGATCGTGACAATTGAAACGTGACAGGAGAGTGCGGATTCCGGGGGCCTCCTGCCTCAGAGCGCGCAGGGACCGGGCCGGGCACCGGACGAAGGTGGCCCCACCGAGGAGAGGGAGCGAGAGAGAGAGAGAGAGGAGAGAGTCGAGCCATTGTGCGGAGAAGTTTTTGCGCGTGCTTTTCACTAGGAGACGGTTCGTGCGATCTCCGCTGGATGGCTCAAAAGCGCTTTCCCAAACCTGCACCTCATCTAGGTGGCCACCTCTCCCATGCGGTTGTTGGCGTTGCTGAGTGGCGGCAAGGACTCTTTGCACGCGGCGGTGTACGCGCAGTATGTGCTGGGACACGAAATTGTGGCCTGTGCCAACTTGTACCCGGTCGACGAGGATGACGGCGTTGTCGCTGCGTCTTACTCACCAGACGCCCCGGAACGGGTTGCCGAGTGCGACTCGTACATGTATCAGACTGCTGGAGCGCACGTCGTGGGGGCGGCTTTTCCGGCGTGCCTGCCACCGCCGGTGCGCCTGTACCGTTGGCCGACGCGGTGCCAGCGCGGCGTCCATGACCGAGTGGCATACCGGGCATCGGCACCGGAGGAGGAGGTGGAGGCGCTGCTGGCGCTGGTGCAACACGTGCAACACTCGATGCGAGCGGCCGGGGAGCCACCGCTGGGGGGCCTCGTGAGTGGCGCCATCCTGTCCGATTATCAGCGATGCCGCATGGAGAGCGTCGCCAATCGATGTGGGTTGGTGTCGCTGGCACCGCTATGGCACCGCCGGCAGTCAGCGCTTTTGGACGAGATGCTCGCCCTGGGCATCCAAGCCATTATGGTGAAAGTGGCGGCTGCCGGATTGGATGCTCACCATCTGGGCCAACCATTGGCGGAGATGCTTGATCGGTTGCGGCAGCTCGAACAACGGTACGGTGTGCATGTGTGTGGCGAGGGCGGCGAGTACGAGACGCTGGTGCTCGACTGTGCCTGGTTTCACAGCCGCATTGTGGTGGAGGCAGCCGAGACGGTCGACGGTGGCAGCGGCAGTGCCTGGCTTCGCATTCAACGCTGGCGGGTGGAACCCAAGTCGCCGGAGCGTCTGGCCGACGATGCAGCGCTCCTGCAGCGATGGGTTGCCCAAGTAGAGCCGCTGTGGCCGATGCTGAAACGGTGGCCAAGAATGAGAAACGTAGTGGCAGCGTCCAAGCTTTCAGACGCGAGTGACGTGGGACTCACGCCGAGTACTGCTCCTCTCCGCGTGCACTTTCGTTGCGGTACCGTGCGGCCGAATTCGGGGACGGGTCCCGATGTGTGGCACGCCCTGTTGTGGGCATCGGTCGTCGAAACGCCCACGTCCTCGGCCACCGCGCATTCCCCGACAGTCGCCCATCAGCTACAAGCGATCCTGGAGCAGTTGGCGGCGCTGTTGCGGCAGACCGGATGTGCACCCTATATGTGCCTGCTCTACCTGGACGACCTGCGCGAGTTCGCCGCCGCCAATCGGGTGTATGGCGCGTTTTTCGCGGCGGACGAGTATCCGCCGACCCGTTGTTGCATACAGGTGGCGCGCCTGCGCCATCCTACCGGCCGTGTCATGTTAGAGGTGTATGCCGAACCGGCGGGCGGCACCCGACACGCCCTCCACGTGCAGTGTTTGTCGCTGTGGGCACCGGCCTGCATCGGACCCTACTGCCAGGCGCGCCTGCAACATGATGGCCGCGTGCTCTACCTCTCCGGCATCATCGCGTTGTACCCGCCCACCGGCGACATACCTGCGGAGCTACACGTGGGCGAACAGATGCGCGCCTGCCTATGGAATGCCGACCGCATCGTGAAAGTGTACGAAGAGAGGAGCGGCGGTGGTATAGAGGCGCCGGCATTTCGTTGTGCGGCCGCCGTGGTGTATGTGCAAGCGGCCGACCGTGTCGCCTGCGAACACCACGCTGCGGACGTGCAGCCGTTGCTGCCGTTGCCGCAGGACTCGCCACATCAGGTGGTGATCGGGGTGCCGGCCTTGCCGCGCGATGCGCTGGTGGAGCTGCAGCTGATTTATGAGGTGGGAGCGGCTGCGACGACGTCGCTGGCGGTACGCGGGGTGTTTGTGGATTGGGAGCGTGCCTGTGCAACAGATATTCGGGGATGGGAGGCGCGCGAGGCTCACACCACTGCCTTTGTGCTGCCGTGTCTACTGCCGGAGACATTGTACGGCCATCAGGTGGTGCGTTGCTGGGGTGGACACGGAGAGGACGCAGGCGCATCGTCGCCTGCGTCCCGTCGCCCTGATGATGCCTCGCTCAAGCGATCGGGGCGATACACTCAAAGGATGTGAGGCGGCAGACGGCAGGCGCGACGCACGCACCACAACCCCTGGTGCTGGTCGGAGACCCCAACGCACTCGTCCGCCAACTTGTCGGCGATGCAACGCTTTTCGCTCACGCTGCCGGCCCCTGAGGCAGCACTCGGCTCGGGCCTTTCGCCACCTCCGCAGTTGCACCCGCGTCGCCGGTCAACGACGTCACTGCTCCGCTGTTGCTGCTATGGCTGCTGTCGCGCGTCCGACTCACCGCCCATCGACTGGAGGCGCGCCATCCCTCGCCGCGTCGCAGCGCCGCCTTGCCGCCCGGAGCACCATCGGCCTCAAACACCAGCCCGTCCCAGTCGGGCGCCATCGGCTCGCCCTCGCGCAGCTCCCGATCAAAGCCGGTGCCGTACAAGGCATCCTTCGCGTCCGACAGCACGTCGCGGATGTCCACAATATCCCCAAAGTTGCGTAACAGCGGCCGCGACGGATCCGGCGCGTAATCCTCAAACTCCTTCCACGAAAACACGAAATGGTGCGCGACCGCCGCCATGGCCATCTCCGCGCATATCAGCAGATCCTGCACGCCGGTGGCCACGCTGTCCGACGAGTAGTCGCCCACATCGGTGATCCAGCGCCACTGCACCAGCAGACCGAGCACCACGCCCTGCCACCAACTAAAGAAGATCACCGACTTGATGCACAAGAACTTGGGCAGCGGCCGAAAGTGCTGTAGCAGGTCCTCCGTGGCCAAGTACAGCATCACCATCCAGTAGAGCGCAACGGACACGCTCACATTCACCACCAACCAGATGTACGGATATCCGTATCGCCAAAACGGCAGCGCGTCCGGCATCTTCGGCTGCACGTACCAGCCGTGTCGGTTCAGCGCGATGGCCACGGCCGCCGTGAGCGGCTTGATGAACACGAACTGCAACAGCGCCACCCGCACCTGCTTGAGAAATCGCGCCCCCAGCGGCTCCGGTGACAGCATCAGCGACAGCGGCCACGGGTGCCGCAGTCGCGGTTTCAACTCCAGCAAGTACGCCAGCGAACGCTCTCCACCGGCCACATTGATCAGCAGCGCCACGAACGAATAGAGCGTGTACGCCTCGTACGAGTCGCGCACCAGATCAAAGTACAGCGCGTTCCGCGGCGACATGAGCGACAACCACGACGACACCGAATACACCGGCACCATACCCAGTATCCGACAGATATAGAGTTGGTACTCGGGGCGCACGTAGTGATTCAAGTGCGACACGATGTTTTGGAAGGAGAGCGCCGTGGCGAACGCCGCCAACACCCCGCCCAACGTCTGTGACAACCGTAACGCGTCCATGAAGAGCGCTAGAACCGCAGAAAACTCGATTCGATGGAGGCGCGCATCTTGGAGTACATGAATGTGACAAAGTCTAGTGTCGGCATATCCTCCACCCGCCACAACACTCTATGGAACGGACTCCTCCTCAGTACACCGTGAGCCGCACGCGCGCGCCTCTGCGCATTCGCCACCCGTCCGGGCGTCGCGCGCCCAGAGAGAGGGCGGCGGCGGCGGCGGCGGCGCTTGTGGGTGTACGCATGCATGCATGCACTCGGTGGCGGTTGTGACGGTGTCGGATCGGTGTGCTCGGGAGGGTAAGCAGGACGAGTCGAGTCCGGCAGTATTGGGGGTGATAGGTGAACAGGGGAAGGAGGTCGGCGGGGGTCAGGCACCGTGGAAGGTGGTGTGCAAGTGGTTGGTGCCGGACGAGCGGGAATGCATCCGCGCCGCGCTGTGGAGGGCGTGCGGGCGACGGGCAGACGCGCGCACGGAACAGCACTTGCGGGAATGTGGGGATTGTTGGCGACAATGGAATGAAGTGGTGGAAGATGTCGATACGGAGCCGGCACGGTTGGTGTTGACGGTGGGGGGCACGGGTCTGGCGGCGCGCGATATCACGCCTGAGGTGGTGCTGGAGGTGTGTGACGGGCGACAGGCGTGGGGTATTGCGCACTTGGCGATGAACATCTCGCTACGACATACGCCGCTGGCGGCGGCTTCTCGTATGGTGGCGGGTATAGCGGGCGGCAGCACGTTGATATTCACGCTGCCGGGCAGTCCGCGGGTGGCGCGACAGATCTTGCCCGAGCTGCTGCCGGTGTTAGCGCACGCCAGCGACACCCTGCGCGGCACATCGTCGCATGCATGAAGGGGTTCTGTTATGTACACTTTGCTGCCATCGCGTCATCCACTGTCTTTACGGGGCGGTGGAGGCCGGTGCGGCATCCACGTCACTGCGGTCGGCGAATGGAGCTTGACAGGTGGCGCAGACCGCTCGCGGCGATGCGAACACGCTGAGACAGCACGAGCACACGTAACCGAGCTCCACTTTGTCGCCAGTGGCGAAGCAGGTGGCCCGCAAATCCACATCGTGCACGACGCGGGCACGGGGGCCGTGTTCGGCGGGCGCGGGTCGACGCCCCGATGGCGTCGACGTCGGAGGCGGCAGCAGCAACGCCCGGGTGGCGGTCGACGGCAGCACCTGCGCAAGCAGCTCCGACATGGCATCGGCAAAACTGCCGTCACATTCGATGTACACGCCGTTGGTGAGGAAAGCGCACTGTTGTAAAAAGGCTGAACAAGTGGATGCTGCCGCCGCTGGGGCGTCGGACGGTCGCACCACCCACCGCAACACATCGATGACCATCTGGGCGTGCTGCGCCCGGATGGCCGCATTCATGACAGACACCAGCTGTGCTGGATCGTCTGGTGCCGGTGATGACACCACCAAACAACGCACTCGGGGAGTTGCAGCTGACGTCGATACGAGCGGTGCGCTCGCATCTCCGGTCGACGGGGCCCAGTCGCGACCGTCCCAGGCGCTGGAGCGCGTCAGCCATCCGCGAGCGTGCAAGGCGCACAGTCCCAACGACAGCGCCAGCGCCAGTGTCGACGGACGCACGACCACCGCCGCGTCGGCGTCACCGGGGGCGGTCGTGTTGGTCGCGCTGTCCGCAGAGGCGAATTCCACCACGCTCCGCACCAAACCGATCTCGTCGTCCAACGCCTCCAGCGTCTCCACCGCCCCCGTCTGTTCCTCGGTCGCCTCACTCGACGGCAACAGAAAGTACTCGGCACGCCCGGCCTCTCGATATCCCAGCCATATCAGCCGGTTGCCCCGGTGCAACAGACAAAACGCCCGCAACAGCACCAGCAGCCCGTCCACCGCGTTGGGCAGCGTGTCCCGGCCGTGCAAGCTCCACGCCGCCAGATTGCAATCTAGCAGCACCAGCCACGTCTCCGCCGCATCCACTGCACTCCGCGTGTCATCTTCTTGCGTCATGTCACCAGTTCATGGGGATATGGTCCGCACAGAGCGGGACCCCGCTGCCGGTTGCGCGTAGCGCTCGTGCGGCCACCGGACGGGAGGCGTTGGCGTGACGTGCGCGGTACGACGCGCTGGCGAGCGTCACCAGCGCAGACAACGGTCAGGAGACGCTCATTTCAGTGGAATGAGCGTCCGATAAGGATGGATGAAGTAGACCGTAGCATTCTGCAACGGGCTCGGTTGCGGGAAGGGGCAGTGTCGGCGTTGTTGGAGACGGTGCGGTCCACGGAGCCCGGCCGGGCGGGTGAAGACACGGACGTGACGACCGGGAGCGACCGTCTGACAGCTGTGGAGGTGGCGTTGGAGCAACTGCGACAGTCGGCCGTGCGGTATGCGGCGGTGTGCAAGGCGCGCGATAGGGATCGGCAGTCGCTGGAAGAAGAGGTGCTGCCGGCGCTGCAACGGGCAGTGGAGGAGGGCGAGACGGCGCTAGCGGCCTTGGAGCAAGAACGAGAGGCGGTGCGACAGAAACATGAACAGTTCCTGGCGATGACGGAGCGCGCCCGCGCTGTATCGGCGTTACCGACACGGGAGGAGCTGGAGCGCGCGTGCCGCGAGGCAGAGGTGCAAGTGGCGGTTGCCCGAGAACAACGTGCGCAATGGCACGCAACGTGCGAGGGGATGCGAGGCGAGCTGCACACGCTGCGGCACTCTGTGCAAGCGTTGCGGCAGCGGTTGCAAGCAGTGGAGCAGCATTTCGGAGGGGAGTGAATAGAGCCGGTGAGGCGGCAACGTTCGCGATCGGATGGGGCTTTGCCCGGACTCTTTGCAGTGCCACCGCGTGGTTGACGTTTCCTCCACCGACAACTTGGTTCCGTACCCATAAGATGTCCTCATCTTCTCCTCCGCGCGCGCTCTCTCTCTCTCTCTGTGTGTGCCCTTTTCGCGAACCACCTCATCCCGCGTGCCGCGTCTCGGGCGGCCAGCCGGCCGATGCGTTGCGCGTGCAGCTCGCGCAAGGCGGGTTCTCACCGGCCGGCGTGCAGATCACCGACAAACGTAGAAGAATGCAGAAAGATACCTATCGAATTCGCCGGAGTGTCGTGGCGTGTGCAGCTGTTCAGGTTACGTCGCTCTCCCGGCGACGCGACGCCTTGGCCACTGCCGTTCATTCACCCGCTACGGCCATCGCCGCTCCCCGGTCGGTGGATGCATCCCTGTCGACGGCCGGGCTCGACGCTGGCGCGCTGCTGCGGGAGGTGTGTCTCGAGTTTGCCGCCGCCCTGCGCACCAATCGTATGTCTCTGGTGGCGTCGGCAGTGGCACGAGCGGTGTCGGTGCTGGTTATGTATCCGCTGGACACGCTCAAGACGCGCTTGCAGGCGGCGCCGGTGGGGGCGACGAGCTCGGCGGGCGCGCTGCTCCGGACGGCAGTGCAACGCGGCAACTGGTATGCGGGTGTCACATCCACTCTAATAGGGCAGACACCGTACGGCGCGCTGACTTTCGGCTCGTACGAGACCTACAAACAGTTGCTGGAGCGCGCCGGGATACATTCCCGCAAACTGCGCTGGGTGGTGGCCGCCGCTCTGGGCGACCTCACCGGTTCGCTATGGCTGACGCCCAGCGAAGTGGTGAAGCAGCAGATGCAGGCAGCGCACGACCACTCCGGCCATGTGCTGCAGGCGGCGGCGCGGGTGTGGCAACGACGCGGATTGGCCGGGTTCTATCAGGGTTACACCGGGCAGATCGCCCGCGACGTGCCCTTCCGCACCATCCAGCTGCTGCTGTTTGAGGATCTTCGCGAGCGCTGGGAACGCAATCACGGCCGCGCATTGACATCCGGCGAGAATGTGCTGGTGGGTGCGATAGCCGGCTCGCTCACCGCCACCATCACCAACCCGCTGGATGTGATCAAGACGCGCCTAATGACCGGCCGCGAGTACCGCAACGCCGCCGATGCGCTGTGGCGCCTGCTGCGCACCGAGCCGCTGGCGCTGATGCGCGGCGTGGTGCCGCGAGTGGTATACATCGGGCCGTCCAGCGCGATCTTTTTCTGGGTGTACACCTCGTTGCAGACGCGATTCGGTCAGCCGAGGACCGCTCCAGCGGGCGGTCAGAAAACACAACCGCGTCGATAAGCGTCGGAGGAGTCTGGAGGAATGAGAGGCGAAGAGGGGAGAGACGTTTAGCTGGTTGGCGGTGTGCAGCGGAGAGCGTGATCGATGAGTAGGTGTTTGTGTGTGTGCGTGGCGGGAATACGTTCCATACGCGTGGTTCGGATGCACGGTGTTGCGTGCGCGCAACGTTCGCCCTGACCGTCGGTGACTCGACGGTAAACCCTCACCATTTCAATCTGTCGCATATTGACCCATTTCGTACATTCTCGGAAGAGAGCCTGGGGGTCGGTGCATTCGGCGAGCTGCGCGCCGGCGCGCCTGCAGCCATGCCGAGTCTTGGCGCGCGTGCCCACGAGCCACGCAACAACTTCGGCCGAGCGGTGCTCCCCGTCGGCAGGCGCGGACGCCCACCTCTACGCCCATCGCCCGATACCCACCGCGTCACATCACCGCTGCCGCAGGCGTTCAACGAGGCTCCCGCAACCGTTCCCGGTGAGGTGGGCCACGCCACCGTCCGCTCGACGCGCTCCTCGTCCGTTCATGGTGCTTGGCGGTGGGCGAGAATTCATCCCCGGAAACGCCGTCGGTGCGTCAGTGCCTGCATCCAACGCTTTGGCGGCAGCGACTGCCACCGTGGCGGCCACCACTGGGTCCATGGGCTCGTCGTCGTGCGAGTCGCACCCCACTTCGCGCTCGTCGTCCACCGCTTCCATGCGCCCGTCGCGGTCGCGGTCGCGGTCACCGTCGCCTTCGGGATGCGGTGGGTCTGCAATGGGCTCACGAGCACGCGACAGCTCGCCGGGTGCGTTGCGCCGGTTGACGGCCGTGCCCGAGCTGCGGTGTCCCCGACCGCGTCGTCCGCTAGCGTGTTTCGCGGCAGCCGCCGCTACCGATATGGCGCCCAGCGTCACGTCGCTGCCGCTTTCTGGTGCTGCCGCCGCCACCAACGCCGCCGCCACTGCCTTCGATTCTTCACGTCCACCGACGGGGGTGGAGGCGTGGCGGGGCAGCGGCGTGAGGCGCGGCAGTCCGCAGCCCGCGGCGACGTCGTTATCGCGCGTCGGCTCCGGGGCGGCACTGCGCCCCATGACCCCACCGCCGTCGTCGTCATCAACGAATGCGGCGGCGACACCATCGGAATGGTGTGCATGGCAGTCGACGTTTCGGGTGGACGAGTCGGCGGAGATGGAGTCTCCGGCGCTGCCGCCGCGCATCTCCGCCTCGCACGCCCACGCCGTGCCCATCCCGTCCACCGCCTCCGCATCGCCGCTGCTGGTGCGCTATTACGGTAACTGGGCTTTTGGCACCCCGACCAAGGTGGGCGAAATCGGCGTGTCACCTCCGGTGCGTGCTCCCAACCCGCAGTGCCGCGATGTGCGCTTCCAGCCGCCGGGCAAATGAGCCAGTCGCTGGGTGCCGCGGGATGCGCTGTCAGAGGAGCGTCATTGCAGAACAGGGGTGTGTGTGTGTGTATGAACAGCGGTGGAAATTCCGACGTGTAGACGGGACAGTGCTTGGACCGGGAGCATGGACACCGTCTCATTTGTGTCGCTGTGGCTGTGTATGGTTGCGAACATCCAGCACAGCAACAGCTCGTTTGGAAACTATTCGTGGGCGTTTCCTGTATGCTATGGTGGCAGAGGCGCACCCGCTCCGATCCGTGTCTTCGGGTACAACGACACGGAGCGTATGCCCGCAATGTATCGTGGGAGGGTATGTAAACCATCGGAGCATCACCAAGACAGTATGCGGTGGTATGTCACTGCCTCGGTGCACCTGGATGCGTTCTTCGATCCGTGTTGTTTGCCGGGCACTCGGGCGGTCCGCGGCCGGACTGGCAACCTCACCGCGGCGAGCGTCGGTTGCGATTGGACGGCCGTGAAACGCGGTGCACGCGATGACGACCGATGTAAAGGAGGAAGCCAAGCCAATGTCGAATGAACTTCACAAACAGGAGGTTTCTATAACAGAGAAGGATCGGGAGAGACTGGTGCTTGCGGTGCGGGACGCAGTGCGGCACACGGCGCGCGGTGCCGAGAACCGGCCGGAGCGGCCGATCCGAAAACGCCCCCGACCGGACACTGCCGTGGCCACCACCGATGCCGCGGGGGACGACGCCCGTCAGCTACAACAGTGGCGGGAGGTGGTGCGACGAGCGCAACGTACGTGTCGTCAGTTGGGACACGTGGTGTTGGACGTGTCACAGCCGGACGAGGAGCGCGAGCAGCGACTGCGGCTGACCGCCACGCGCGGCGTGGTGCAGTTGTTTAATGCGTTCCGGGAGCATCAAATACGGGCGTCGGTGGAGCAGGATGCGCACGAACGAGAACGCCGACAGCGTCTGGAGCGGGCACGGAATGCAGCGGTATCCAGCGCTGCGCCGGCGGATGGCAGTGTCAGCGGCGGCTGGCGGGCCCTGTCGGATCGCTTTCTCCTGCAGGACGACGCGAACGAGGAGAACTAGAAAAGGTTACCGAGGCGCAGTGCTGGGATGGGTGGCCCTGAACGGATGGAGCTGTTACGGGGGGATAGCGCACCCTTGGCGATGGTCAGGACAGCCGGTTCCGCGCGTCACGGCAAGTCGCCCGCGGCTGCCACCGCCCCGTCATCCCATACTGAAGGCGGCGGGCCTCCTCCAGCCGCAGCTGCGCTCGCCGTTGTGCTTCCAACGGCGCGTCCTCGTACGAGAACGGCGAGGTGACGGTGCGCAGCGGGTTGCGCGTCCACACCACCAACCGATGGACGTTGCCCATCAAGTGGTATAAAATCCACACGGCCCCCACGCTGGCGAAGAGCCAAAATAGCCGCCACCTCACGATGCGCTTCCGTACAGGCCTCGACACCGCCCACCATGCCGCCGTGTCGTCGTGGCCGCCGTACGCGGGGAGGCCCTCCTCGCGCTCGTCGGCGCCGTAGCGGGACAGCTCTGGCGGAGAGGACGGCAGTCCCCGACGTCTGTACTTCATGGATTGCGTCTGGAAAACTTGCAACGCTTTACGACGGTGCTGGTCTCGTGTGCCAACCTGCACGACAACGGCGGAACCGCGGGGCAGGAAAAACGTTGGCGCGAGCAACGGCACTTCCGTTCAAGCAGGGGGCTCCTCGACAGGGGGCATTTTCACCTCCTCGGCAACGCTCCTCGCACACCCCAGAGCTGTCTCTCTATCTGCCTCCCCATTTACGTCTGGTGCAGGTAGCACCAGGCATTGTCGGAGAAGGCGGCAGCATGTCGCCCCGAGACACCCCCATGCTCCTCCTCCCCGACGCGACGCATCGGCCAGGACGCCCGGAAGGAGTAGGAGAGGAGGTGGCGAAACATCGGCCATGCGCGGATGCTGCCTGCGGGCGACAAACTGCCGTCCACATCTACCGCCAGCACCTCAGCTTGCGCCCCCCGCTGCACCAGCAGATGGCGGTCGGCGCTCGCCAGCCATTGCGTGGCATCACAGGCGTTGTTGCACCACAGCTCGACGTTTTGGCCGGGACGGAACGGCGGACGCAGCAGATCGCCCGATGCCGCGCCGTACACGACGCATGCGCGCCCTTCGGTCACCGCCAACAGGGTGATCGGCCGCGATTCCGGGTCGAACGCGTACATCAACGTGTCCGGACGACATGAATGCGCCAGGCAACGCGGGCCAGCGGCGGCAACGTCTTGGGCGCAGGCTGCCAGCGGACAGTGCCACGCCTCGAAGCAGTACCCGCCGCACGTTGCCCGGATCAGCAGTACGCAGTCGTCCACCAGCGAACGTCCGAACCGCAGCGGCTCGCCCACTTCATCCGGTGAGACGGCGCGTTGGCGTTGTTGTCCCTCGATCGGACATGGTGTCCGCGGCAGCCGCTGCCATGAAGTATCGCTCGGTGGCTCCCCGCGTCGCACGGTGCGGTACCACGCGAATCCCTCGTCCGACAATGCCAGAATGACACCGCCCGCGGGCGCTGCCTGCTTCGTGACCGCATGCGCCCGCGGGGGCACGGCCACGTCCACGATACGCGGCGACGACGACGACGACGACGACGACGACGCAGCATCCGGTATCGACAGAATGCTGCCCCGCGACTCCAACCGCAGCGGGTCGAACGCCTGCACGCCGCCATCCGCCAGCACCAACACCCACCCGGTGATCGGCTCGTAGCACAGGCGATCCGGTTCGCCGACCGACAGCGGCCGCTCTGCCCGGCGCGCCGCCAGCGACGTGTCCAACACACCGCCACACAGCATATTGTCGGCGTGGAGCCACACGAACGCCAACGTCGCCGCCTCGGCACCGTGCGATAGCGGCATCCACGTCAGGCTGCGCACAGGGCGTCGCTGTGGATCACCGACCCACACTGGCGCCAGCCGTCGTTGCACCGGCGATGGCCCGCGCGAGGACGACGAGCCGTCTGCACATTCCATCCACGCCCACACGTTACCGCCGGCCACCACCAAGCACATGTCCAGGTCGGCGGCGTTGGTCCGTGCCGAGTCGGCAGCGGCTGATAGCCGCACGCATCCGGCGCCCGCCGCGAACAGCGACGACGTCGGCACCGTGCCGTGAAACGCCTCCGAGACCGTTTCGAAGGTCGCCATGACACCGCCCAGACGCTCTGGCCGCTGCCCGTTGACGACCACAGCACCGTCCTCCAGGAACAACAATTCGGTGCCGGTGCGCGCCAACGACAACGCCGCCCGCACCACCTGCCGATACGAAAACGGCGCCTCCGTCGCCCCACCTCCGTCAGCGCTGTGGTCCTGTATGCCTCGGAAACGGCCGTCGACGTCCCAGCGATACGGAATGCGTTGCGAGTGCACAGCGTCCCAGCTCCACACGCGAATACACTCCGCCGTGAGCAGCAGACAAGAGCTCGTTGACCGTAGCGATATGGCAGCACACGGCACAAACACCTCGTCGGTATCATCCGACTGCGCTCCCGGCGCCGCCCGCTGATACACATACAGGCGATGGCCGACGGTGTACGCGAGCAGGCGCTCGTCGTGCACCGCCAAGCAGTCGAGGCGCTGATGTGCTTCCGGCACCACCACCTGTTGTCGGCACTCCAGGTGCCGGTCGGCGCTGGCCCGCACCACACGCCACGAGCGTGCACATACCTGCACGGCCATGGCGCTGTGCGGCAGATGCACCACCGCCAGCGTGGTATCCGCGGTTTCCAGAGCGTGATCCGCGTCAGTGTCCTCGGCGCAGCGGATGCTGCTGCCGTCATGCACCTCCAACCGCAACACCACCGTCCGCTGCTCGGGCATATCGTACGCCACCAACAGTCGCGACACTGCACCGACGCCCAACCGAAACACCCGTGCCGGAGCGCCCGGCAGTGGATGCTGAAAGTGACACGGGCGCAGTGCCATGCCCACCGTCGTCGATCGCAACATATAGTGCGCATTCACCGCAGGAGACGCAGCCGGACGTTCCGCCACCGTCACCAGCAACGCATCACCCGTGGCCGTGTTGTCAGGCGCGTGCTTTCCATCGGTGTGCTCCGACGGCATCATCACCGCGTGCCGAGTGAACACATCCGCCCCGGGCACCAGCGACGTCATCTCCGACGCCGTGTTCGGCGGCGAGAACGGCACTCGCCTCCCGAACGAGGTGACCACGGCGTCGTCGGTGACAAACGCCAACGCGTCCTCGGCGGGATGCAAGCCGGTCAGGCGCTGCGGCGGATTCGTGCGTCGATACACCGGCGACGTCATTCCGGGCTGGAGCACGTAGAAGGCCACGCGATGGTGCGCGTCCAGACAGCAGACGCGCGGCGGCTCCGTCGCTGCGGCCGTCGACGGCGCTACCCGCCGCACATCTGCCAGGTCCAGGTTCCACACAAAGTCGTCCGGTTCGGCACTCCGCGTCCACGGCGGCCGACGCGCCCGACGCGCAGCGGCCCGCGGTGCGGTGCCATCGCTGCGCAACACCTCGCGATTCAGACACGGCAGCTGCACCCCGAGCAGCACCAGCGAATGTTTGCGCACCGGCGCATCGCCCATGTCTCGGAACGGCAGGCGGTGGCGACATCGGCGCTCCCATCGGTTCACCGCATTGGTAGCTATGTCGCTGAACGACGACAGCGTATCGGGCGAGTGCACATCGTGCAAGACGACCGCGTCCCAGAAATGTAGCGGCTCGTCGTCATCGCCCTCACCGGTGGCGTGCGGCTGCAGCCGCCAGCGGATACGGTAGGCGAGGTTGTCGTACAGCAGGAGGCAATGCACCAACGCGTTGGTGACGGTGGTGTGTTGCGCACAAAACGAGCACGGGCACTGGATGCAGCCGACCCAGTGCGGCAACTGCTTGCTGACGTCGCGCAGCAGCCGCGGACAGCTGTTCTGAGGCGGTTCGGCCACGCGGCTCGCCCCGAGCAGACGAAAATGGAACGGCGCCGATGCAGCATGGGCCCACAAGCACACGGCCACCGGTGCGGCTGTGGTGCACACGTACACGAAAGTGTGCAGTGGCCGCGTCGATGGCGCGCTGGCGCTCGGGGAGCTCGGGGAGCGTCCCCGCCGTTCATCTCCCGGTATCGCCGTCACTTGCGTCGTCTGCGACATGATACCGCCGTGTCCATCGGCCACGGCGGGCCAGTGCGCCCGCTCCAAACTGGCTCGAGCGCCGGCATCTTGTTTCATGGCCTGCGCGTCCGCCGCGCCGGTCTCGTCCAGCCACATCTCATACAATCGCATCGGTTGCGGTTCGCGTCGTCCATCCCAGGCCATCCAGGTGGACGACACCAACAACAACAAGGCGTCGCGCAACGTCCCAGCGGCAACTGTGGCGCCGATCACCCGCACCTCGGCCATGCTGTCCATACCGGGCAGTGCGTTGGCCGCGAAGCGAGCCACCACGGTGCCGTTCACCGTCTCTGCAAACGTCACATCCGAGTCGCGCACCAGCACCAACATCTCCCGTACCCCCGAGGCGTCACGGCTTGAGGACGCCCCGTCCAGTGCGCCGTCGGTGCACCAGTGTCCGAATCGGCCCCGCAGCGCCAGCCGCACTCGGGTCGACGGCAACCACCACGGTCCGTCAAGCAGGCGCCCATCCATCGCCCGCTGCTCTCCGACCACGAATCGGTCCTGGTCGCCCATCTCATTACGTCGCTATCCACTTTTATGGAGTCCACCCTCCAGCCGGGTCATGGCGCCCGCATGCCGTCTCCTCCGACGCGACACGTCGTTGCCACGCGTCGCCCGTCGGTCGCTCGTCGGGTCGTCGGGACGGGCACGTCGCAGGACGAGCAGACGGGAGGTCACCTGAATGGACTCATGAACAGACGACGGAGGGGATCTCGATGGCGGCGGTGAGGAGCATCGGACACCAGCAAAGTGTGCGGGGGGATCAAGTGACGGAACGACGGGAGAAGAGAGGTGCGGACCGTGTGGACGACGGGGAACGCCGCCGCGGGTACTGGGCGCCGTTAGGGGATGAGAGCGCGTCCGACGATGAGGAGTACCCGTTGGGAAGCGACGCGTTATGTATGCAGCTGGCAACACCATCGCTTGTGCGTCAGACGCAACAGGGGACCGGGCACACCGGCGGAGAGCGTGCGCGCAACGTGGACGTCGCCGCCCCTGCCGCCTCGGTCCGGGCGCAGTACGAACAGTTTGTGGACCAGCTGGTGGCCCGTCTGAGCGAACCGCTGAATATCGACTCGGTGTCCGCAGATGCCGGTAGTGTGTTTGTGGTGTCCGCCGATCACGCAGCTGGCGCTGTCCGATACCACGCGCTCGTGGCGGATCGATTGCGTTGGTTGCAGGCGCAGGAGGATGAGCGACGACGACAACGGCAGGCGCGTTTGCAACAGCTGCGCGAGGCGCTGCGGCGCCAGCGTGAACAAGCAGAGGAGGCTGCGGAAGCGGCCAGGAGACGGTCCCGCATGGCCGAGGCGGCATCGCGCCAACTGCCGGCGGAGACCACCCGATCGATCGCTCCGTCTCCGCCGCCGTCTCCCGTGCGGCCGGTGCGGCCACCATCCCCGCCCGCCAAGACCGCACCATCGCCGACTCTGGCGTCTCGACCCGAAGCGCTCGAATGGCGGCGAGCGCTCGAGTTTTGCGACCGCCTGCAGGAGGCCGCTCGACGGTTTGAGCGCGACACTGCGGCCACCGCCGTCCGGCTCCAGCTGAAGAAGCGCGTCAATCTGGCAGTGAACCAGATCGCCCTCAGCGAAGAGTCGGTCATCGACAAGTCACAGCTGCTGGTGCAGTTGCTGCAACAGGGCGGTAGCGACGACCTCTCCCTTCCCAGCGCGGCCTGGGTGCACTTGCGCATCGCGGAGCGCATCGTGCGCGAGGGCGAGGGACAGGTGGTGCTGTCCACCGAATCGGCGTTCGCGCTGGGCAGCGTGCTGGTGGCGCTGTGCGCGGCATGTCCCAGCTTGCGCGAGATGGTCATGGCGCAGTTTCACGTGGCCTGTCCGTATACGGTGCCGGTGTTTCCCGCCGCCCAACGCGATACCGACATGGACGCGGAGACGTGGCGGCGACTCTGGGGGCGCGCATCGGCTGACGAGAGCGAGGAGCGCTACCACGAGCGCATGGCCGGCTACATCGGTCTGTTCGCGGCCATGTGCCAGACGGAAATGCCGCACCTGGCGGCCAATCCGTTCGGCGTGACGGTGTTGTGGACGTGGATGGCGCGCGTCGTGAACGCCAAACCGCGGCGCATCACCGCGCTGTTGTTGGTGAGCGTGCTGGAGGTGGCCGGCTACGCGATGCGTTTGCGCTTCGGTCAGCAACTGCTGAAGGTGTTGCGGCTGATCGAGACGCAGGTGGTACCGCGGCTGCCGCGTACCGCACCGCCCGGCCCGACGGCCCGGTTGGTGTCGTGGATGCGGACGCACGCGCAACAACGCACAGAAGAAATGCAACCGCCGAAAGGAAGGACGCTGCCGCCCACCGACTCGAAGAACTTGTGAGGTGGGAAGAGGAACAGGCGGTGTGGAGTGGATGCATGTGTATGCAATCAAGTAAGGCAACCTGCTCCGCTCATGCGCTTCCGTCGCGTTGGCCCTTCGCGTGGTCGCCACCGACGACCGTCTCCCCGTCGATCGCCCGCGCGTCCGCTGGCCGTCCGATGCCGTCTCCCGTTGTTCGGCTTCTGGGCATGGAGGCGGTCACTTGAAACGCCTACGCAGCTGATGGCTGCCCAGTGCGATCTCTGAAACCGTACTCTTCTTTCGTCTCGTGACCTTCATTCCGTTCCTCTTTCCGTTCATGTCCGAACGCGAGTCCCCGTACGAACGCGCCCTACGTCGCCTGTACGCCAGGTACGAGCGAGGCACGACGGAACGTTGGGAGCGGGAGCAATCTCTGTTCAACGCGTCGGATCTACAACGACGGCCGTCGCACAGTCGCAGTCGCTCTGACTTGGCGGCCGCTGCCGGCTCTGACTCGCCTTGGAAGCAGGTGCTGCCGCCCCGCAAGCCACCTTCGAACCGTGCCGCCCAATCCAAACCCGTCCGCCGCACCGCCACGCTATTGCAGGCGTCGCGCAAGTTGCTCAAGCGACCGCCGCAAAAGACCGCCGTCCACATCATCGGGCTGGCGGCACTGCTGTTCGTGATGTTCGGCTGGCCCATCGTGGTCATCACCGCCGATCCCACCGCCAAGGTGGGCACTGCGTGCGACAAGGCGCTCATCGCCATCCTGTTTCCGATGGCGGTGCTGTGGCTATTCCTATCGTCCTTCGCGGTGGTGCTGCTGGTGCTGGTGCACGGCTTCCGCACGCCGTTGGACGGCTCGTGGAGCGGCGTGGTAGGGTGGTGCGGCGGCCTGCTCTTCGCCACCTTTTTCCTATTGTTTTTCGTCTTGCAGGCGGTGTTCTTCCAGCAGCTGGGCCAGAGTCACACGCCATTCGATCGATGCGGTCGCAGAGGCAGCACCGTGCCCTGCTGCTCGTTGGTGGTGTGGAGCACCTGTCTCATCATGATTGTGGCCAGTTACGCCTCGGCCATCCTGCTGTGCACCTATCCGGGCATTGCGCGAGCACGCCAGCGGCGCCAGGAACGGCACGCGCAACTGCGCCCTCGGTACTATGCCCGCGAGACCGATTTGCAGCAGTGGATGCTGGGGGGCGGAGATGAAAGCGTAGTGGATGTGGACGGGGCTGGAAGGAATGGAGAGCAGGCATCCACCCTGGGAGCATTGTCGGGTGCACCGACGGTATAGCAAAAGCGGTGCGGGTAAACGCACGTCGTCTATCGGGGTGTACCCGGTGTCCTCATCGGGTTTGTCGGGAGATGTCCCGGCGACTTGCGTCTCGTCGGAGGGTGGTAGATTCGAATGGCCGCCCGATGTCCGGCAGAAGGTCACGCCAGTGACGCGTGTGTGTGTGTGTGTGTGTGCGTGTGTGTGTGTGTGTGTCCACGACACTCGTTTGTTCGTGCGGGCGCTCGTAACGAATCGTGGCATCGTGCATGCCGTCAAGTAGGGGAGAAAAAAGATTTGCCCCAACCACCCGTGTCCTGCTCAGTCGACGCGTCACCGTTGCCTGGTCGCGCCGCCGGGTGCGCTTGGGTGTGCTTGCCGCGAGCGCCCTCCTCTTGTTGCTGTGGTGGACCTGGCGGCACTGGACGTGGTGGAGTGCGGCGGATGTGCCGCTCGTCCCTGCGCCGACCCGTGTGCCCACTTACGAACTGGCCACTCGGCGGTGGGCCACGGCCGCGCGGCTGTTGGACGATCACCAGACCATCCTGCTGACCGGCGTGGTGGACCGCAACGCCCCCAAACTGGCACCTGCATGCGAGCTGGTGTTACGTTGGGGTAGCGCCGACGCGCGAGTGCCGCTGGCCGCCAGCGACCGCGGCCACCGCTGCGCGTTTCTGCAGGAGAGCTGGGAGGAGGATCACCACAACCATCCGGATACCACCTTTGCGTGGTTCTTGCGCATCTCGCCGCCGCTGCGGCCGTCGTGGCTGCGGGCGCGCCACCGACCAGACTTGCATCTGTTCATCGCCCGCGCGGCCGACAGCGTGCCGGTGATGCTGCCGGCGCCGCAGCGCATACGCCGCGCCCTCAGTGCCTGCTTGCCAGTGCTGCAGAACAACGCCCGGGTGGAACGGGTGGTGGAGTGGCTGCAGCGCCTGCGCCAACGACACCAGCTAGAAGCGGCGCGCATGTACCTGGTGCCCGGCTATAACCGCACTCTGGTGCAACAGGTGTCTGCGGCGGTCGTGTCCGACCCGCAACTCGCCGGCCTCACCGTGCGCTTTCAAGTCGTACCGCCCGGCTTGAAACTGCACTACTTTGGACAGTACCTGGCGGTTTACGATTGTTGGGTGCGCGAGGCGACGCGTTCGCGCTGGACGGCGTTCATTGACCTGGATGAGGAGTTTGCCATGCCGCTGACGCGGTTCCTCCATCGACACCAGTCGCTGTCGCGGTGGTTGCAGACGCGCCAACGCCACGAGCCGAACGTGGCCGGCTACACGTTCGGCTCGTGGCCCTACATCAAACCCGGCCTGCATCAGGAGCCGCGTCGACAAGCACCGCAGCCGGCCTGTTACCCGCCGCGCAGCGGCTGGCCCAAGAGCTTCGACACCGCCGCCGGCATCGTCACGGTCACCGTCGAGCCGCCGGAACTGTGCATCGGACCGCCCGGCCGCCGCAAGCACGTGCTCCGACCCGACCGGATGCGTCAAATCCAAATACACAACGCGCACGCTCGGGAACCGTATCGCGTGGTGCATCTGAACACCACCGAGGCATTTCTGGTGCACTACCGCGGTTACGTCGCCGGATGAGAGGGAGGGATCCAAAAATCGTGTGGGTGTCACCGTCGACACAGCGTTAACCGCTGCAGACCAAACTTCAGCGACTCATCCGCGCGCGCGTAGCTCAAGCCGAGTCGGTGTCGTCGCTGCGCCCATCCCGATCCACTCATTCCGATGTCGCCCACGATGATGACAAAGTCGGTGATGACCAGCGGTCGCTCCTCCCGGGTCACGCTGTACACCCGCGTCTCCAGCACCTCATCTCTACCCGCCGCCTCGCAGCGCACCTCATCGGGCGGACGCACTTCCACCGCACAGAACGTGAGCGGTTCGCAGGTATCGCCAAGCCACAACGGCACCGGGCTGCTGCGATTGCTGCCTGCGCCCTCGGCACGCGCTAGCTGCAGCACCAGAAGGCGGTTGCGGTTGGTCACCAAACCCAGTGCCATCGCCTCCCGCCGATCCGCATACTGTCGCGGTATCCGCAGCGTGTACGACAGGCACAGCGGCGGCCGCAAGCGCACCCGCATAAACCGCAACACCGCGTACGCGTCGGTCGGTCGACTGCCCAACTGTCGCGGGCAGCTCACCTGAAAATAACCCGGTTGTGCAGACGGCTCCGTCCACCGCATCTCGAGGCGTTCCGCGGCGGCCGCATCGTTCACCGAGGCAAGCCACTCGCGCAGGTAATTCGGTTGCAGCTGGCAGCGGCGCATGTCGTAATAGCGACCGCTCTGCCATCCGGGTTGAAACGCGGTGTCCACCGGCAAGTCCGCGTCGGTGAGCAGTACGCGATCCGGCCACAGCCGCGGCGCCCGCTTCCACGCGGCCACCTGTGTGCTCAACGGCGACGACGGCGACGGCTCGCGCTCCTGAGGCAACACTCGCTGGTAGTGCCAAAATGCCAGCGCCGCCTCCTCCGCACTCAACACCGACTCTGGAAGTTGCAGGGCGGCCGCGGCGACGGCGGTGGTCGTCCATGCCGGCGCGAACAGCGCCACACTGGTACCGTACTGCAGCGCCATATCCACCGCCTCATAGGTGCGCCATCGACCGCCACCGGGCATGCGCCCGCGGCCGTACACATCCACCCCGAGGTATATCTCCCACCGCAGTCGATTCAGAGCCAGCGCCTGTTGCACCGACGCCTCCACATCGACCGCGCGGCTCCACCCGTAATCGGTGTACAGGGCCGAGGCCACCGCGAAAAAGGCGCTGTTCTTCTCGTTCAGCTGCGACTGATGCATCACCCGCCCGTCTACCGTCACCGCGTCGTACCAGATGACGGCGGCATGGCGTCCGACGCAACGGTGGAGTTGTTCGCGCAACGCCGCAATAAATACGCTCAACAAATGCGCACTGGTGAGCGTGGTGATCGGTGGACGGTCGCGCACGCCGTTGCGCGGCGAGCGGGCGTGGTTGGCCGGCGACGCGGGCGCATCTGGCGGCAGCGGCGCCTCCACGTTGAGCAGCCACCCGTCGAAACCGTACAGTTGAGCCAGTCGCGCCAGCTTGAAAACCACATAGAACAGCACCCGCAAATTCAGCACCACCGCCAGGTCCTTCTCGCCCGCCTCGTGCTCGAACAGCACCGTGCCCAGACAGCGACTGCCGTGTCGGTGTGCCGCCTCGATCCAGCCCGTCGGCGGGAGCGACACCCGATGGTGCGAAAAGTACACGAAATCGTCCACAAATGACCACTCCCGAAAGCGGTACGCGGTATCACCGCCGTCGGCGCCGTGCACCCCGTGGCAGTCGGCCGCCGAGTAGTTGTGCGCACAGTCGTGGCACAACAACAGTCGTCCGCGGCTGCGTTCACCGCGGTTGCGGTACGGCACCTGCGATATCCGCTCTCGGGGGATAGTGGGCGTCTGATCGTCCCACTGCAGCAGGTCCGAGATGCGACGGAAGAAGAACGGGGCGCAGGAGGTGTCGTGACGACGGGGCTTGCCCTCCGCCTGAGCCATGCATGCCAGGAAGCGAGCGTTGCAGAAGCCGACTTGACGCGTGTACCGCTGTTCTGGTGCGGGTGACGTGACTGAGAAACGCGAGGCCGTTGCACGGCCGCGCGTCCACGCGAGCCGCGCGATGGCCGACGCCGATTCGCACACGTTGGCCGGTTTCCGCGTTTCCGCGTTCCCGCGGGAAATCTCAGAGGCACCCTCCATGATGAACCGGAAGTCTGAAAAACGAGAACGGAGGCGCACACACACACGCACACACGCACACACGCACACACACGCACGCTCCGCAGCAGGTATGCCTACGTTTATGCATCACTTGCCGGTGCTTCGGTGACGCTTCTCACAGAATCATCTGTGAGGCGGAGAGCATGCGCGTGTCGTGATCCAATCCTTGCGACACATACAGATCCTGCAGATACTCCATGCGATGGTGGCTGAGGGTGAGCACGCGGCCGCGACGAAAGTCCACGTCCTCCTCGCCGTGCGCATCCAGGTAGGGCGATAGGAAGCAGGCTGCTCGCCGTTCGCGGATCATCAACACCTGTGTGCGCCGCAGCACCAGCGCCAGACCGAATCCGGCGTGCACCAGTCGCGCGTGGGTGAAGGGGTCGGTGGGTGCTGCGCCGCCGCCGGCGCCGCTACCCTCGGCGGACGTAGCGCGTCCTCCATACTGCCGACCGCTCATCAACAGCCCGCATATCAAACAGATAGACGCCTCCGCCAATCGACTGCTCTGTTTCAACACCGGTGCATACTGCTCCAGCAGCGTCGGATACTCGGGCGGCAGGCGCACCAGCCGCGGTCGCCACAGCGCCATATCGGTGTCGCGAGGCGCTGCGCGGAACGGCCGGCCGCCGGCCACCACCTGCAACAGCTGCCGCTCCACACAGTCGTTTTCGGCGGATGCGCTCTGCCACTGTTCCGGCAGCAGCACTTCACCGTCGGCGGTGGGGATCGGCAGGTCGAACAGCCGATGCAACTCGCGCGGACAGTCCGACAACCAGCAGTCGCCATCCTCCATCGCCGCGGTCGGCACCGGCAACCCGGTGACCAGGAAGAGTAGCGCGGCCCGCCGTAAGTACAACAACACCGCCGCCCGATCCACCCCACCGTCGCCCAACGCCCCGCATCCGGCCAGCACCAACACGTACCCGATACGCACCAGCGCCTTGACGGTGATCGCATCCAACATCGCCGGCCACGACAACACCGCGTGCAGCAGCAGCCACCAGCCGTCCAAGCGACTGGGCGCGCGCTCCAGCCATTCGGCCAGATCGGCGGCCGCCCCATCCACGTCCGCACCCTCCACACCCTCCGTCCGCGTCCGCAATCCGTTCAGCAGCTCCAGCCGCAGGTGCTCCCATGCCTGCTGTGGATCGGTGCCGCCGGTCAGCGCACTCAGGCCAGTCAACTGCCACAACCAGTGCGCCGTCCACGGGTGATACCGCGCAAAGTGTTCGCGCGCCACCGCCACCAATGCCGACAGATGCCGGCGTCGCGCTGCCGATAACCGCAGCTGCGGCGGGCGCGTCTCCTCCTCATCCCCGACATGACGGCGCATGGCGATCTCGCTGGTGGCCAGCGTGGTGCCCACCAACCGCACCAGCTGTTGCGCTTGCCGCTCGGCGTCCGACATCGCGCCCGGCAGTTGCCATTCGTGCGCGTACAGCGACGGCGGCAGTGCGGCCGGGAAGATGTCGGCAGCGCCGCTCGCGGCGGCGACGGCGGATGCCGACGCGGCGTTCACCGGTGGACCGCGACGCACCACCGCAGCCAGGTCCCATCCGGTTTCCGCCATATCCGCCTCTTGCACTGCGCTCAACGACAGCGGCACGATGGTGTTGGCCACACGTCGACACCCGGGACACAGAAATTCCTGGTCGGCAGCGGAGATGGGCACCGCGCCCGCCGCAAAAACTCGGCCGGCCAACGTCGCCCGATACCGCTGGTAGCACGCATAGTGCAGGGCGTGACCGCAGAACAGCAACATCACCTCGGAGCGGCGCCGCGGACGGCCGTCGCGCCGTCCCTCATTCGTTCGTCGCAGTGGCGGAGTGAGCAGGCTCGGCAGATCGATCGCCCGCAGCGACTGGGTGTATACCGCCACTTGCGCGCCGAGGTGATCGGGAAGTGCTCCGGACGTCGATACTGCCGAGCGGCGGCTGGGCGACGCACGCCCCGACACCATTCCGCTCCAGGTGTGCCAAGCGCGTTCCACCATCTGCCGCGCATTCTCCAGCAATCGCTCGTACAGGGTGTCCTCGTGCGCGCCCTCGCCCGCCAGTCGCAAGTCCGGACGCGGATACGCGCCTTCTCCCTCTGGCGGCCGCCGCCGCTGTTCTATGATATCCCGCTCCGGTATCGGGGTGGCCGGCGCGGCCGTCGGCGACGGCAGGGAGATCAGGTCGTCGTTGTCGTCGTCGTCCTCATCACGCGCATGCTCGTCGCCACTCTCGTCGGTGTCCAAAAAGTCCACCGCGATATCCACATCGCTATCCTCGATATCCACATCGGCCGCCGCCAACACTTCCGCCACCTGGGCATTGGCGGCCGCGGCGTCGGGCACGAAGAGTGGCGGCGGCGGCGGCGGCGGCATCATCATCGCAGTGCCATTTTCCGTGAACATAGCGGCCGCCGTGAGCGGCCACGAGAGCTGCGCCGCCTGGCGGCCCGCTGTCGCCGCCGCTGTCGCCGCCACTTCCCATTCGGGCGGCCGCGCCCGCGGGCTGGCGCTGACGCGCGGTTCGCGACCCGACAGCCGCCGCTGCGCATCCTCTTCGAGCAGCGTGGTGCGCTGTGCCAGCGCCAACCAACACAAGCGTCCGTCCATGCCGCCGCTAGGCGGTTCATGGCAGAGCGCGCACACCAGCTCCTCGTCGGCGCTCGGCGCCGATTCGGACGGTGACGGTTCGGCCAGCGCCGCATCCGGGTTGTGCTGCAGAAAGCGCTGCTGCTGTTGCCGCATGCGCTCCAGCAGTGCCGCCTGTCGCGTGCGAATCGCCTCGCGCCTCCGAGCAGTCTCCGTGTCGGACGCCGTCGCCGAGGTGATGCTCGAGACGGTTGCGTCCAGCGGTTTGCCCGTCGACTCGCTCCCCATCGAATCCACCTCATTTCCGCCGCCCAGGTATTCCCGCAGCCGCGCATAACACGGTGACAGGCCGTCGATGGCGCGGGCGGCCTGCGACCACCGCTCCCATTGGCCGGCCGACAAGGCGGCGGCGGTGATAGCGCCCATCTCGGCCCCGCACAGCAGCAGATACGACGCCAACACTACTGCACGTTCGCTCCAACGGCTGCCGGGGGTGCGTGTCTCGCTGAACGCCTCCAGCGTCGGCGCGATCAGCGACGGCAGCGCTGCCGCCGACACCTCCCCGAGGCGGTGGAAGCAGGCGTACAGCGGGCGCTCCGCCAGGCTCGCCTCCGGTACGCGGTTCAGCGGCATGTGGCGCGCCCGCCGATACTGATCGTACGCCTCCTGGGCGTCTTCCCGGTCACGGCGGCTGTAGCGCGCGTAGAACGGGTCAAAGCAGCGCCAAGCCGACTCGCGCAACCGATACACGCCCTGCTCGACGCCTTGCGGCCGGTGGAAAGTGGCCACCTGCGTCACCACGGCGGACACTTGCGCCTCGCTCACGTTAGAGAGGCGCTCCTCGCCGGCGGCGGCCATCTCGCTGAGGGCGCTACGCGACAGCTCCGAGAACGGACACTGGCCGCCTTCGGCCGCCAGCTTTTGCACCACACACTGCCGGATGACCTGCTCGGCGTCCATGCCGCAACGATGCCGGTCGCTGACGATCCACACCAACAGCGCCAGACAATCCTCCCGCGGCGGCGACGATGCAGATGATGACTTGTCGACGTGCTGGTCGTCGTCGTCGGTGTCCACTTGAAATTCCTGCATCGCCAGCTGCACCAACGCCTCCGGCCAGCAGGCAGCGAGCGCCTGCAACAGAAACAGATCCAGATCCAGATACCACGAGCAACAGTACCGCGACCGATAAAGCGCCGCCAGTCGCGCCATCGTGAGTCCGTTGCGCCGCCACATGCCCGCCTGCACTTGCGCCATCAGCACCTGAATGCGTACCGGGTCTCGCGCGATGGATACACCGCGTTCCGCGGTCGGAAACGCCCGCAGCAGCCATTCCGATGATGGCTGCCGCGCCAGACCGTCCGCCAGCATCCGCGCACCCAGCCGATGCAGCGGGAGGTGCACGGAGATGGCACTCTCGCCGACCGGTTTTGGTGGATGCGCCGCGCGATCCCGTGCCAGCATGAGCAGCTTGCCAAACACCGACTCCAGCTTGCTCCGCTGTTGCGCAGTGGCCGCCCGGCGAAAGCCGCGCACCCAGCACTCTGCCAAGTTTTGCAACTCCAGCTCGAACGACAGCGTCGACATCCACGCCTCGTTCTCGAACTCGATGTGCGCGCCGGTCTGACGACGCATCGGCTCGGCGTATTGCAGCAGGACGAACGTATCCTGCAACAGCAGTGTCCACAAGTCGCGGTCATGGTAGAGTGCGTGCTCGGCGGCCTCGGGATGGGTCAGGATGTACCGCAAGTCGTACAGTATGCGATATACCACCCGTTGGTGCTCATCCAGGAACGCGGATAGCGACAGCCGTCGCGTGCGCTGCCCGCCCAGACATCGCCGCAACGCTGCGGCCACCTGTCGCAGCAGCGCTCTGCGGCCGGTGCCGGTCATCAGC
Source organism: Cyanidium caldarium (assembly GCA_026184775.1). Taxonomy (NCBI): domain Eukaryota; phylum Rhodophyta; class Bangiophyceae; order Cyanidiales; family Cyanidiaceae; genus Cyanidium; species Cyanidium caldarium. The sequence continues at coordinate 77,629 of JANCYW010000006.1, read as the reverse complement.
GGCACCAGCGCCGGCACCGTCAGCAGCTGCACCGAAAAGTGATCCAGAAATGCCGTCGGGGAGACGCGCGCCGGTCGTTGGGCGTCGGCCGCCCGCATGGCCAACGATGTCATGCGCACGTACCGCTGCGCCAGCAACGTCACGAATTGGCGCTTGCAGGTCAGGTCCAGGACCAGGTTGAACAGTAGTTTGTAGGCCGCCTTTTGCACGCCGGCGTACTGCGGCGAGACGCCCCACACCGGGTGATCGTAGCCGGCCTGGCATATCCGCCCGTCCTCTGCGCCAAGACGTTCCCCGCTTTCTCCGGCGTTCGCCGCGGCGCGCGGCGATGCGTTCTTGAACGCGTGCAACATGCATCGGTGCATGTCGTAGTCCACCAGTTGCGGCACCGCGGTGCTGTCAAACGCCGCCATGCCCACCATCCGTAGCGGCGCGTTGCCCGCGCGACACAGCGCCGTCAACAGCCCGCATAGATGGCCGACCTGCAGCAGCGGCCGTTCCACTTCCTGACGCAACCAGGCGCGCGACATGAAGCGCTCCGGTCGCAACTGGGCGCCGACCGCCTCCAAACCGCGCAACCGCATGGCAATTTGCGCGCTGAGCGCCTCCGCCACCTGCTGGACGGCGCGCTTCAGTTCCGCCGGCTGTAGCGCGTTCAACACCTGGTCGTCCTCGCTGGCGGCGCCTCGGTGTCGCCTGCAAAAGCCGCGCACATCCCACGCCTGCGCATCGCCACAGTCACAGCAGCCGCCGCCGGTCTTGATCATCAGAAACTCGTGTCCCTGGTGATGGCCGTCCCGAAAGCACTCCACACATATGGCACAGGTCGGGTCGCGTTCGCAGGTGCGACACTTGTACGCCAGCTCGTTGGCCGACCACACTTTGCCGCACACGGTGCTGCCGCCCACCAGCTGGGTGAGCGTGGGCAAAGCGTAACTGAACAGCTTCTCCGCGGGCCAGCTGTTGGCGGTTGTGGGGAGCGCCGGCGGCGGCAACTCGCCCTCGATCACCAGTGGAATGGCTACGGCATCCGCAGGCGGGGTAGGCAGACGCGGCCATTCGGGCGGCGCCTCGAAACACGGGGCACCCTCGACATACAGTGGCACGCGCACGTGTTCCACCACTTTCAGCCAGCGGACCGGGCTACCCGTCTCCTCGTCCAACTCGGACACGCTCTCGTAACGCGCCCCCGCCAGGGCGGTCAACACGACGCTCACCACCAAGAGGTATTGGCGCAGGCGCGGCGAATCCACTGTGCGCTCCGGCTCATCGCTACCCGCCCGCGCGTCCGTCGCCAGCACCTCCTCCAACACGTCGGCGAACACGTTTGCCTCCCCGTTCTGCTGCTCGAGCAGTGCCCGCCACCGGCTGCACATCGCCTCGGGAAGCCGTTGCAACTGTCGGCGCTGGTGCTCCGGCCCGTCCCGCCACGGGCCCAACAGCTCAGGCAACGGCGGTCGCGACGGCGCCGAGCGCGCCCGTTTCTCCCCCACGCTCACGTCCTCGACACTGCTGCTCTGTGCGTGTCGTGATTTGTCGACCTTTTTCTCTTTTAACGGGCACATGACGTGGTCAGGGTGGAAGGGCCACTCGCCGCGGCCAACGCCTCCGTCCCGATCGCGTTGGCGCGAGCCGCGCGGAGATTCTTGCGCAGACGGCCCGCGTCGATGCTGCTGGCGAGAGGAGCAACACAGGCAAGGTGTCCGCGGCGGGGGCATCGACGACACTCCTCCCGCAGATTAAACTGGAATTGTCTGCTCTTTATACCGCCATCTCCATCTTGACGGGAGCGTGTGGTGCATACCCGATCAGCTCCAGGTCGTCGAAGTGAAAGTCATCCAGCTCGGCCACCGGACGACGTATTCGCAGCGTGGGGAACGGACGCGGCTCCCGTTTCAGTTGCTCCTGCAGCGCCTCGACGTGATTGCAGTACACGTGAGCGTCGCCGAGCATATGCACCAGTTCGTCGGGTTGCAGGCCAGTCACGTGCGCGATCAGCACTGTCAGCAACGCGTAGCTGGCGATGTTGAAGGGCACTCCGAGTCCCAAGTCACACGACCGCTGATACATTGCGCACGATAGCCGTCCATCGGCCACATAAAACTGCACCAGCACATGGCACGGCGGTAGCGCCATGGCCGGCAGGTCGCTCGGGTTCCACGCGCACATCACCATGCGCCGGTCGTTGGGATTGCGTCGTAGCGTCTCCACAATGCGCTGCAGCTGATCCACACCCTGCCCCGCGTAATCGGTCTCACAGTCGACATAGCGCGCGCCAGAATGCCGCCACTGAAAACCGTACACCGGGCCCAAGTCGCCCTCGCGCCGGTCAGTGAGGCCCAGCGAATCCAGAAAAGCCCGCGACCCATTGCCGTCCCAGATGTGCACGCCCTTGGAGGAGAGGGATCGGGCGTCGGTACTGCCGCGGACCATCCACAACAGCTCCTCGACGACGCCCCGCCAAAAAACCCGCTTCGTGGTGAGCAGCGGAAACCGTCGGTCGCGCAGACAGAAACGCATGGTGGCGCCGAACAGCGACAACGTGCCCACACCGGTGCGGTCGGCCTTGAGGGCGCCCTGCGTCAGCACCCGGCGCACCAGGTCGAGATACTGCCGCTCCTCGGGGTTGCCGGCGGTCTTCATGAGGAGATTGTTAGATGGCGAGACACTGGCATCATTGCCGCCGTTGCTCGCGGGCGTCTCGCTTCGAAATCGGTCGTCACGGCGTTGATACTCCACAAACTCCAACGACACCGCCTCCTCGCCGTCCGCGCTGCGGGCCACCGCCGGCACCGCGCCCGAATGCGCCACCGGCACAAAGGCGGCCGCATCGATCGGTGGCATATACGTGTCGCAAGCGTAGGGCGCCGCAGCGTTCCCGGCGCGTCGGATGCGGGTGACGTAGAGTCGGTCGCACGCCGGATGCTGCATCGCCTCGCGGAACACCGTCACCCCACCGATAACATACACCACGGATACGGCGTGTGCCCGCGCCAACTCCAACGCCGCCTCCACACTCCCCGCCACCAACACACCGCTGTTATAGGCACTCCCATCGGTTGCCCCCCGCGTCAAGACGATGTTCACGCGGTCGCGCAACGGTCGCCGATCCACCGGCAGCGACTCCCAAGTGCGCCGTCCCATCAGCACCGCCGCTCGCGGACCCACTCCGGCACTTGACGCATACCCCGTTGGCAGCGTCTTCGTGGTCACGCGGCGAAAGTGCCGCAGGTCCTCGGCGATGTGCGGCCAGGGCAGCTTTCCCGCCACTCCAATACCGCCGTCCTCCGCTTGCACCGCCACCACCACCCGCAATGGCAGTATCACCGGTGATTGGTGGGTGTCGTGGTGATCTGAACTAGATCTCCGTCCTCCCATCGTTGTTGTCAGCGGTCTCTGCCCTCCCTCTGTCGGGCACTGTCGACCGTCGTGTCGGGGAGGGCGCGCGTCCCCGCGCGCTCAAGTCGCCCGATCGAACACGCGCAGGACGGCCGGTCGAGCGGTTGGTAGCTCAGGACCGTCGGTGGGAGCGTAAGGACGAGCACGGGAGTACGACCATGAGCTGCAACAAAGGTCACGATAAACTCGATGCGCTCGCGTTTGTTTCGACAAGAGGCTGGCGGACGAGTGCGCTGCATGGACCATCGAATGGACAACTCGCCCGCTTCGGGGGGAGGGATCGCCTGCAGCGCGGACGCCCCACCCGCTTTCCTCGGGTGCCCCCACCGCCGACGGCCCCTCTGTTATACCGCACTGTCGCAACGGCCACTCGGGAATACGCGCCGGTGCCGCCACCTCGGTATCGAGTGTCCCCGCTGGATTTCCGGATCCACAGCTCGCGGACGGTGGGCGTGGGCTCGTTCGGCACCGTGTACGAGGCCGAGAAAGTGGTGGAGCCGGAGTCGAGCCTGCCTTGTGTGGCCAAGACGGTGCCGGCCGATCGCTTCTCGGGAGTGAATCTGAACGATGCGCTCTACTATTTCGCCATCGAGCGGTACGCCAACGACCAAGTGCGGGTGTGCATCGAGTCGGGCGAGGTGGCGCAGCTGCGGCGATACACTGCGCGGTATTTGGGACACGGCGAGCATGCCGGACGCGAGTGGCTCTTCTTCCAGCGACATCCGGGGTGGACGCTGGAGGAACACTTTCGCCAAGCCGCCGCTGCTGCCGATGGCGATGGCGAGGACTTTATCGGGCGCCTGGCGCGAGCGCTCGGTCTGGTCGTGCCGCCGGAGGATGCCGACCGCATCAAACTCACCCGCCGGGTTTTCTTGCGCGTCGCCTACGATCTGTTGCAGGCGCTGGTGGGGTTCTCGCGTCTGGGCTTGGTGCATCGGGACATGAAACCGGCCAACGTGCTCATCGACGAGGCGGCGCACGCGGTGCGGGTACTGGATCTGGGCTCGGCGGCGTTCCTGAGCACGCCGCGGTACGGGGCGGTGATCGGGTACAATGCGCGCTGGGGACCGGCCGACGAAGACTACGTGCCGCCCGAGCGCTTTATCGATGCCAAGTTCCCGCACCAGTTCGATGTGTTCTCGGTGGCCATGAGCCTGTTGCGCATCATCATCCCGGGGATCCGCGACGTCGGGCACTTTCGCCGCTTCTCCCACGACTTTCGCAGCACCTACGACACCGACCTCGGGTTTTACGCGTCGCGGGCGTTTGCCGGCCAGGCGCAGCACGTGCCCGAGGGGTTTGTGGACGGATTGGTGGTGTTGAAGGGCGAGGATGGGCTGCTGTTTGAGCTGATGCGGTTGATGCTGTTGTGGCGGCCGCACTCGCGCCTGTCGCCCGAGCGCGCCCTGGTGGAGTTGGAGAAGATAAAGTCGCGCGTGCCGGCATAAACAGGGGGAAAGGGGAGTGTATCGCTGAGTGAGGCATGTTGCTCAAGCGCGTGGCGCCGCTGGCGGTCCGGTGGCCACCGTGATAAAATTGGTCCGCGAGCACCCGCGACAACTTGCTCTGTGGCGTGAAAGCGCTTTTGCAGTTGCCTCACGTATCAGCTCCTCTCCTTTTGGCCGTGTTGCAACAGCGAGTCGACAAATTCCGCGGTGTGCCGAAACTCGTCGCCGTACTCTTCGCCATCCTCAGCGTCCGCATCCACCGGCATCGACTGCCATGCGGGCAGGACGCCGCGACCTCTCTTCGGCGCCCGACGCAGCCCCTCGGTGGTCGTCGCCTCCGACGCGCGATGCTTCCCCTCATCCATCTCCGCCCCACGAAACAGATCCAACAACTCGCTGGCGTGCATCAGCTGCAACGAGGCATTCTCCCGGTTCACCACCGTGTTCGCCAGATGCGTCTTGAAGCGCTGAATGCCCATGATCTTCTCCTCGATGGTGCCGCGTGTGATGATACGGTACACGGTCACCGTGCGACGCTGGCCGATGCGGTGCGCGCGGTCCATCGCCTGCAAATCCACCGTGGGGTTGTAGTCCGACTCGACGAAGATGACCGTATCGGCGCCGGTCAAGTTCAGACCCAGTCCGCCCACGTGCGTGGTCAGCAGCAGGCAGTCGATGGTGGGGTCGGCGTTGAAGCGATTCACGATGTCCTGACGTCGCCGCGGCTCCACACCGCCGTCCAGCCGCAAGTAGGTGACCGCGGGCAGATGGCGACGGAAAAGGTCGTCCTCGATGACGTCCAGCATCTCTTTGAGCTGCGCGAAGATGAGCACCCGGTGTTGGGCGGCGCCGGCACCGCCGCCGTCGGCTCCACCCTCGGCACCGGCGGAAGCAGCTGCCTGGGCGATACCGCATTCCCACAGCAGGTCCCGCAGCGCTAACAGTTTGGGCGCCACCTCCAGGCTGTGCAGGGAGAGGCCCTCACCACGCACCAGCGTCTTGATGTGGGCGCGCTGCGCTTCCGACTGGCTTTTCAGCACCAGCCGCGGATGCGAACACAGGCGCCGCATGTACATCAGCGCCGCGAAGATGTGCTGTTTGGCGGGCATCGGCGCATCGGTCGGCGCCAGCTCGTCGTCGTCCGCCGCCCGGGACGCCTGCGCTCCAAAGTCGTCGCCCAGCAGATCGGTGCGAAACTGTCGCGCAAACTCGTCGTACAGAAACCGCTGCACCGCACTCAACTCGCAGTAATAATCCTGGATCACTTTGGGCGGCAAATCCCGCAGCACATCCTCCTTCATCCGTCGCAGGATGAATGGCAGCACCTGCCGATGCAGCTGCGCCATGGCCACCTCGCCGGCCTCGCGCACCGCCTCGGAACAGCGCGGGTTGCGCGACGCCAGGATCGGCTTGGCGTACACCGCATTGAACGACTCCTCCGTGCCCAGAAAACCCGGCAGCAGAAAGTCGAACAGCGCCCACAGCTCCAACACCGAGTTTTGAATCGGGGTGCCGGTGAGGATGAGGCGGTGCCGCGCATTCAGCGCCCGCACCGCCTGTGACACTTTGGTCTTGGCGTTTTTGATCATGTGGCCCTCGTCCAGCACCACGTACGAGAAGGCGATGCCCGACAGAAAGGCGGCGTCGCTGCGGGCGATCTCGTAGCTGGTGATCAGCAGCGCGGGCGGCGCATCCCCGGAAACCGACTCGCGCCAACGCTGTTGATGCAGGACGCGTTCGGGCGGCGGGCCACCGTACACCAACACCGGCGTCAAGTGTTGCGGGAAGAAGCGCAACGCCTCGTCGTGCCAGTGATGCATGACGCTGGCCGGACAGATGACCAAACTCGGAAGACGCCTCGATGTGGGGGCGTCGCGCGCCTCGCCCACAACCGCCAGCATGTCGTGCAGCTCTGCGTACCGATCGGCGGCCATCATGCACAGCGTCATCAACGTCTTGCCGAGGCCCATGTCATCGCACAGCGCTCCGTGCAAGCCGAAACGATGCAGAAACGCCAGCCAATCCAGCCCGTCCTGCTGGTAGTCGCGGAGACGCACGCCGTCGGCCACAGGAATGCGCAGCTCGAAGCGGTCGGGCGGTCGCGCACCCAGCAGCTGCCCGATAAACTCGCGCGCCACCCGCCGCTCTTGCCGGAACGCCTCGGATGCGTCCGGCTCGTCAGCAACGCCCGCCTCCAGCGGGAGCAGCCGCACCAGGGTGCCGAAGATGGAACAGCTGGCGGTGCGCACTCGCAAATCCGCATCCACCATGCGGGACAACACCGGCGCCACCAGAAAGGCTGCGTAGGGGATCAGCGCGGTGCCCAGGCGGTCGACCACCTGCGACAGGGCGCGCACCGCCGCGAGACGCGTTTCCGTCTCTTGTTCGGGATCGATGGAGGCGGCGGCGGCGGCGGCGCCCGATGGCGCCAACCGCGGCAGCAAGTGATGAATTACCGCTTGCATGCCAGGCGCCGGGTGTGCGGCACACAGCGGCGCTACGGCGTCGGACGACTCGGCGATCAGCTGCGGCAGAAGCGCTAGCAGGCGCGAGTCTAACTTCGGGTCTACGCAGTCGCATATGCTCTGAATGGCCACATCGCGCCGATGCCTTTGCGCAACCACATCGGTGGTGGATGGAAAAAAAACCTCCCGCTCCAACTGCGGCAGGGAAGAGAAGAGCTCGGCACCCAACTCGATGGCCAGTTGCCGCAGCGCCACGGCGCATTCGGCGGTGATCAGGTTCTTCACCACCTGATCGCGCGCTTTGCCGGGCAACGGCAGGCGCCGCACCAGCCGCGCCAGATCCTCGGCGGCGCGTTGGCATAGCGGCGCCGGCCATTCCGCCGGGTGGATTTCCGGCGCCGCCGCCTCGGCATCGGTGGCCGCGCGCAGCTCCACCTGACCGGTGAGCACCGCCATCAGCGCCTTGATCCACGGGCCGACGCGCGCCGGCAGCGGCACGCCGCAGCTGGCCAGCGACCCGACCGCACTGGCGCTCAGCGCGTGCCGCAGCGTGGCCTCGGCCAGGCGCATGCGGCCGATGGAGGAAAGCAGCTGCAGCCGCAGTGCCGCCAAGCGTTCGCGGATTTCCGGATTGGGAGCGGCGTAGCGCTCATAATCGGTGGTGCACAGGCGCACCGCCAGACGCACCCGTTCGGTTTCATCCAGTGCGGCGATGGCACGACCGGTCTCGGTCGGGGCGACCGCGCTGGCCATGGCGGCCACTTGCGCCGTAAAGGCGGTCCCCAGCAGGCGCGACGCCTCCGCCGAGAGCGGCGCCGCCAGTTCAGCGGTCGCCTCCAAGGCCGGCTCGCATAGTGCGCGCGCCAGTTCGGCGTTGCCGCATTCGCGCACCACCCAGCACGCCAGTCGCCGCTCCACCAAGCTGCGGGACGCGCCCATCTGGGTGAGCCATTTCGGTGTCTCGTCCTCGGTGGTGGTGGCGGTGGCCGCACCGTGCGCCACGCCATAGATGGCCAACAACGATGCTGCCCGCAGGTGCATTCGGACGCCGGCGGCGGCGGTATCCTCGACGCGCTCGCGCAGAGAGCTGCTGCCAGCGAGCGCGCCCCGCCCGTATTGCCACAGTTGCGCGACGGCCTCACGCGGACTGTGCGCACACGCCACTTGCCACAGCTGGATGGTGAACGGATGTCGACGGCAACCCACCTCGTCGGCAGCGGCAAAGCCGGTGCAGGGCGCCTCCGCATCATAGGGACGCAGCGCCAATCGCCAACACTCGGCAGCGGCCGCGACAATGTCGGCGTGTTGCTCACTCTCCCAGAGCGACAAGGTGAACAGCGCATCCAACAGATCACGCTCGGGCTCTCCACTGCGGTGCGCCAGATACTGCCGCAGACAAAACACCACCGCTCGCCGGGTGTCCGGTGCCGGATGCCGCAGTAAACGCACCAACCGACCCAATTCCACCGAGTCCGCCAGTGCATCCGCTCCGCGCTCTCGCATCAGCGCCTCCATCAGTCGCATGAGCGCGGGCACACAGGAGCTGGTCTCCTCCATCTCCCCGAGACGGCTCCAGAGCGTGCGCAGAATCTCCTCGGGGGCGACGGCCGGCCAGCGCAGCAGCGGCACCGCCACCAGCGCCAGGGCTTCGCAAGCGGCCCCCAGCACATCGTCATCATCCGATTGCAGCGCCTCTAGCGTCGCGGGCAGCGCTGCCGAGAGCAACTGCGGCTGCTGACCGGCGCGCACCGCCAGCACATATCGCAGACCGAGCAAACCGCCATGACGCACTTGCCAGTCACTCGGATCGCGAGCCAGCCGGACCAGACACTCGGCGAGGCTCGCAACCGTGCCCGAGGCCAGGTCCGGCAGTAGCGCGCCGAGGGCCATGGCGGCGGTCTCTCGCACCGGCGCCACCACTTGCTCGAAAGCGTAGTCACCGAATCGGTCCATCGCCAACACGATAAACAGACGCACCGCCAAATCCTCCAGCCGCGCCGATGACAGCGCTTGCCGTAGGGCGGGGCGGGAAAGCAACTCGCGCAGCGCCGCAGCTGCGCCGTGTCGACTCTCCCACCGGCTTGACAGGAGCGCTTCGGAGAGGTGCTGTAAGAGGCGCTCGAAAAAAGCCTGCGGCATCTCTTCCGCGGCGCCGGGTGTGTTTGTTGGCCGGTCATCGTCTTCGTCCAGTGTGCTCGACGCCTCGGAATAATCCGCCTCGTCGGCGCTCAACCCCGAGTCCTCTGTGATTAGTGGCGCCACGTTGGTTGCTGCTCGTCGCCGTGAACGCCCATGCCCGGCCATTGACGCATCAGCGCTTGCACCCGGCAACCGTGACTTGTCCTCCGTCGGGCGAGGTCGCTTCGCGCTGGCGCTCACCTGAATATCCCGCTCGTCGACGCCAATGTCCACATCCAAAAAGGCCGCACCGCCAGAGCCGAACAGTTCCGCACGCAGTGCCTGCCACTGCTGTTGCACATCCACCGGCCCGGCGGCGTATTCCCGCCCCGACGACGACAGCAACACCGAGCCGGCCCGCAGGATCATCTCCACATTCAGCTCCGCAAACGCCAGACCTACAAACGCCGCTACGTCGGCACCCGGCTGCTCAGCTCGTAACACCGTGCTGTAACGCTCTCCCAAACGGCCCACGGCCGAAGCGGCGGCCACGCGCGCATCCCACACCGGCGACTGCAACAGACACACCAGCAGGCGATGCACCAGCGCCGATAGCGCCGGCGGCACTGCGGCGATCTCCTCCAGCGTCGGCACCGGTGCCACATCGGCTATCTGATCGGCAGCCAGCCGGCGCACTCTCTGGTTGGCATCTTTGGCGTTCAGCAGGCTGAACAGACCGTCCAAACGAGTACCTTTTGACGTGGCCGCCATGGCGTGGGCATGCGTTGGGAGTATGGGAAGGTATTGAGAATGCGTGTCCGCGTGAAATGCCTTGGACTGCAGGTGACGGATGCAACACCCGATGAGGTGGGTCGTGCAGCTCCGAGATCCGCTCGAGCGACCGACTTGAATCGCCCGCAAACTCGGGCACTCCCTGCCTCGGAGTCGGCCCGTCCGCAGCGGCGTCAGCGCGCGCCGCGAATATTTCGGCAGCGAGCGCGCACCGCCGCGGTCGTGTGAAGCGAGCTGGGTGAACCGCGGATGGCCGTAGCATGGCGTGCTGGTGCGCGAGTGGCCCGCACGAAGGTATTCGGGTGAGAGAGAATTGTGGCGCCAACGCTGACTTGGGAAGGATGCCACACAACGGAGGCAGTGGCCGTTCTCAGAGCTCGACCGTGGGCGGCGACGGATTTTCGCTCGCAATGTTAGGCAGACACGGGCACGGCCTGCCGCTGGGTTTTGCATCGCCGGGCACACAGACGCCGCTCACTCGTATGGCTCAGTGCGCCGCCTCTTGTCGTGTCGACGACGTTGCCGCTGTGCGGTTTGGCTGGCGCGCGGGCCGCGCAAGCTGGGCGCCGCTGCGTGCATGCCGCGGGCGTACGCGGCGACGGGCGTTTCAGGACGACTTGCTTGCCAAGAGGCGAACCCACTGTGGCGGTCGTTGCACGTCACTGCGAATGTCAGAAGAAGACCATGGCGGAAACGGCGCTGACCGCGTTTTGCGAGAGCGCGAGGAGAGCCCGGAGTGGCTGCAATACTTCCAGCGCACGAGCGGTCGCAAGGCCAAAGGCGGTTACGAAGAGCCGGTGGTGCCTATTGCCGACCAGGACGCATCTGTCGCATCGAATGACGCGCCGTCGGCATCGTCTGCGACGGAGCCGGGTACTGCCACCACCTCGACTACCACCACCCGAGCTCCGGAGACGCTCTTCCGGTCACCGTCGCTGGAAGCGTATGCCGTATCGGCCGAGTGCACGTACTTGCGCACGGCATCGCGGCCGGTACAGATCCAGTACGTCGATTACAAGGAGGTGTGGTACACCGCCATGAGTGCGCAGAAGGTGCTCGAGGCGCGTGGTCTCTTTGCGCGCGGGGACGTATGTGTGCTGCGCAACTTTGCCGATTTCGAGGAGCTGGACCCCAAGGTGTCGCGCCGCCTGGCGCCCGCGGAGGAGGCGCGCCTCAAAGCCGAGCTGGTGTATCGCGCCACGGGTATGCCAGCCATTGCCGAGGTGACCACTTTTGAGATTGAGCCCAATCCGGGTTCGTCCACCTCGCGTCGATACTTTTTCAGCCGGTACGGCCGGCCCGGCGAGGCTGCACAGGACGTCGACGCGTTGATGGAGAAACTGCGCCCGATATCCGAGGTCCGGCGACAGACACACTTTATCACCACGTTTGTGTTTTACGACGGCGAAAGGGTGCTCCAGACCAGCGGCAAGCTCAACGCCGATATAGCGGTGGCGACGAGCGCTTTCTACACCAACAGCGCGTCGGTGGCGTTGATCAAATTGTTGGAGAAGATGATCGACCGACTGGGGTTGGAGGCAGAAGTTTACGATCCGGCCGAGGAGGAGAGGGAGGATACGGAGGAGATCTATCCACCGATTGGGCCGCGCACGGATGCGGATTTGGAGGAGGATGCGGGCGAAATGGGGGCGGAGATGTTGGGCGTGCGGCTGTTTCGAGAGGCGCGCGTTCTGGCCAATGGACGCCTAGACGTGTCGCGCTTTCTCGGTGCCAACGCAGAGGCCGAGCTCATGCATGAGTGCGCGCTGAATTTGATGGGGCGATTTGACTCGGTACAGGCGACCAAGATCCTCACGGTGGAGGCGCTAGGCACGGCTGCCGCGATGATGTTGAGCGAGACGCTGGAGGTGCCGTTGGTGCACGCAGCAGATATCTCGGAGGGCAGAGCGGAGGGCGCTGACTTGTTGTCGTTGAGCGTGCCGGCGTCGGCGGACGCTCCTCAACGGTGCTTGGGCATCGAGCGCGACTGCCTCGGCCCGGACGACTGCGTGTTGATCATCGGCGACTTTATGGCCGGCGGCACGGTGCTGGAGACGTTGTCGCGACTGGTTCGTGCGGCCGGCGCTGATGTGGCCGGTGTCGGCGTTTTGATAGAGCGACGCGGCTATCATGGCCGAGAGCGGCTGGCCCGGTTCAGAGTGGATGTGGAGTCACTGGTGGAGGTGGAGTTTTCCAAGACACAGAGGTTGAAAGTGTACGTGGAGGACGCGTTGTTCGAGGAGACCGAGTTGCCTGGAGCGAACTCGGCAGGCGAAATTATGGGAGACGGTGCTTCCGATTGGGAAGTGTGAAGATGAAGGGGGTGGTCACTTTCTTGCAAAAGTGGTGCGCCATGGAGTGCGAGGTAATAAACTGGATGTGGGGGACGTGTGTCGGGCCACTTTCCCGAATGACCACGCATGTGGACGGAGCCGGCGTTCGCGAGCAGAACAACAGGACCGCGCAATCGCAATTGTCACGTGATGCGAGCTGCACATGCCACAGTGAAAATGTTCGCGCGTTGCGGCAGCGGAGTATTGCTGAAACGCGCGAGAGTTCCAAGTGACGCGTTGCCATTGTACCCTGCGTATCACCAAAAGCGTGAATAATGAGCCAGTCCGCCGGCAACTTTGACGATATCGAGGCATCGGTGGGAGCAGCCGACAGAGGCGATGCGGAGAAAGAGGCAACTCTGAGCGAGGTGGAAATTGGGCCGGACGGTTACGTGCCGTTCGACCCGGTGCTCTCGTTCCAGGACAACGACCTGGACGACGTGGGCGCCGACGCGGAGCGGGCGTCGTTTTACAAGGCGTTGGGGGCGCGCGAGGGGTCGCACACCGTGACGGAGCGCAGCTCGGCGGTGTCGCTGAACTGGGAGGATCTATGTCTGGCGGTGAAGTTGGAGGGAGGTATGTGCGGGCGCGGCCCGACGGTGACCAAGCGCATCCTGACCAACATATCTGGGTATGTGCGTCCGGGTCAGATGCTGGCCATTATGGGCAGCAGCGGTGCGGGCAAGTCTACCCTCCTGAATATGTTGGCGGGTCGTGTGCCTGCGGGCCAGTACGAGACGAGTGGCGAGTTGCGTGTGAACGGCAAGCCGCGGGACTCGTTCACGTTTCAGAAGAGCGCTGCGTATGTGGAGCAGGAGGACCGCATGTTCGCGGAGCTGACGGTGCGTGAGCAGCTGGAGTTTAGTGCGCGTCTGCGTCTTCCGCGGTCGATGCCGCTGGAGAAGAAGCGCAACCGTGTGGAGCAGGTGGTGCGCGAGCTCGGTCTGAGCAAGTGTGTGGACACGATGGTGGGCAATGCGGTGGTGCGCGGCGTGAGCGGCGGTGAGCGGAAGCGGGTGAACATTGGCATTGAGCTGGTGACGGATCCGTCGCTGATACTGTTGGACGAGCCGACGAGCGGTCTGGATGCGTTTCAGGCGCAGGCGGTGATGCTGACGATGTTGCGCCTGGCGCGGAACGGTCGCACGGTGGTGGCGACCATTCACCAGCCGCGGTCGCAGATTTTCCAGATGTTCGACTACCTGCTGCTGCTGAGCGAGGGCCAGGAGATGTATTTCGGGCCGGCGAAGGAGATGGTGCCGTACTTTGCGGCGCTGCGGTACCCGTGTCCGGAGTACTTCAACCCGGCGGACTTTGCGATTGATCTGGTGTCGCTGGACATGCGCACCAAGTCGCTGGAGAAGCAGACGCGGGCGCGCATCCAGTTTCTGGCGGATCGTTTCGGCGAGCGCATGCAGACCATGCGTCGCGCGCTGAGCGATTCCATGGGCGGGACCGAACCGGCGAAGCCACGCACCAGAGGCAACGCCTTTGTGCGGTGGTTCACCGGCGGGTGGCGCTCGTATGCGGCAAGCTGGCCCGCGCAGCTGATCTTGCTGTTCGGGCGCTCTTTCAAGCTGGCAGCGCGCCAGAACTTTGTCAACATCGGCGGCGTGGTCCAGAATGTCGTCTTCGGATTGCTGCTCGGCCTGATCTGGTTGAACACCGGACGCAACGGAGGCAACGACACGGCCATAGCCGGCATCCTGTTTTTCCTCCTAATCAACCAGGCGTTCGTGGCCGCGTTTCCGGTGCAGCTCACGTTCACCTTGGAGAGGGGTGTCGTACTGCGCGAGCGCGCCTCCAAGATCTACCGCGTCAGCCCGTACTTTTTGGCCAAGACGTCGGCAGAGTTTCCGCGCTTGGTGCTCAACATCCTCATCTTTTCCATCCTCACCTACTGGATGGTGGGCTTGAACGGCTTTGCGGGCGCGTTCTTCTTGTTTGTCGTGATCGTGGTGTTGACGGCCTACTCGGGCGAGTCGGTGGCACTGTTGGCGTCGGCACCGGCTTCGACTCCGCAGGCGGCCGCCGCGGTCACGCCAGTGCTGATCGTGTGCGCGTTGCTGTTCGGCGGCTTTTTCATCGGGCCGAACACCATTCCGGTATGGCTGCGCTGGCTGCGCTTCCTGTCATTCATATACTACGGCTTTAACGCCGTTATGATCAACCAGTTCGGAAGCGCGCCGCCCGGACCCGACAACCCGCTGCACAAGTACTCCATCAACTCGTTCGGGATTGGCGGCAACATCGGGTTTCTGATCATGCTCAACCTGGTGTTCCGCTTCATCGCCTACGTGTTACTGCGCACCACCGGGCCCAAGTTTGACCGTAGTAAGTGATACGGACAGTTCCCAGTGTGGTGCGGAACGGAATGTACCCCGGGGAGTATCCGGTGAGCTACGTAAACCTCGCTCGAAGCAGCCTGTCAGAGGGTACCGACAAGCGGTAGCCCGCCGTCACGTTCTGTTACTCCTTGGCAGAACAACCGGCAGAGCGCAGACGATATGGCGCAAAAGCAAGCGGGCGCCTGAGCAGCGAGTGCAACACGTCCTTGACAAGCGACAAGGTGCCTTCATCACCAAGCCGCCCGAGGTTTAGCAGCAAAAACATCTCGTGCACGCGCCGTAAGCATGCCCTGCCAGAATCGCATCGCACCAGAAACTGCCCCCGGGACCGTCATCATCCAACCGGGCACTGGGCGAATCCCGTCGGCCGACACGACCACCACGAACCGATCCAACGCGCCGATCCGATTGCCCATTCACCGTCCATTTCTCGCGGGCACGAATGAGCGAAATGCGGGCGTCGTGTTGGCGGCCGCAGTTTTGGCATTGGTTCAGCAGAGCGGCAGCAGGCGAGAGTGAACGAACCGCCCAGTATGCACCGCGAGAACCACAAAACGGAGGACGTGGAGGCGGGCGATCGGGTGTATAGTGAGGATGATGGTCGGGGTGAGCCAGGGCGGAGCGAGGTGGAAATTGGGCCGGACGGTTACGTGCCGTTCGACCCGGTGCTCTCGTTCCAGGACAACGACCTGGACGACGTGGGCGCCGACGCGGAGCGGGCGTCGTTTTACAAGGCGTTGGGGGCGCGCGAGGGGTCGCACACCGTGACGGAGCGCAGCTCGGCGGTGTCGCTGAACTGGGAGGATCTATGTCTGGCGGTGAAGTTGGAGGGAGGTATGTGCGGGCGCGGCCCGACGGTGACCAAGCGCATCCTGACCAACATATCTGGGTATGTGCGTCCGGGTCAGATGCTGGCCATTATGGGCAGCAGCGGTGCGGGCAAGTCTACCCTCCTGAATATGTTGGCGGGTCGTGTGCCTGCGGGCCAGTACGAGACGAGTGGCGAGTTGCGTGTGAACGGCAAGCCGCGGGACTCGTTCACGTTTCAGAAGAGCGCTGCGTATGTGGAGCAGGAGGACCGCATGTTCGCGGAGCTGACGGTGCGTGAGCAGCTGGAGTTTAGTGCGCGTCTGCGTCTTCCGCGGTCGATGCCGCTGGAGAAGAAGCGCAACCGTGTGGAGCAGGTGGTGCGCGAGCTCGGTCTGAGCAAGTGTGTGGACACGATGGTGGGCAATGCGGTGGTGCGCGGCGTGAGCGGCGGTGAGCGGAAGCGGGTGAACATTGGCATTGAGCTGGTGACGGATCCGTCGCTGATACTGTTGGACGAGCCGACGAGCGGTCTGGATGCGTTTCAGGCGCAGGCGGTGATGCTGACGATGTTGCGCCTGGCGCGGAACGGTCGCACGGTGGTGGCGACCATTCACCAGCCGCGGTCGCAGATTTTCCAGATGTTCGACTACCTGCTGCTGCTGAGCGAGGGCCAGGAGATGTATTTCGGGCCGGCGAAGGAGATGGTGCCGTACTTTGCGGCGCTGCGGTACCCGTGTCCGGAGTACTTCAACCCGGCGGACTTTGCGATTGATCTGGTGTCGCTGGACATGCGCACCAAGTCGCTGGAGAAGCAGACGCGGGCGCGCATCCAGTTTCTGGCGGATCGTTTCGGCGAGCGCATGCAGACCATTCGGCAGCCGCTCGACGATCCGCTGGGCGGCATCGAACCGGCCAAACCCGAGAAACGCCGCAGCATCTTGCCAATGCCGTTCAAGGGCGGCAACCAGAACCGCCGCACCTATGCCACGCGCTGGCCGATGCAGTTTGCGCTGCTATTCGCCCGCGCCTTCAAGCTGGTGACGCGCGAGCGCTTCTCCAATATAGCCCGCCTGGCGCAGACGCTCATCTTCTCGGTGCTGCTCGGCCTGATCTGGTTGAACACCGGACGCAACAGCGGCGACACCCACGCAATAGCTGGCGTGCTGTTCTTCCTGCTGATCAACCAGTCTTTCGGGACGGTGTTTGGCGTGGTCTTCCTGTTCCCGTTGGAACGCGGTATTGTGCTGCGCGAGCGCACCTCCAAGGCGTATCGCGTCAGTGCCTACTTTCTCGGCAAGTCGTCCGCCGAATTCCCGCGGCTGGTGGTGTTTGCGCTGCTCTTCTCGGTGATCACCTACTGGATGGTCGGTCTGTATGCCAATGCGGGCGCGTTCTTCCTGTTTGTGGTGATCGTGGTGCTCACCGCGCACACCGCCGAGTCGCTGACGCTGATGGCCAGCGCGGGCGCGAAGAGTCCGCAGGCGGCGGCCGCGTTCACCCCGATACTGATCGTGACCTCGCTGCTGTTCGGCGGCTTCTTCATCGGGCCGAACGTCATCCCGGTGTGGTTGTCGTGGCTGCGGTACGTCTCGTTCATTTATTATGCGTTCGCGGCGGTGATGACCAACGAGTTCAACCACTTGCCATCGGGACCCAATAACCCGCTGCAGATCTACTCCATCAACTCGTTCGGGATAGGCGGCAACATCGGGTTTCTGATCATGCTCGACGTGGCTTTCCGCTTCATCGCGTACGCGTTCTTGCTCCGGAATGGGCCGCGCTTCGCAAAGAATCTCTGAGCGACATGTAGTGCAACGGAAGTGGAACGTGTTAAAGGTGATCTCTCCACCAGAACTCGCTCTAACGACAAACCGAGAGAGAGAGAGCATGCCCCTCGCGCAGCGCTTCGGGAATGCGCAAGCTGGGTCGCGTGCCGCTGACACGTCTGCAGCTCATCCGAAATAGCGGGTAAGTGGTGGCGCAGAATTGGACGATTCATCGAAGGAGCGTGGCACCGCTGTGGAGCTCTTCGGATACTCGGCTGCAACCTTCCTGCCTCCGCCTTGTCGCTTGGTCACTCCACATTTCTTGACGAGCTCCCCTCTACGTGACTGTCCTCTCTCGCGGGAACCCGCAGGTAAAACAACACATACGCCTGTTGCTGCAAGGCAGATGCCTCTCCAACCTGCGACACGCGCTCGTCATCACACAACAACCACGCGCCGTTCGTATCCTTCACCCACGCCACGTAGTGCCCACTGTGGACGGAAGCACCCTCGTGCACCAACACCCCGAACAGCCGGTACCGCGTGTTTTGCACCGGCGCCGCCACCTCACCCAATTCCCCCACCAAAACCGACTGCAGGTCCAGCGTCGGCGCATAACTCACCATCTTGGAGTTCTTGCGCACGCCCAGGAAGCGCTTCAGGTGCAGCACCAGCACATTCGGCACGCTCTCCACCCGCAACTGCTTCTCGGCGTCGCCGCGCTCGCCACACTGTGCACAGTCACACTGGTTGCTGCCGCACAACCGCTCCGGGGCGGTGAACCGTCGCAGCGCCTTGTCCACACTGGACACGCTTTCAATATCCACGCTCAGATCCAGAAAGCGCTCGTGCGATACCGACTGCAACCCACAGCGCAGACAGCGCAGGGTGCCCCGCAATGTCCCACCAAAGATGTCGTACACGATGGTGTCCGCTTCCGCTTTCAGTTGCCGGGCGCGGTCACCACCGTGAACCCGCAGCGGCGAGGGCGGCGTGCCCGCCAACGTTCGACTCACCGCGTCCAGCAACAACAGCAGGAACTCGTGGGCGTCCTCCTGACGGCCCGGTCGGAACCGTCGACCGATAGAACGCAAGTTGCGCACCAGGGTGTAGGGAGCGGCGGCCACCGCCTCTCCGCCCAACACTCGCTGCACCGTCTCCGCCAGCGCCAGCACCGCGTCGAACGCCCCCGGTATCGATACGGTCGGTCGGTACTGTCCGCCACGCAGGAATAGTGCCAGCGGCGGGCAGTGCGCCAGACACTGCACGGTGGCGTTCACAAAGCAGGTGTTGCCCAGGTTGCGCAGACCACGCGTGCGCCCCAACACTTCCGGCCACTCCAGCGGCAGCGGCTCCGCGCTGGTCGCCGACGTCCGCGGCCGTTTGACGCCGCCGCCAACCTCCGCGTCGCCGCTCGCTCGCAACAGCCGCTCTGCAACGATAGACAGTTGTGCCGCTGATGTTCCCTTTCCCTCCTGGAGGACGTCCTGGCGATGTCGCCAAGACCAGGCGTGTTGCGGCGCTGCCAGTTCGATCCGCGGTCGCCGAGCGGCATCCATCCCGCCGTCCTCCTCCTCCTCCTCCTCTCGCACTCGCTTGTCACCGACGCGGGCATCCAACACACCTGGAGGTCTCTCATGCTCCGCCAACATCCTCCCTTCCCACCCGCACCCACTGAGCCGCGCCCTCCACCACGTCGCCGTCACAACGTTCGCAACGTACGCCCCACGCAAGCCGGTGCGGCCGCCGGACGACGCTGTTCGTGTTTCGCGCTCCTCGGTTCTGCACCACCCCCACCCCCATGAGCCTCCTCGATCTGGGCCATTTGGAGGTGCTAGACACCAACACCCTACCCGATACCGACGCTATTGTCCCACGCGCCTTGACGGCAGTGCAGTCCCTGGTAGACGCCCTCTTCCAGCTGCCAGTCGATGCGGAGGCGACCGGCCGGGCCGGCCACGGGCGCGTCGTCCGTCTGCCGCCGCCGCAACAGCGACTGCCGCGCGAAAAGCCGCTGCCCGAGCTGGACGCCCCGTTGACCAAGTGGGAGCGGTTTGCCCGCGAGAAGGGTATACAGAAGCGCAAGCGGGAGCGCATGGTGTGGGATGCGGAGCGAGGAGAGTGGCGGCCGCGACATGGCGGCGGCAGGGCGCGCCCATCCATCCGCTCCCACGCGGATGAGTGGGTCATCGAGGACAAGGGGCAGGTGGCACCCGGTGAAAACCCGTTCCGGAGAAAGGGCGCGTCGGGTCAGCGGGTGGATCGGGCGCAAAAGTGGCGTTCGCAGATCGACGACCAGTTGGCGGTGGCCACGCGCAGCACCGCCAGCCTCGGCAAGTTTGATGTGCTGGGAGCGCGCGAGCGGCAGCTGCAAAGCCGCGGCAAGCGACGTCAGTACCCATCGAACACGCCAGCGCAGAGCAGGGGGCGGGGCGTGGCCCTCGAGCCGGGGGAGAGGGGGCGCGCCTTACGGGTCGCCGAGGATGTGCTGCAGGGCAAGTGAGGGCGGGAAGTTGGACGCGTTTTCATGCCACAAGAGGCGTGCAGTTTAGCGCGTGAGTTACCTAGGAGCATTCGGCCATGAATTGCATGACCTCGTCGATAATACGGGCGGTCATCCCCCACACCAGCTTGCCACCGGTGCAGTGATGCGGCAGCGCAAAGTAGATGGTGCCGTTCTCGGTGGGCAGTTCGGCCGCTTCGTGTACGCCGTTGCTGGCGTCGGCGGCGTTGCCAGCGGGGATGGCGGTGCACGGCACCTTGCCGTGTTCGTCGCTCGTCGTCGAGCATTCCGGCGTTCGCGCGTCGGTGTTCGAGGTGAGGTGTCGACACAGCCGAAACAATCGCTGCGGCACAATAAAGAGGTTCTTCACCTCCTGCGGATTGACTCGAAGGGCCGACGGATCGACGCAATCGTTCATGTATCCGATAAAGGTGGCCACGCGCAAGTTGGACGATTGCAGGAGCGGGCGGTATTCGTGGAACTGGCCCAGCACGCGCACATGCCGCGGTTCCAAACCGATCTCTTCGCACGTCTCCCGCAGCGCCGTCTGCAGCACCGAGGTGTCGCCCTGCCGCAGTTTGCCGCCCGGGAAGGACATTTCGCCGCGATGTGTGCGCACCGTTTTGGAGCGTTCGGTGAGCGCAAACGCCAGCTCTTCACCGGTGGCAGGGCTGCCGCCGTGCGGTCGACACAGCAACACCAGCACCGCCGCGTTGGGCGCGGTCACCGTCGGATCGTGCGGCACCGTCTCGGTGCGCAACGGCAACGTAGCCAGCCGCTCTTCCATGGCGTCTAGCAGCTGTCGCGTGCGCACCGACGCCACGTAATGCCCAGCGCTGTGGTGGATCGTTCGCTCGGTGACGCTGCCGCCGGTGGAGGGAGCGTCGGAGCGTTCGGCGTCGGCCCGCCGCTGGCGGGAGAATGCCCGCGCGATCCACAACGGCGCGCCCATGACCGCCGGATGCGTCGACTTGGCTCCATTCCTCATCCGCTTGGAGGTTGTGGTGGTGGTAGTGGTGGTGGACGTTGCCCGCCCGCCCGGCTTCCCGACCGCCGAATCCGCCCATAGCGCGCCGCTGGTGGCCCAGATGACCTGCCATGCCCGCTCGGCCACGTGCGCTCGTCGACGCATAAACCGCACCAGCTGCGCCCCCAACCCGATGCGCCGGTTCGGCGGCGCCGGCAACGCACCCTGCAGTTGGGACGCCTTGCCGTTGCCGTCACCATTCCGTGGGCGCCCTCGCCCGGGCGCCACCCACGGAACCGCCGCCCAGCGCCCGTCGCGTCCACCGTCCGCCCCGACGCGCTCCTGCTGCAGCCGTCGACCCAGTCGCCGCCCCTTTTCCCTCCATTGCCCGCTATCGCCTCGACCACGCAATTCACCGACTGCGCTGCCGTGACGTGCCGTCGCGGGCACCGGGCGCCCGCCTCCGCCCACCGCTCGACCATTCACCGGCGCCCCGGCCCACCCGACGGTTACAAACCCCCAACGCCCCCCTGACGCTGCATCCCCACACCGCAACATACCCCCAACCGCCTTTGTTCGTGTGCGTTACCCGTTCCGATGGGTTCGTGGTGCCAGTGTGCACCATGCGAGCCGCTCCGGAGACACGCAGAAAAACGCGGTCCTATCTCGGCGCCGCGGAAACGAACCTTCCACCCCGCGCGTTGACAGGCGTGCTGCTCGTCCGTCACACAATCTCCCGGGGAGGTGCTGGCGGGTTCGGCGACTGCAGAACCGCCGTTGAGAACGCCCCGCCCGGACACACCGAACAGCCTGAGTGAACGGCAGCAGGTGTGCGTGCGCGCTACAGACGTGGACGGGAGTGTCGTGTGTGTGTGTGTGTGTGCCAGGTTGTGGGGGAGTCGAGGGCGCATCTCGCGACCGCCAGACACGACCGCGGGCGCAAGGTGAATCGGCGGACGGGATTCGGCTTCGACGTCTCGGTCGCTGCCAATTTATCTCACACTCATGGCGCCGGAGGAGGGACAGCAGTCGGGCAGCCCGGGCGGTGGACGCAGCAGCCTGCAGGGCTTCGCGGAGCGGTTCATGGCGGCCGGGGTGGGTACGTCGCGCGCCGGTTTCGATTTCAAGCCGGACGAGGCACCACACACAGAGACGCCCAGTGTGCAAGTGCCGCCACCCACCAGTGCCTCACCGCAGAGTTCCAGCCCGTTATCGCGCTCGCCGACCCGGGAGACGTGGCGGTCCACTTTCCACCCCGGTGGCCGCTCGGTGCAAGACGGCTCCATGTTCGACGGCTCCAAGGACTACACCGAGGGCCAGGCGAGTGGACAGAGCGTGAGCGAGATATACGCGCAGAAGCGCAACACCTACTATGTGGCGCCGCGAAAGAATGAAGAGTAGCGGAGGAGGAGGTGATGGCGACGCCGAGAGATGGCGAGCAAGAGCGGGAGGTGAAGGTATGGATGGGAGCGTGTTTATGAACCTCGCATCCGAGAGAGTAAAGCGTGGTCCGTGGCCTGGATACCCGGTGAGCGGATACCTTGCGCATGCGAGCGAGAGGCGTGGGCACGCCTCAGAACACACTGCGCGGGCAGCATCGCCCCATCGCGTCCGTTGCGCGCGATTCGGACACGGAGCGCGTGTTCGGTCGCCCTCGTGTCCCGCTCTGGCCGTCGAGGATCCGCGTCCGTGCCGCTTCGCAACGCCTTCGAGTGCCATGGAGATCCGCGCAGACGCGTATCCCAGCGAGGTGCCGCTGCTGGACGATGAGGCCGACGCGACCACCCTTACCAGGCTCAAGACGCTGCGGCAGCGGCTGTCGCTCCCGCGGTTTACCCCGCAGGATCTGGCGACCATGGGCTGCATGGCGCTCAACTTTTGCTCGTCGATCCTCATCGTGGTGACCAACAAGTATGCCATGGACCATTTGGAGTTTCACTTTGGCACCACGCTGACACTGTTTCACTTTTTGTGCACCGCGGCGCTGCTGGCGTTGTGTGCGCACGGCCTGCGGCTGTTCAGCGTCAAACCGTGCGACCTGCGCAAAGTGGCCAAGTTGGCTGCGGGCGGCGCCGGCTTTGTGGTGCTCACCAACTTGTCGCTGCAGCACAACTCGGTCGGGTTCTATCAGGTCATGAAAGTGATGACCACCCCGACGATCGTGTTCCTGGAGGCGGTGATCTATCACAAACACCTGGAGAACGACTTGAAGCTGGCCCTGGCGCCGGTGTGCCTGGGGGTGATCATCACCACCGTCACCGACTTCCGCCTCAACTTGCCGGGCACGCTCATTGCGATGGCCGGCGTCGTGGTGACCTCGTTCTATCAGATCTGGTCGGGCACGCTGCAAAGGTCGCTCAATCTATCGGCACTGGAGCTGCAGTATTATGCTTCGCCGCTGAGCGCGCTGTTTCTGGTGCCGTGCGTGCCGCTGTTCGACAACTGGCGGCTGCGCGACCCCGAAAGCATCTTCACGTACGACTTTTCGCCGTATTCGCTGCTGGTGATCGGCGTCACCGGCGCGCTGGCGTTTTTGGTGAATGTCAGCATCTTCCTGGTGATCGGCAAGACCAGCCCGGTGACCTACAACGTGCTGGGACACGCCAAAACCGCCGTTATCATCACCAGCGACTTTCTGTTCTTCGGCCGACCGGCCAACTTTCAGAACGCTTTTGGCGTCGTGTTGACCATGCTCGGGGTCATGTGGTACACGCATCTGAAACTGCAAAAGCAACGGCTGGAGCGCGATGCCGAAATGCACACGCTGGAAAAGGAGGCGCCGCCAGTGCGTACTCATGCGCCCGCGGACAATCATGCTGACGCCCGTGATTGACGGAAGAGGGAGGAAGCGCACGTCCGCATCGTGCACCGGCCGCGGATTGCTCGACGGGAGACTCTTTCCTGTCGGTTATCGTGGTATAGAGGTAACGCGAGAGACTACATAATATTTCCCACATGTGGTATCCTCTAGTCCTCATCCGGGTCGTACGGGTACTCCATCGGCTCGCGCGTCTGCAGGTGGCCGGTCGTGGTGGAGGCGTGCTCCCGCATCATCCGCGGCGCGTGCGCATCCGTCGGTGCGCCCGCATCGGGCGGCGCCGCTCGTTTACCGCCGCGCAGAATCATCACCGTGAGGATGCTGCCAAACATGGCCACAAAGTACAGGCCGGCGCCGCTGGCCACGCCCAGTGCCGCGGCCACCCAGATGGCGCTAGCGGTAGATAGTCCCATGGCGGCGCGGCCGCTAGCGCCGCTGCCGATGACGCCGGCGCCGATAAAACCCACCCCGCTGGCCACCTGGGCGGCCACGCGCGACGTATCGCTGCCGGCAAAACCAAAGATGGACACAATGGTGAAAGTGGCCGCGCCCATCGACACCAGTGCCAGCGTGCGCACGCCCGCCGGACGCGCAGCCGTGCGCCGCTCCAACCCGATCATGCCGCCGGCCAGCACCGCCACCAACAATCGCACCACCAACTCGCCCTCCAAATGCAGGCTACTGCTGTCGCGCCCGTGCTGTCCGCCATGCGACGATGCTTCGTGTTCGGTGAGGTGTGGGGCAAACATGGAGAGACGTGCGCGGGCACACCTGAGGTTTGCACGTGGTCGGTGGTATCGGCGGATGGTGTGCGGTCGCGTATCCGTCGGGGCAGATGCCGATATTGTCGCCGCCGCTGCGGGTGCGGGAGGTCGACCGCGCATCAGAACGCTCACACTTACCGCCAGCGTGAGCAGAATTGCCCGCCGCAGTAGGGCGATCCATAGTAACGATGGTACGGTCGGGCGCGGCGAGGCACCAACACCTGACGAAACCGGGCGGATGGCCGCTGCTGCCGGGCGCCTCGCGCCGTTGGTGCTTGCTCGCAGCCCTGCCAGCCCAGTACACCGCTCCCAGGTGGCATTCTGTGGCAAGCATTTCGGAGATGGTTTCAACGTCCGGCGCCAGCGTCCCAGCGGTAGAGATCCGGTGGTGAATTGTCCGGCCCGACGAGGTGCCAACGGAGCGATCCACTGGAGGCACGACGCGGCACTCTCTTGCTCGCACCCAACTCGCCACTCTTGCCGCCGGCGCGACATCGCGTACTCACCCGATGTTACTTGTTGCATGTACTGGTCTCCCCTGCTCCGTTTGTCTGACCCTCAGCGGGTCTCCCTGCCAACATGTTCTCTGCACGCAACGAAGAACCCGTCGCCCACTCCGAACGCCACCCACGCAGCGCGAATCCGATACCGCGCGCGCCGTCACGCGACCAAGACCGGGAACAGCACCGATGATCGGGGGCTCTCTCTTTAGCGGGGCTGCACGGTGATTCCCCACCGGACAAGGTCGTCGACATCGTGCTCTACAGTAAAGACCAGCCACGCTGCACTCGCGTATGCCTCCTCCACATCCTGCCCCCTATCAGACAAACACGTGGCAGAGGGCGGCGCGTTCCAGGTTGGCCTCGATGGCCTTGTTCGCCGACAACATGTAATACTCCTTCTTCCGTTCCCCGGTGATGTAACTCTTCGCGTCGCCGTACTCGAAAAAATACGCTGGCCACAGCACTCGGGTGGTCTGTTCGTTAAGGATCACGTGCACGTCGGCATGGCCGCCCGACTGCACCACCTTGGTGGCGTCGATCAGCTCCGAGTCGGGGCGCAGGCTGAAACGTTGCAGGACGCGGCGCATGCCCGCCGCCGATATTCCATAGGCGGCGGTGCCGTAGGTGATGTGGCGCCGATGCTGCAGCAGATGCCGTCGACTGCAGTTGACCGTCAAGTCCTCCAACCGCATCACCCCCGAGTAGCCGCCTTTGAGCAACGACACCAGCTTGACCTCCATTTGCAGCAATGGCTTGGCCGGGGTGCACGCCTCGCGAATCACTTGCGCGACCGGCGCATCCCATAGCGGTAGTGCCTCCAGCGAGGCATCGTCCTCCAGCACCAGCGCCGTCTTGCAACCGTGCCGTAGCAGCCAGTTGAGGGCCAGCAGATGCGACACCGAGCACGCCACCGGGGCGTCGATCTTGGTAGTTGGCACTGGGTGCGAAAAGACAAACCCACGCTCCCGAGGTGAGGAGGTGATGGTCGTGGTGTTCCGCAGAAACGTCTCTGCTGCGGCTTTTTGCACGTCCGCTCTGGTCACACCGCGCAAGTGCCACAAGCGGCGCTCGCC
Source organism: Cyanidium caldarium (assembly GCA_026184775.1). NCBI lineage: Eukaryota > Rhodophyta > Bangiophyceae > Cyanidiales > Cyanidiaceae > Cyanidium > Cyanidium caldarium. The sequence continues at coordinate 51,522 of JANCYW010000006.1, read as the reverse complement.
GGCAAACCATTGCAGTACTCGCGCCAGCGCCGGATCGCGTACTCGCTCGTCCAACCCCAGCACCACGGTGCAGTGGCCGCGCGTGCCGATCGATAACGCGTCGCGCACCTGCTCGACGAGATCGGTCCCGGTGAGCCATCCGCCAGGCGCTATTCGCTCCATCGCGTCTGTCTGTTGTTGTTGCTGTTGAAAGGGTCGAGTCGCGTTCCGCAGCCCCCACAGCGCCAGCACGCAGCCGATCAGCAGTAACAGCGCCAACGGCACCGCGACCACCGGTCCGCGCCGTCGTCGCCACAGCGTGGCCGGCAGAGACTTTTTGAACCGTTCAGCACCTCGCATATCTTGTGCGATATAACATGATAATATCAGGGAGGAAAATGAAACAGTTCAAGTGGGAGCCGCCCGCTACGCGGTCATCCCGCGGTGTTGACCTCGTCGAGGCCGCACACCTCTGCTCGGCAACACGCCCGCGCGTACGCATCGCGCTCGGAAGATCGTCGAGCGGTGGTTCGCGCGCAGACCGCCGCGCGCGCGAGATGTCGGGAACGCCTCGCTCCGAACACGTTGCGTATCGTCGCCCGGAGGAGGGTCAGTCTCCGTAACGGGTGTCACAGTGGAATAGGGTATCGTGCGCTGCCTCGTTCGTAGTTCAGACGAACCATGAAGCCGTCGCGCTCGGTGGCAAGACGCTTCACCATCCTCATCACCGTCCTCTTCTCCGCACTGTTCCATCTCGCCGGTGCTGCATCAGACAGTGTCGTGTTACGCGAGATCATGTCCCCCGGGTTCCATCTCTTCCCACAGCTCACTGCGAGTTTCGCTGAGGACGCTGCCATGTTCGAAGACCCGGCACTGAACGCGACCTTTTGGCTCCTGCCGCTGCCGCGACTGCCCGACGAGCCGGAGCGCCCCTCCGCCTATCGCCAGCGCGATCTCCCCGAGTGGGATCCGAATTCTCTCACTTTTACCTCCGTGTGGGATCGGTGGACAGTGCACCGATGGCCGAGCCGACCTCTGGAGTGCTGCGTGCCGACCGTATCTCCTGTCGACGTTGCCGCCCCGACCGACGTATCCCAGACGCCGGACCTATCCGCCGTGCCGCGGTTGCTGGAGAGCGCACTACGTGACCGCTGTTTTTATCGGCAGCAGGGATGGTGGACGTTCGAGTTTTGTTATCGTCGACACGTGCGTCACTTCCACTGGGAGCGCCGGCGGGTGCCCGCCGAGCGCATCGAGGCGTTGAAGCGTGAAGTGGAGGAGGCGCGTGCCCGCGGCGGTCTGGTAGAGGGACTGGACGCTGCGGCGACGCGGCTGCGTTTTGTGATGTCGTTGGATTTGCTGCATGGCGTATCGGGTGAATTCCCCTATGATATCGTGTTGGAGCACGACATCACCATGGGCGTGTATGACCCCGCGCTGGACGTGTACGTGACGGTGCCCGTCTCGAACCGCAGCACTGGAAAAGAGCATCACGGAGAGACACCAGCGACGGCACTTCGCGAACCGGCCCTGGGCATGGATGCCGCCGGCAACCCGGTGTGGCGCGAGCTGTATGCGGCCAACGGCACGCTGTGCGATATGAGCAGCGCGCCGCGGCAGACGCTGGTGACCTACAAGTGCTCGCGCGACGGCCGCCACGTCGGCCACTTTTCCGCGGCAGCGGTGCGCACCGGATACCTCGAGGCGGTGCGCGAGCCCCAGACTTGTCTGTACGAGGTGGTGCTGGCGACCGAGGCTCTATGTGCGCATCCGGCGTTTCGGGATCGACGCAAGCGCCTGCTACCCATAGTGTGCCAGGAAGTGAAGGCCGCCAAGGCAGATGAAGAGGGGCAGAGCGCCACAGAGGATGCGCAAGCAGGAGATCAGGCGGCGGCCAGGTCCGTCTCGTCGTCGTCGTCGCCGCCGCCGACACGATCACCGCTGGCTCGCCGACGTCATCGCCAGAGCGTGTGGGTGTAGCGGGCGACGCGGGAGGGTGGCCAAGCGAGGACGATGCGCCACACAAAGACGGTTCGAAACGCACGCGTCTCGACGTTTGTCCTTCCGCACCGGTGGTTTACGCGCGACATTCCCCTCTTCATTCTCCCCCGCTGGCGCGCTCACCCTCCACCATCCCCGCGCTTCCCCTGACGGTACTCCTCCCTCCACTGGATCACACTGACGCCATCGCGGACGGGCAACACCACTTGCACGACGCGCGGCTCCTGCTGCACGTACCGATTGAACGCGTCCATGGCGTCGGCGAGCGAGGCGCTGCGGCGGGCCACTTTGTGCGCGTGTCGATCCAGCTCCACCTCCTCCACGCCCACGTGCGTCCGTTTGCCGTACCGCGGCCGGAACATCACATTGTCGGCCACGATGACCCCTTGCGGCGACAACAGGCGATGTTCCAGAATGTGCTGCAAGTACTCGATGTAACCTTTCTTGTCGGCGTCGAAGTAGATGAGGTCGAACGGCGGCTCGTTTCGCTGCACCATCGTTCGCAACACCTCGGCGACGCGACCGTGCTCCAGGTGGATCGCCGCGAGGGCGGTCGGCGCGCGGTCGAAGAACGACTGCGCGATGGCGGCCGCACCTGGCTCGTGCTCCACGGTGATCACGGTGCGCGCGGCGGTGGCGCCCAGCGCGCCGGCCAAGCACAGCGCCGAGTAACCGGTGAAGGTGCCCAGTTCGAGGATGCGCTCGGCGCGCACCAGCCGCGCCAGCGTCGCCAACAGCATGCCCTGCAGCCGGCCGCTGAGCATGTGCGCGGCATCGGGGTAGCGGCGGTGCGTCTCCGCCTCCACCTCCTCCAGCAACGCCTCCGACGGCGTCGCTGGCAGCGGACGCGATACGCTGTCGGCGTACCAGTGCAGTTCGCCGATGCCGTTCTGCAGCGTCAGCTCCAGTGCCCGCTGACATTTCGGCCCGCAGCAGCCGGTATATCGTCGCCGGCACTTGGGACACTGAATAAAGCGGCGGTGACACGGCACATGGGCACACTGGGTGTAGCTGTCGTACGGCGTGCCGCAGGTCTCGCACTGCGCCAAGACGTCTTCGGTGACGCGCGACTCCAGTCGCTCGTCGAACACGTAGTTGGCGCCCTTGAACTTGGACGTCCAGCCGTGTTTTCGGGCCTCGGCGGCATACGCCACGATACCGCCGGCCAATCGCTGCACGTTGGAAAAGCCGAGGCGCGTGTGCAGATACGCCGCGGCCTTCTCGCAGCGGATGCCGCCGGTGCAGTAGGTGAGAATGCGTCGGTCGCGCGGCATGCCGCCCAATTGGTGTTGTAGCGCGCGCCACGTGTCTCGAAAAGTGCCCGTGCGGAGCGGCCGCGACTCCGCAGCGCCCTGAAAAGTGCCCACGCGCGACTCGTACACGTTGCGCACGTCGATGAGCACCGCGTGCGGGTCGTCGAGCGCCGCGTGCCATTCGGCCGGCGCCAGCTCCTGCCCGCGCTGCGACAGATCCAGCTCCTGCGCCAATCCGTCGGCCAACACCTGCCGGCGACAGCGCACGTGCAGGCTGCGGAACGGCGGCGAGCGGTGGTACACCTCCAGCGGCATCGGCGTCGGATCTAGGTTGAGGCGCACTCCAGCCAGCTCGGGCAGGTACAGTGCGTCCGCCGCCAGCAGCTGCTGCAGCGCCGATAACGCCACATCGGGCACCACCAGCTGCGCGTTGACGCCCTCGCGGGCCACGTAAATGCGGCCGCGAACGTTCAACGGGTGCAGATACGCGCGCAACGCCGCCGCCAGCTCATCGGGCGCCTCCAGCGGCACAAAGCGGTAAAAGGAGAGCAGGTGCATACATTGCACCACCTCCAACTTCGCCGATGGCGGGTAAAACGGCGGCAAGGCGATGCGCTTCTCCGCAGCGGTGGGAAAATGTCGCGGCCGCTCCAGAAACGCCCGCAGCGCCTGCTCGTCTGCCTGCGGATCCCACCGCAGATACAGCGGCTGACCGGCTGCCTGCACCTCCCACAGTGCCGCGTCTGTCTCCACCAGTTGCTCCGATTCCGGGTGTCCCACTGCCAACACCACCCGCACGTTGCTGCCCTCCAGTTTGTGCAGCACCGCGAAACGCTCGCGGATGGCCTCCGAGAGCGCCTGCAGGGTCGGTTGCGTGCCCGGCACGAACACCCGACTGCGGCGCTCGTTGCACGACGCCCGCAGCGCCACCCGCAGCGCTGGCGCCAAGTACACTCGAAAGATGGTGTTGTCGGAGCGAGCGCTAGCGACTGGCGTCGGTGTGGAGGGCGCGGAGGCGGTTCGCGACGAGCGCGCGTGCACCATGCGCAAGCCGCCGAAGGTAAAGGACGTCGGTCGCACTCCATTCCACAACACCAGAGGTACGCGATGCCATAGCGGTGTGCTCAGCGTCCGCGACGTCTCTCTCACTACCCAACGCTGGGCGTTGTGCGCCGCGCGCGTCAACAGCCCTGCCGCCAGGCGGCCCTGACCCGACCACCACCCCGTGACGAACCCTGCTCGCATTCCGCCTCGCACACCTATCCTCTCCATTCTGATTGACAGTGTCCGTATGTGATTGACCTCTTTTATCCACCGCCCACAGCGTTGCATGCACCGCCCAACCGATTCGAGCGCCTGCAACCCCTCGGCAGGACCGTCGTCGACCGAAGCGGAATCCGGCGCGGGAACCTCTGCGGTCCGGTCGGCAGCACTCGCGTTATGCGTGTACCATGCGCTGGTCTCAGTGGTTGCCTCGATTTCTTTCCCTAAGGGGTGCGCCTAGTGCAGAGGAGGAAGAGCGACAATTGGAACGGTTGGAGCACCGAGTGGGGGTGGTTTCGCGGAGGTTGGAGGTGCGTAGACGGAGGCGCGAGCGGGTGCTCACGGCATTCCGGGTGTACGCGTTTGCCGGGGCGACGGTGTTGGCGGCGTACGTCTACCTGTTCCCGCAACGGCTGTGGTGGCGGGTGAGTGAGGCGGGCGCGTCTGAAGTGGGCAAGACGGTGGTGGTGGTGGTGGCGTTGGGCGGCGCGGTGTATCTGGCGCTGTACAAAGTGGCGGCGTTGTGGTACGACTGGGGTATTGAGCGCGCCGTCGAGGCGTTGAACGCGTTGCGCCAGGAGAAGACGGAGCGCATCGAGCAGCTGAAGAAACGCACGCGGTACTACGAGACGCTATACCTGATCGAAAAGTACGGCGGGCCGGCGGATGCGGCCGCTGCTTCCGGCAAACTGCGCGGCAAGGATGCCGGAGAGAGAGCGCCAGCCACTGCCAAAGAAGCGCCCCTGCCGAACGAAGGCGACGAGACCGCCGAACCGGCTTTTGCTGAGGCGGCGCCCGGATCGCCTTCACCCATGGCCCGCCTCAGCAACCGGGTGGTGGAGCTGCTGGCTGGCGACGACGAACAGACGGCCGCGCTCAGTGAACGCGAACAGCAAGCACTGCAGCATTTGCGGCTAGTGTGGCAGCAGTTGCAAGTGGAGCGCTCTGAGAAGGAGGCGCTACGCATTCAGGTCCAGCAACTGGCCAGCCAAATGCAGTTATTGCTGGAGGAGCGCGGTTCACGCGCTCATGCCGGCGTTGAGCGGGACGACGCCGACAGCTCGCCACTGCAAACCATTCGGCAGTTGCGGCGCTCCAGCGGCGGCAGCGCCAAACGCTCCGACCTGCAACCGAGCATCGAGGCCAGTGCGTCGGCGTCCGGCGGAGCGGAGGCGCGCGCACCCGAGACGGCTCCGGTGACCGCAGCCGGCGATTCCGCCGCCAGCACATCGCGACGACCGCGACGTCGGCGTTCTTTGTCGCCCTCGACGTGAGGCATGTCATTCTCGACGATTCCGTGCACTGGATCATATGCACCTCTTTCATGTCGTATCTCATGACACGCCCGGATCGACGCTGGGCGCCCTGGACTCGTCGCCGTCGGCTACGGCCGTGGCATTCGCGATCGCGGCCTCTCGCGGCGCTGCTACAGCGGTAGTCGTCGGCGGTCCACTCGCCGGCGCTGCCAACACCACCCCACTGCTCACCAGCGCGTCGTAAAGGCGACAGGCTTTGCGGTCGTCAATACCCAGCACATTGCGCACATCTTTGCGCCGCACGCTGCCGGCGCGCGCGTTCTCCATCACCAGCGTCTGTTTGCACACCAGATACTGGTGCGGTGACATGCGCAGAGCGGCGCACAGATCGATCTCGGCGCGGCTGAGCAACTCCACCCCGTCCATGCAGAAGAGCTCCGGACCGCTCTGTTTGCGTGGACTGGTCCACGCTTGGCACTGTTCAAAGTAGAGGTCGTAGCCGTGGGCGCGCAGCAGGCGCTCGCGCTGCGTCGCGTCCAGCGAGGCCACCGCTGCTGCCGACGCGCCCAGCACCTGCCGCAGCAGCTGTTCGGGTGGGGGCAACACGCGCCCGATGCCCGGCGTCAGATGCACAGTGTGTCGGAGCGGCGCCGCCTGCGCCAAGGTGTGCGCCTCCAGCCGTTCCCGCGCCGCCGTCAGCTCCTCGATGCGCTCGCGCAGTTGTCGCTCTTGCACCAGTCCCAACAGCAGCCGCTCATGCACGTGGCGGTCGTACGCGAAACGGAACAGCGGCCGCGACTTGTCCCACACCTCCCGCAGCTCCGTGCTCATCTGTCGCTCCATGCGTTCCTTCGCTTTCAGGTTCCACAAGCCCGACTGCAGCGCAAACTCCCGGCGCTCGCGTCGCCCGTCCAAACGCTGGTTGTAGATCTCCATCAGACGCGTCTTCAGCTCGATATCGCGCGCGTGCTCATTGGGCTCGATCTCGGTGTCGGCCAGTATCTCCTCCCGCTCGTTGTCCCACTCGTACACAAAGTCGCCGCGTTTGGGCATGTAGCCGGACATCTCGTCGATGGTGTGCTCGTGCATCACCTTCAGGCTGCGCGGGTCCGGCTCCGGCGGGTCGGCCGCCAGCTCGGGCGGTGGCCGCGGCAGCAAGCTGTGGCGGTGAATGTCCGGCAGGCAGTGCCGCGTGGCGTCCAGGTACGCCCGCTGGTAGTGCACCCGCGCGTACTCGGCATTCTTGCCGCCACCGATCATGGTGGCCACATCGGCCCAGTTGCCAATACCATAATATTCTAGTGCCTCCAGCAGTCGCTCCTCCTCGGCCGCCGTCCAGCCGTCCTCGAACAGTTCTGCCTCCACCACTTCCAGCACCCGGTAGTCGTGGTCACAGCGGTGGTCGTCGGTCTCCGCGCCGATCGAGAAACAGTCGATGCACAGATCGTACTCCACGCACACCGCGCAGCGTATCCGCACCGTGTCGGAAATGTCCCGCGCGCAGTTGTTGCAGTGAAAGCGGCCGCCGGTCGATGCCACCAGCTCCTTGCTGCCCTTCTTGTGCGAGCGCCGCCGCTTGGAAGCCAGCGGCGCAGGGCGCTCCCCCGACAACTCGTGCTTCAATAAACCGGTGGCAGGGACATCCATGAGGGCAGCAGTAGTATCAAGTCAGGATGATATGCGTCTGTGGGCATGTAGACCCCTGGAAATGAGGCGCGGAGCCGGTGAGAGCACCCAAGGGGAAGGCGGTGCGCGGGCCCGAACGTTCGGAACCGACGCGGAGGCCTCCGGGGAGCGCGGCGATGGAGGCGGAGAGCCGATGAAGGGGACATGAAGGAGGAATCCGGTGACTGGGAGGCGTTCTCATCGGGAGTTGGGTAGGTGGGCAGGGGACACGATGGCGGAGGAGAGGGAATCAGGGTCGCAGGGGGCGCTACTGCCAACGCCACGGGTGCACGCGTTGCTACAGAGGTTGCGGGAGACGCTAGAGACACGAAATGATCTAGCGCTGGCGACCGACGGCATCCAGCAAGTCTCCATGAATCCGTGTCTCTCCACAGAACGGTCAACGTCGTTCGCTGACCGGTTGGAGCGGGCGTGCGCGCTGTTGGAGCGGGCGAGCGTGCCCGTCGAGCTGCACGCGGGCGTGCGGCAACTGGGCGGCGTATGCGGTGAGCTTGTACGCAGCAGCACCCAGGTGTCTCCAGTGCTGCAGTGCTTGGTGGAGCTGATGGCAGTGGCGCTGTTCGAGGCGCCGCACGTGGTTGCGTCCGGCCAGATATCTCTAGCGCAACACGTGCAACGCGTGGTGGAGATGGCGAGCGCAAGAAATGAGGGAGGAGAGCGGACGGAGCGACTGAACGCATGGCCCCTCGTCTCCGGTCATCTACGGCGACGGGTCCGTGAGGCACTGCTGCAGAGTGAGGGTGACCGGTGCAGTGCCGCATCCGCGACCACCATTCCCGTGTATCGGATCCGCGGTGTCGCCTGCCTGCTGGATAGTTCTGCCTGGAAGCACTGTGTCGAGGACGACGCCGCAGTGGTCGCGGCAGCTGCCGCCTTGGCGGATCGGGTCTTGCGGCTGCATGCGCAGAGACAGCAGCGCCATCAGCACCGTTGCGCATCCGCCACGTTGGACGATACCGATCCATCGCTCGGGAAGCTGCTGCCTGCCGTGGTGGACGACATCGCTCGCGCCGCCTGCCGTGTGGTCGCCCAACTGCATCGAGACGAGAGTCGGCCGGCGCTCTGGGCACTACTGTGCGCGCCCGAGGTGTCGCACAGCGTCACGATGAACGCGGCCACGGCGTGGGTGTCGCTTCGCGGTGATTGCGGTGCGCGGGAGAATGGCGTGGTGCGCGATGCGACGGGGGCAGAACATCCGGCACTGCCGTTGTATAGCCGGCTGGCACTGGCCCGGGCACAGTTGTTCGCCGCAACTCGCCGAGGGACTGGATTCCACAATGCCGACGCATTCCACGACGCTGCGGCACCTCCGTGTTCGTCCAAACGCCCCGGCGATATCCAGCAGGGACGTCCCGTGGCCGACGTTCTGGAAGAGGTGCTGGCACTCTACTTGGATGCCACTGCCGATGTGCACACGCGGACGCTGGCGGTCGACACGCTGGTGCACGGCATCGAGACGACCGACTTTGCCATCTCCACGCCGGTACTGCATCGACTGCTGATGCGGGACGAGCGGGCTTGCACAGAGCGATTCATGGCGGCGTTGCTGCAACGAGCGGAGCGCCAGATGGAGGCGGCAGACCGAACGGCGCTGGCGCGCTACTGGGCGACGGAGTTGCTGGAGACACCGCCGACCCGTCGCCACCGATACACCGGTCTGGCGTTGTTGGTGCCGGTGGTCGGCGCCCGCTGGCTGTTGCAACGCCGTCCGACGCTGGAGTCGGAGACGCTATCGGTGATGGCACGACATCAGCAGCGTCTGGCACGTCCGGCGATGCATTTTCTGCAGCATCTCTGGGAGCAAGCGGTGGAGGAAGATGTCCATTACGTTGAGCGAGTGGCGGCGCCGATGGTGTTGCGCTCGGTGCGACGACTCTGGGGCGACGGCATGCGCCATCCGCTGCAGCATCCGCTGAACGCCGCGCAGACGCTGCTGAATTATGCGACGCCGGCGCTGTTCCGCAGCGGCATGTCGCTGCGGGTGCTGCAGTCGTGGGTGGATGGACTAGGAGTGTCTGGGACGGAACACGTTCCGAATGCACTGGATGAAGCAGTGGCGTTGGCCGTGGCCGCAGTGGCGGTGCAGCGCGGTCGGATTCGCCGAGTGCATATCGTGGAGGACACTGACGGGAGTGCCACCGGATGCGTTACGGAGGACGCATCGACGACGTTGCGACTGCACCGCGAGGTTCTGCTGCGATCGTTGCTCGCCGAGGAGGACACGCTGGCGCTCAACGCGCTGCAACTGTTGACGCATCCGTCCGCGTCCACCACCGCGCATGTGGACGAGGCGGTGTTGGCGCTGCTGCACGAGACGGCGCCGTGGCTGCTCAAGGGACGCATTCACGAGAAATACGTGCGCATCGTCGAGCACTTCATGGACACGCACCTGATGGCATCGTGGGCAGCGACACGACGGATGCACCATACGGCGATGCCGGATGCTGCTGCTCTTTATACCGAGCGCGTCGGCCGCTTTTTCCAACGATGGATTTGGCAGCTGGCATCGCAGTTGTGTCCCGGTGCTCATCCGGAACGGCAGTGGTCGGCGCTGCGGTTGTTGCAGGCGGTGCCGGCGGATGCGTGGGAGTGGATTGCGGCGCGCGAGCAACCGTCTGAGCAGCACCTGCGAGAGGCGTGCGGCTGGGCGGCGTTGGGCGCTCTGATGGACCCGTTCGATCGGGTGCGGGCGGCTGCGTTGCCGGTGGCCCGTGCGCATCTCTGGTGCCGCGTCGATGGGGACGTGTGGGCGGCTCGACGGGAAGCGGCTGCGCTGGCGTGGCCGCTGGTGCGCTCGCGCCGACCCCGTGATGCCGACGCCGGTGTGCGCATCCTGCGTTGTGTGCTCTGCGCCCCCGAGGGGGGAGAGGATACGACGGGGGCGCTCTCGATTGGGGGAGGCGATACCTCTTCCGACGGCGGGTTACCGCCGCTGCAGGCACAGGTGTTGGCAAAGTGGCTGGTGGAAGAGCTGTTACGAAGAGGGCACGTGCACCACGGCTACGTGCTGTTGTTGCGGCAGCTGTTGAGCGAGCATCTCGAATGGCGCCCGCTGCATGCCCGCAACGCCCCGCTGAACATTCCACAACTGATCGAGTTGTGTGAGCGCCTGGTGGAGCGGTGGTTGCTCGGCGGAGGCGGTCACGGTGGTGCCCTGCGCACCGGTGGTGGATCGTCGGCGCGAGTGCGGGTGTTGGCGACGGAGGGCCTTGTGCGCGCCGAGTTCATGGAAGCGGACGACGATGAGAACGCGTCCGGGAGCGAAGCCGGCACCGACGAGCCGCTTGGGATGCACGACGTGTTCATGATGCTGAAAGAGACGATGTACCTGGCGGCTGCGGCGGCGTCGTGGCTCTGTGCGACACTGGAGGAGAATGTGGCAGTCGATGGAGCATCCAGTTTATCGGCACCGGAACGGGACGCGAAGCGGCTGGCGCAATGCGTATCGTCGGTGTTGCTGGGCACTGCGCACAACGGCGTGTGCAGCCATGCCGCGCAGGCCTGGTTCCGCCTGTGCACCGCGCTGTCGCGGTGTGCACACGAGGCGGTACGAGCGGTGCCGGGTGCCATTCTGCACGACACGATCGCTCGCCTCTCCGTCAGCGACTCGTTGTATGCGTTGCGGCGCTCGGCGGGCGTTCCGCTTTTGATAAGGGGTGCGTTGGCGGCCGACGAGCGAGCGCCACTGGCGGCGGTGTTGCGGCAGTTGCTGCAGATCGGGCGGCAGCGCCAGACGCACTCGGAGGTGGCGGTGGTGCATGCGCTGAACCTGATCAAAGCGCTGTTGACGGACACGCGGCTGCAGCGGCGCCTGCCGCCGTTTGCCATCACCGAGGGCGTGCTGTTGGCGTTGGAGGGCATGCAGTCGCATTGGATGGTGCGCAATGCATCGTCGCAGGTGTTTGCGGCCTGTGCCACGCATCTACTCGGTGCAACGCCGCAGACGCCGAGTGCTGCTGTCGACGATGACCCCGCCGATGCCCCGTCGGCAACAGAGGCGATCTGGAATGCTTCCTCTCTGACCGTGCGACGGGACACCCTGTCGGTGGAGACGTTCCTGGTGCGGCACGCGGCGCTGGTGGAACCGATGCGGGCGGTGTTGCGACGAGAGGTACGCGAGGCGCATGGCGCACGTGTCGCTGCGGCGGCGGTGTTGTCGCTGCTGGCCAATGTATCGCCGACGATCGAGGTGGACTCCCCTCTGGAGGACGGGGACGCTCAAAACCTCGGGTTGCGGGTGCGCTTGCTGGATGACCTGCTGCATTGCTGCACCCGTTCCGCGAGCTATGTCGTGCGCAAGCGGGCGGCGTTGGCGTGGGGCATCTTCGCGGGCGCCGACCGGCTGCCGTCTTGGCTGCTGCGGTGGGACGGACGCACCGATTCGTCCAACGCGGCGCACGGCAAGGTGTGGTGTTGGCGAGCGTTGTGGCGATTGGCATCGCCGCATGCTGCTGCGGTGTTGTCGGCGGCACGGGCGTTGTCGGCGGCAGAAATATATGGAGATTTCGGGGCGGTGGTGTGCGCCGAGTGGATGCAACTGTTGGTGGAGGCGGCGGTACCGTGCACGGTGGCACATGCCGCTTTCTGTCGGCGCGTTATTGCCGACGCCGATGCGAGCCGTCCCGGGGCGGTGCTGTTGGCCAGCATGGCCACGCAGTGGCTGTATCGGTGGGGCGATGAAGGCGAGATGAATGCGCTGGTCACCGAGCTTGGTACGCATTTGCGCGAGCACCCGATGTACGAGGTGCGCGCCATGGCAGCGATGGCGGCAACGCATCTACCGCCGGATCCGCCAACCATTGATGCGCTGCAACCGACCGTATTATCGCAGCTGGAACGCGAGCCCAACGTCACCGTGCAATGCCACTTGACGTGCGCCGTCGGCGCCCTGGCCCCTCGAGGCGACTCGCGAGCGATATTCGCGCTGGCGGCGTTGGCGCAGCGCACGCGCACATTGTCGGTGCACAACGCCTGCACCGTGGCCCTGGGCCGGCTGCTGTGTGCCCGCCATGCACCTACCGAATGCGCAGAATACCTGTGGGCGCAGCTGCGACCGAGCGCTTCGAAGGACGCATCCTGGTCGGTCCATCTGGCGGTGGCCTGGTCGCTGCTCACGGCAGTGCGCACGCCGTGCCACGTCGCGGGGTGCAATAGGGTACCCGATGCATTGCCGGCGTCTTTATTGCTGCTGGTATTGCGCTTGCTGGAAGACGACGATGAGGCGGTGCGGCGAGTGGCCGCACACGGGGCGCACGCTTTGTTGGGATGCCGCGGGCCGGTCATGCGCTCGACTGCCGCTCTCCCGGTGTTATGCCGGGCTTTGTTGTCGACGCCAAGCGCGGAACACGCCCGACGCCTGCTGTTGTCGTTGTCGGGTGCCACGCACGAGCGACGCGACGACCGGATGTGGTGGGATGTGTTCGGGGCGACCCAATGGGCCACCAAAGTTGAGAACGACGACGGGGGAGATATCGACGATGGCATCTCGGCATCTTCGCACGACGAGGTCATTTTTGTGGCCGATGCGCTGTGCAACCTTTGGAGCGAGCCGCTGCTGACGCGTCCGTGGTTGGCGCGAGCGGCATTTTCGACAGCGACACCCGCGGCCACGCAGCCGTATGACCGCCGCGGACGCTCCACTTTATACACCGAGGCCGCCCAGCTGATCGACCAAGCACGGGCGTGGTTAGAGCGCGAGGCACTGCTCGACGCCAGTCCCCGACCGGGCGTGCGTCGTGCCCGGGCGTACCTCGGTCGTTTGCACGCACCGTGGCGTTTCACCGCCGTGGCGCAGATGCTCCTCACCGCGTGGTGCTGGCGCCGGTCGGGGCAGACACCGCTGACGCTGGACCGCCAGTGGGTGGACCTGCTGGGGCAAGTGGCCCTGCCGCTCCCGTTGGAGCGCGCTCGTCAGGCGATCCTGCAGGAACTACCGGAATGGGATGCCTGCGGAGGAGTATCGCCGACGGACACCTCTGCCGATGGTCGTCTCACCGACGACGGGCCTTTTTGGGCACCCGGCCACCCGACATCGCCCCTTCAAGGCCGCTTGCATCCCAAAGAATAACACCGCTGCGACATCCTCCTCACATTCGCCCCCTCCCGACGCTGCCGTACCGATACCCTTGCAGGGCACAGGCGCCAGCGCGCTGCACGTTGGCCGCGATGGCGTGTTCGGCGGACGCCAGGTGCGTGCCCTCGTGAGAGCGGTGTGCGGCGGCGTCGCGCACCGTGCTGGACGAGCCGGGTATCTCGAAAAAGTAGGGCGGCCACAGCACTTTGGTATTGTGGCCGGCGAACAGCAGTCCCATGTCGGCGGCGAAGGCGGTGCGCGCCACGCGCTCCATGGAGATGATGTGGCGCCGGCCGAGCACTTGGAAGTGCCGCAGCACCGCCCACATGCCCGCGGCGTTCATCACGTAGGCGCCGGTGCCCCAGGTGACCATGCACTGGTGAGGAATCCAATGGCGCTGCGCACAGTTCAGGGGCGCGCGCTCCAGCTGCAGTCCGCCGGAATGGCCCTCGTCGCGGAAGGCGATGATCTTCACCTCCAACTGCATGGCGGTCCACGGCGCGACCAGTTGCTGCGCGGCCAGCTGCGCCACGGGCATCTCCCACAGGGGAATCAGGGAGAGCGACATGTCGTCCTCCAGCACCAGCAGGTGTTGGCAGTGGCGCTCGCGGGCTGTATGCAACATGAGGAGGTGCGAAATGCTGGCGGCGTGCCGGCCGTTCAGATCCTCCGAGCGCAAGTTGCCGAAGGAGGTTACGCGACCGAGGCCGGGGTGCCGCACCGGGGCGCCGGTGGCGTTCGCCGCGAGCTGACCACGACGCCGTCGCAAGTGCTCCACCCCCACCGCCCGCATATAAAACAAACCGTCCCATCGCCGCCTCTCCTTCACAGCAAACAATCGCTGCAAGTCATCGCTGCGCGGTCGCTCACCGTTGCCCAACACCCCCACGCACCAGCCCGGTTGGTCTAGTGAAAGCGCCTCCTCCCAACGTCGCCAACCGAGCGCCGAGCGTGGCTTTCGCGCCCGGCGCCCCGCCTGCACCACATCGAACGCCACCAGCACCACGCACATGTATACGATGGTGAGGTGGGTGACGCGCTCTCTCCAGCGAGAGAGGGCTCGCCAGCGTTTCCAGTGGAACCCCATGAGGGAAAAGCGAACCCAGTAGCAGTAGAAAAGCGAGTGGCTTTCCCGCCAAAACGGGAAGCCACGCGTAACCGCTGCCGCCCCTTTCGGAATGGGAGCGTCGGCCAGTGGCCGTTGTTCACACCGACACACACGTGACGCAGTTTACGGCGGTCATTCCCCCTGCTGCAAGGCACAGGCGGCCGCACGGCGGACGTTGGCGGCCACCGCTGCGACTGCTGACGCGTGATGCACGTTCTTGTGCCAGTTCTGATCGCCCGAGCTCCAGGCGACGCTCGACGACGAAGTCCACTCCATGGCATACGGTGGCCACAGCACGTACGTGTCACCCGGGTGGAAGAGCATGCCGGCATCGGGCGCTTCGTAGAACGCCACCACTCGGCTGATGTCGATGCGGTGGCCGTCACCGTATGCTTGCAGCGCCTGTTCGGCACCGGTGCGCGACATGAGGTACGCGCCCGCACCCCAGGTGATACGGTGTCGGTGCGGCAGCCAGTAACGCGTCGAACAGTTCAGCGGAAGCTCCTCCAGGTGCATATCGCCCGACTGACCGTTCTGCAGAAAGAACGCGTCCAGTTTCAGTTCCAGCTGTAGCGCTAGACGGTGCGGCGGCCGCAGCGATCGCGCCAGCTCCGCCAGTGACCGCTCCCAGTACGGCAGCAGATCCAGCGAGGTGTCGTCCTCGAACACCGCCACGCTCTCACATCCCTCCCGCACCATCCACTGCAGCGCCATCAGGTGCGACACCGACGCCGCCGCCACCGGATGCATATGGCGCGCCGACGCCGGGTCCGAATACCCCATCGCGTCGGTGGACGCCGCGGCGCTCACCGCCAACTGACGCAACGCGTGCACCGTCGCCCCCGGCACGCGCCGCACGCGATATTCGGGGTCATTTCCAAACCATTCTAGCACTCGCCGCAACCCGTGATATCGCGGCTGCTCCTGTACACTGACGATGGCGGTGCAGTGTCCGGGCGCGCCCACCGACAGCGCCCATCGAATGCGCTCCCGCTGCGATACGGTTCTGCCCCATAATCCGACCCGAGAATTCGGTTCATGCCACCGCGCCGTCACCAACATCCATAGGCAGAGACACGCGATGGCGATGAACACAGCATATCGCAGATGGTGGTGCCGCGACATGGGCGCGCCCGACCGGTCTGCCTGCGCGCAACACCCGACCGAGTGTGCCGGCCCGCGCGGGGACGAACGGGGGACAGCGCACCGCGATTCGCTGCGGGCGCGTTCGATTTCGGTCTCGGGGTCGGCGCGTCCGTGGGGGCAGCGCGCTCGGTACGGAGGGGTGAGGGCGCGCAGCGACCCGCAGGATCCATGGGCTGGGTGACAGGGTTGTGTCTGTCGGTAAAAGTGCCGCAGATCATCCAGGTGACATCGGATGGGTATTGTGCACGGCGGCTGGGAAACGCCGGCGATGCGACCGATTCAGCGGGCCGTCTCGTCCCCGACGGGATCATCCTGCGAGACCGGTTGGCGAGCACACGGTTGCGAGTGCAAGTCGCCCAGCAACTGGGGTGGCAACGTGTCATCGTCCACTCGGACTGGGAGGCGGCACTGGCGGGTGCTGCTGCTGCAGAACGCTTCGGCGCGCTGCACTTGCCGTGGGTGCTATTCCGCGCGGCGGCTGGCGACATCGGTCGACAACGCTGCCGCGCGGAACAGTTGCGAGTGTTAGGCACTTCGGTGCATACGGTAGAAGAGGCTTTGCAAGCCGCCGAGTCGGCGCTGAACGTGTCGTATTTACTGGTGGGCACCATGTTCGCGACGCCGTCGCACCCGGAAAAGGCCGGCGCGGCGTCCGTCGAAGGGCCCGCGCTGATGCAGCGTGTGTCGCATGCCCTGCGCGGCAGCGGCATCCTTCTGTACGGCATCGGCGGCATCACCACCGATAACATGGATGTCGTGTTGCAGGCGGGCGCCGATGGCGTGGCCGGCATCCGCCACGTGGACGCGTTGCTGGCCGCCGCTCAACATCGTCGTCGCACCACCCGGGGTGCAGAGCCATGAGAAAAATGCCGGTAGCGACGTGAAGCGTCACCAGCTGGCGGCGACCTGGTCTTCCATTTCTTCACCCCGTTGCATTGCCGCTTCCCGTTCCGCGTCCATGCGCGCCCAGCGGTTCTTGCGGACGCGTTGTCGCATCTCTCGTTGCCGCGCCAACGCTTCCACGTCGCGATACAGGCGCGTAGCCCGCACCATGCCCAGCTCCTGTACCAACTCGCCAAACGACGGCACGCCGTAGCGCTTGCGAGCGTGTTCCATCGCCAGCCGATCGTGCCGCTCCGCAGTGTGCACGTTCCAATGCGCCACCCGCGTCATGCCCTGAATGGACGGATGCCGACTGATGACTCCAAACGACAGTTGAGAGGGAGTGCGCGGCGGCCGGCCCAGCATGCCGCGGAGGTAGGCCACGCGCTCGGCAACTTCCTGCACATCCATATTCTTCACGTCCAACACCCGCTCGTACCCGTTGGCATACACTCCGATGGCCACCGGGTGGCCTTGCGGCCGCAGTTCCACCTTGAATTGTACCTCCGGATGCCGCCGGGCGTACTCCACAAAGCGGTTGGCCAGGTACTCGCGTATACCCGCCGACGAGCCGCTGCGTCCGCAATACCGTAGTCGGATGGCTTGGATGCGCATCCGAAGCGCCTCGCTGGGAGTTTCCAGACCGCGCTGCGTTGGATGGGAGTGAGAAGGCGGTAGATCAGTCGGCACCGCGCTCGGTGCCTTGGTTTCCGCGGTGGTGGTGGTGGTGGTGCTGGTGCTGGTGGTAGGGGGTGCCGGGACGGGTGCCGCCGCTGCTCCCTCGGCGAGTCGTCGGGTGAGCAGGGAGCACCACGAAGGCAGCGAGGTCGCTCTTCGTGGCACCACCGAACATCCCGACCAAAACCTGTTCATTCTTCACAACACTCTGTCTGTGGTGCGGAGATTCCCCCACCTCGCACTGTGCCAGCACCGACCGAGCAACACCGTGTGGTGCCCCTGCACCACGCCTCGCACCGGGCACGCGCCCCCGCAAGTCGGTCGCCACGGGCCGGCGCGGATGGCGCCGCATCGCATCGCGCAGCACGTCCGCTCCCAACGACTCCCCGCTCGCATGGCACGGTATGCCTCGTCTACGCAGCGGCGAGAGTGGACGTTCAGCGCTGCCCATATCCTGGAGAGCATGCGGGAGGAGGCGCGACGGGGTTATGTGCGCCACTTTCCCGGCAGACAGGTGATGGACGCGGAGCGGGAGCGGCGGTTCCGGCGGCACTACGAAGAGCACATCTTCCGGTGGGCGCGTTCCGAGGCACTGCAGCTGCCACGGTACGCCGCGGCCACGGCGGTGATGTTGTTCAAACGATTCTGCCTGCACAACAGTTTGTGGGAGTACGACGTGGAGGTGTTGGCGCGGGCGTGTGTGTACGTGGCCGGCAAAGTGGAGGAGAACTACCGGGCGGCGGTGAGGGTGGACGCGGAGCGCGAGGGGGCCATATTGGCGCACGAGTTGGTGGTGTTGGAGGGTGTGCGCTTTCAGGCGGTTTGCCATCATCCGTACGCGTTGATCGCGGCGGCGTTTCCGGATTTCAGCGACTGGCCGCGGGTGGATGCGGCGCTGGTGCGTACCGATGCGGCACTGCTGCTGTCGCCGGCGGCGCTGGCGATGGTGCTGGTCGGCCGCGAGCTCGGTTATCATCACGCCGTGTGGGAAGGGCATGAGCACGAGCGTGAACGCAGTTTCGCGTTGGTGGAGCAGCTGATGCAACAAGCGGCCGCGGACGATGAGGTCGCCAACAGCGACGGCGATTGGAAAGCGCTGTACAGCTTTTACCTGGCCAATCGGAATCCGCTGCTGAACCCGAACTCGCCGGAGTCGTTGGCGCAGCGCCAGACCGAGGCGGCGGCACTGGAGCAGCAGCGCCAGCGACATCGCGAGCAGGTGCGAGCGCGAGATCGACAACGCGCCGCCCTGCTCACCAACGGCGATGGCTGGGGAGCGGACCTGAAATAAACTGCAGGTCGGCCATCCGTCATCGAACCGGTGTGGTACCATGCGGTGGCCGTTCGACACGCTCGACGCGGTCACTCGCTTTTTCAGGCGAAAAAACACTCCATTCACTCGTCAGGCTCGCGGACAGGCACTGACGCCGTTCATCACGGACGGGGCGCACTCGTCCGTGGAGAACGCTTCGTGCGACGACGGAGCATCCTGCAGGCGCCGTTGCTGGCGGAACCACCGCTTCACCTCTTCAAACGTGACCATCATAAGACCCGAAGCCGGGATGACTTTGATGATGCGCGGTGTGAGTCCGCGAAACAGACCGGCGGCGCCCTCGTCGGCGAACAGTCGTCGCAGCGCCGTCCAGAACGGCGGTATGGGTGACGCGGCGGTCGACGCCGCCCGGGCACCTTGAATAGCCTGACCTGCTGCCAACGGCTTCGTCGACGGCATGCCGTGCCGTGCTTGGCTGCGCGTTTTCACGACGTCGGCCGGGGTGGTGAACAGCGCCGCGGCCATGCCGGCCCCGACGCCCGCCGTGAAATGCACCGCGCCGCGCACCGCGCCGTGCTCGTGGTCCACCCGAGGTGGCGTCGCCATGGCCATCCAGTGGTTCAGCTGCGGTCGCAGCGCCTCGTACACACCCCAGTAAATCGCCGAGAACGGCGCATCGCGCCACAGCGTCGCCGCCAGCCCGGTCCACAACGCCCGATACCCGCCGCCGCAACGCACCGCATGTTGCAGCGTGCCCCACAGCGTGCCACCGTGCACTTGCATCGACGTGCGTGCCAGTTCGAGCGGCGAAAGAATCGTCACCACCGCGCACCGGGCCACCGCCCCGGTAGCCGGCGCCACCCACGCCGGATGTGCGTTCTCGTCTCGCGCCCGCCACCGCTGCAGCGCCCATTGCGTAGTCCACTCGTACAGCCCAAAGTGCAAACCCGTGGCCGGCACCACCGTCAACACCGCAGCGGTCCAGCCGCGCCACAGACCGCGCACGCCCGACTCGCGCAGCACCTGCCGCAGCGTGCCCGACACCGTCACTCGAAAAGGCGTCATCGAGGCAGGCAACGTGCCATGGTAACGATGGGTTGCTAGCGAGTTGCCGCTGGTCGCATGGGTGTCCGGTGACACGCTCTTCCCCGATGCCACAGTGGCGTTCCCGCTCTGCCGGGCGTTTTGTATCGACGTCCGCACCACATCGATCGGGTTCAGCGCCACCGCCGTCACCAGAGCGCCACAAGAAGCCGCCACCGCCGACTGCCACAACGGCAACTCTCTATCCTGCAGTCGGTCCATCAAGTGCTGCGCACTCTACTGTGACCGAACCCGACCTTGTTTCATGGGCCTCGTTTGCGTTCACCACCACGCCGCGGTGGTCCACACGCAGCGATCGCGACGATCGGCCATCGCCTTCGGCGGCGCGGCCCGCCTCTGGCCCACCTCCCCCGACGGGCGTCTCTGCCGCTCTCGTTCGTGCACACCCCGTTGAGGGACCGATGAGTGCGGCGGTGTTATCGCGTTGGGCACGGCTGTGGGCTCGCCCTGGTGTACGCTTCTCGGCGCTGATCGCCGCTGCAGCCGAAGCCTCTCCGTGCGGGTTGCACTCGTCGCCGCTCCAGGGCGCCCGGGCAACCGCGCCGGGCGCACCGTCCCGCCTGTCGCTGCGGCGACGATGGTTGTCGGCGGAGGCCGAGGCGGCAGCGGCGTCGGCTCGCAAACCGCACTTGAACGTGGGCGGTATGGGGCACGTGGACCACGGCAAGACCACGTTGGCGGCGGCGATCACCAAGGTGTTGGCGGAGAGCGGCGGTGCCAAGTTCACCGCGTACGACGAGATCGACAAGGCGCCGGAGGAGCGAGCGCGCGGCATCACCATCAACTCGTCGCACTTGCACTACGAGACGCCGTCGCGCAGCTATGCGCACGTGGACTGTCCGGGGCACCGTGACTTTGTCAAGAACTTTGTCACCGGGGCGGCGCAGATCGACACCGCCATCCTGGTGGTGAGCGGTGCGGACGGTCCGCAGCCGCAGACGCAGGAGCACGTGCTGTTGTCAAGGCAGGTGGGCGTGCCCAATTTCGTGGTGTACCTGAACAAATGCGACATGGTGGAGGACGCGGAGCTGTTGGATCTGGTGGAGCTGGAGGTGCGCGAGCTGCTCAGCAAGTACAGCTACGACGGCGACCACGTGACGGTGGTGCGCGGGTCGGCGCTCAAGGCGCTGGAGGGCGATCGTGGCGAGCTCGGTTACGGCTCCGTCAACAAGCTGTTGCAGGTGCTCGACAGCATGCCGATCCCCAAACGCGAAGTGGACAAGCCGTTCCTGATGCCCATTGAGGACAGCTTTAGCATCACCGGACGGGGCACGGTGGTGACCGGGCGCGTGGAGACCGGCGTGATACGGCCGGGCGACGACGTGGAGGTGGTCGGGTTGCGGTACGGCGACGCGCCGCCGCTGCGCACGACGGTCACCGGGGTGGAGGCGTTTCGCAAGACGCTGCCGCATGGCGAGGCCGGCGAGAACATCGGGTGTCTGCTGCGAGGTACCAAACGCGAGGAGGTGATGCGCGGGCAGGTGCTGGCCAAACCGGGCGCCGTCAAGGCGTATCGCCAGTTTGAGGCCGAGCTGTACGTGCTGACCAAGGAGGAGGGCGGTCGGCACACGCCCTTCTTCAGCCACTATCGGCCGCAGTTTTTCGTGCGCACCGCCGACGTTACCGGCTCGTTCCAACTGCCGCCCAATGTGGAGATGTGCATGCCGGGCGATAACGTGCGCTGCACCGTGGAGCTCATTGCGCCGGTCGCACTGGAGGAGGGCTTGCGCTTTGCGGTGCGCGAGGGCAACAAGACGGTCGGCGCCGGGGTGGTGACCAAGATCATCGGGTGACCCGCTGAGACACTCCAGTGTGCGTGTTGGCGTAAAAGGCATTGCTGTCGTCGTCGTCGTCGTCGTCGTCGTCGATGCCGAGGTGTGCTCCGTCGCGCCACCCGCCCACCCTCGTCGCCGACGCCCCCAGTCCCCATTTCCCCTTTCCACGCTCGTCAAGCATCCTCCAGCGTCTGACGAACGATGCGTCGCACCCGCCGTTTGTACGCCTCGTGGTCGTCGCGCCACTCCTTGGCGGCGTCGATATTGGCCGGCGACTCATCGTTGGGCGACGACAGCATGCTGATCACCGACAGCAGAATCGACTCCACCGTGTGCACCGGGCTCCATCGCTCGCCGGCCATTTCGTAACCGTGCGGATCCTCGCCCGGCGGGTGCAGGATGCTGATGCACACCTCGCCGGTGCCGTACACGTTCGGGTGCCAGGGAATCGGCGGCAGGAATCGCAACCGCGGCGGCATCACCGGATAGTCGCGCGGGAACACCAACTCCGCCCGAAACAGCCCACCCTCGTAGGGCGTGTCATACGGGCCCACGATGGTCACCGTCCACCGAAACGGGTCGCTGTCGTCCGCCAGGCCAGCGCTGAATCCGTCCACCGCCGACGACTTGTTGAGCTCTTTCAACTGTTTCATGAGTAAAAGCGCCGCCTGGGATGCCGTGCCGGACATGCTGTCCGTCCCGACGCTGACGCCCAACCCCCGACTTCCTGGTCGTCCGTCGGTGATGCGCAGCCTCTCACCGGCGCTGTCGAGTGCCTGCGGGAGGCGCGCGCCTACCGCGCGACGGAGCCCGATGGCGATCGCGACCGACGATGCGCCGGGAGCGCGGACGTCACGGTGGGGAAGCGAAACGAGTCGCGGAGGAGGAGCAGGGGAATGAACTGTCGCGCGAGGGCGTGTGGTGAACACCAAAGTATTCGATGAATACCGAGGTGGAATTGGTGCCGTTTGCGGGTGAGGCAGAGCACTTGAGATGGATTCGCCAGCTCATCGACGTCGACCTGAGCGAGCCGTACTCCATCTTCACGTATCGCTACTTTTTGCGGCAGTGGCCACAACTGTGCTACTTGGCGGTGGTGCGCGACGCGAGTGTGACGGTCGACACAGACACCGCCACGCAATGTGTCGGGTGTGTGGTGGGCAAGCAGGAGCGCCGTGGGTCTCGGCGGTTGCGCGGCTACATCGCCATGGTCGCGGTGCACGCCGCGTACCGCCGGCGGGGTATCGGCTCGGATCTGGTGTGTCGAGCGGTGCAGGTGATGCAAGAGCGCGGCTGCACGGAGGTGGTGCTGGAGACCGAGGTATGTAACCGGGCGGCGCTGCGCATGTACGAGGCGCTGGGTTTCTTGCGCGACAAGCGCCTGGAGCGATATTATCTGAACGGCTCGGATGCTTTTCGTCTCAAGTTGCCGCTGGTTGTCGTGAACAGTGACGAGGAGCGGAAGGTTCGGGAGTGTTCGGAGTTGTTTTGAGGGAGTTGACGAGGACCAGGTGTATGCAGCGCGGGTGCTGACGGCCAATAGGGCAGCGCCTGTTTCTCTCCGATTTTTTTTCTGGGAGCGCGGGTGTGCCGCACGACACGCATGCCCCACATGCCATCGCTGCCGGAGGAGACGTCGAGTGCACCATTGGGGTTGTGGCAAGTGGTGGATTGGGTGCTGGAGGATGTGGTGTTGCAGTGGTGCGCGTGGAAAGTGTGGGTGTCGGCGGATTGGGACGCCTTGCGGGTGCGCGTGGAGTACACGCAGGAGGCAACGGGACTGCATTCGGAGCGATGGCCTGCCGGCTTGCAGCGGTGTGCGGCGGTCAGCAACTGTGTGCGCGTGACTGCCACATGTATAGAGTTGGAGGATTTGTTCTGCGCGGCACCAGTGCGGCAGCGCGTGGTGCGGCAACGGGCAGGCGCTGACGCGCACCGACTGATGGCGGTGGTGGCCAATCAGTGGGCACTGCTGCACGCTGAGATAGAGCTGACGGTGGAATTGTCCGGAGCCGAGTTGGCGAGCGCGGAATGCCGGCGGCGGTGGTGCTGGCCGCGCCTGTTGGAAGCGGATGGGATGGATGGGCGGGCGCGCACTCAGTTGCGGCGCATTGCTCAGGCGTTGGGCGAACGTCGCGCCCCCCAGATATGGCGGCAATTCCACGTTCACTTTGCGGCGCCCGCTACCGGGCTGTGGGACGTGCTGTGGGCACGCACGGAGCGCGCGATGATGCCCGTACTGGGGTGGAACGGGCGGCCGGTGCTGTTCGCGCATGCATTGCTGCAGACGCTGAGGCGGTTGTTGGCCAGCGATCCGCCCATCGCTTGGGTTATCGACGTGCGTTGCGGCGACAGCGGGAACCAATTCACCGGTATGTCTGCGGCACTAGATGCAGTGCACGATTCACCGACCGCCATGCACGCGCTGCTGCTGGCGGTGGAGACGGATTCGGAGTGCGGGCCGCGGCTCGCATCGGGCTTGTGCGCCGTCTACGATCGTCTGATGCAGCCGGATGCTGTAGAGTCGGTGAACGCAGTCGTGTGCACTGCGGTGCACCGACGAGAGCGGACCCGGGAGGCGCGGGCACGTCTACACGCCGTGCAGACGGCTGCCGACCGACTGCTGCAGACGTTGCAGCAGGCAGTGCACGAATGGCCGTGGACGCTGCCGCGCCTACCGTGTTTGCAATATTTCCCGTCACCGCCGCGTTGTCGACCGCCGCCGCGGGATGCGGCGATCACCGCAGTGGCAGACAGGTCATCCGCGTGCGCCGCGCCGTACCGCGAGCGGATGGCGCAGCTGCAGCCGCGGTGGGAATGCGATGTGTTTGGCGCCTGCGCCGATATCGAGGTGCCGCAACTCGTTGAAATGACCGCCAGCACGTTGCCCAGCGCTCTGTCCCGAGAGGTGTTGCAGCGAGCACGGGTGATCGGCCAGTTCCATCGCAAGTTCGTGGTGGTGCACACGTCGCCCGGTCTGTATTTACTCGACCAACACGCTGCCGATGAGCGGGTGCGCTACGAGGCGCTGCAACAACAGTGGCGCACCGAAAGTAGGCAGGAACGCTGTGCCTCGTGGCGACTGCATCAGCCGTTCCGGGTATCGTTGGGCCTGCGGGTGGTCACCGCATCGCAGCTGCGACAAGTGTATCGACTGGGATGGCGGGTGCATTTCCTCAATGACCCTCACACACCCGACGCCGCGTCTCCCACTTGGTTGGTCACGGCGGTGCCCTTGCTGTTGGGCGACACGCCGCTGGTGGAGGCGCGCGACCTGCTCGACTATCTGGACGCGCTGCAGGAGCACGGACTGGAGGTCGCAGTGCCGGCGGCAGAACGCCACCTGGCCAGTCGCGCCTGCCGTTACGCCATCATGTTCGGAGACGCGCTCGATGCGCACCAGTGCCGCCAGCTGGTGCAGCGTTTGGCGGCGTGCGCTATGCCCTTTCAGTGCGCGCACGGCCGTCCGTCCATGGCGCGCATTGCACAGCACGATCCGCCGCCCGCCTCCTGACCCCATGATCGTCCCTGCCATCGGTCAGGCGGCCGGCGGCAGCAACGGCTCCACAATCCGTTTCAACTTGAGCACGGTGCGCTCGAAATCCTCGTTCACCACGCGCACATCAAATATCGACATCTCCGCCGCTTGAAGCATCTCTTGCCGCGCCGCCTGCAACCGTCGCTGCAGCGTCTCCTCGTCTTCGGTGTTGCGCTCGCGCAGCCGCCGCTCCAGCTCCTCCAACGACGGCGGAGCGATCCACACGAAAAACGTCCGCAGGCTCGACTGCCGCTGCATCGCCCGCACGCCCTGCAGATCCAGGCTGAGAATGCAGGCGCGCGGCGGGTCCGACGCGATCACCGCGCGCACCGCGTCCACACTGGTGCCGTAGTGATTGCCGTAGATGTGGGCGTGCTCGATAAATTTGCCCTCGGTTACATCGCGCTCGAACTGCTCTCGCGTGAGAAAGTGATACGATGTGCCGTCGACTTCGCCATCGCGCGGCGGCCGCGTCGTGCTGGACACCGAGTAGCCCAGGCGGTCCGGGAATGCCCGCAGCAGTTGACCGATGAGGGACGACTTGCCCACCCCGGACGGCCCGGCCACCACGATGGCCGGGTAGAGGGGGGTAGCAGGCCCGGATGCGGTCGCCGAAGAGGTCGGTACCGCGCGTGATGCCGCGGTGGCCGAGGGTCCGTACGAACGCGCCCTGCTCGAGCTGCGACGAGCGCCCTGGCGCGACTCTTGATACGCCTCGTACAACTCGCGTGCCGACATGGCCAGCAACGGCACTTTGTAGCTGAGAAAGCCGAGCACGAACGCCAGCACCAGGGACGGTCGCCAGGCATCGCGTTGCCAGGCGTACAGTGCCAGAGCGCCAACCACCGGCACGGCCAGGCGCACGGCCCGCCATCCATATCGTTGCCATAGGACGGCCAATGCCCTCACGGGGCCAGCGCTGGGCGTCGGGGCGGTGGTTGTGGCGGCTGGGACGCTGTCTACCGATTGCTGCAACAGCAGCAGGTAGAGCAGGCTGGAGACGGCACCGCAGCCGACTGCCGTCGCGGCGCTCTGCCCGGCGTACAGCCAGGCACAGGCGGTGGCGGCGGCGCCGGTCACCGCAGTCCACTGGCGCAACTGCCGCTTGAGCTGGGCGTACTCTTGCAAACTCTGCGCGTGCTGCTCGGGGTTGCGGAGGCGCCGCGGCGCCGCCCAAGGCACCGTGACCACCGCCGCCTCGTCCACCGTCCAGTTGGCGCTGGTGGCATCGCGTGTAGCTCGCGTCAGCAGCCGCACCTGCGACACTTCGAACCAGAGAACGCGGGCGCGGCTGGCGACCGCATAGCGGTTGCCCGGTCCGATGTGCGCCATCGGCTTGACATCCACGATCCAGGTGGCCAGATCGGGACGGAAACTCACCTGGTCCACCAAACCGACGCAACGGTCGTCGGACCACTTGCCCGGATAGAGCACCACTTGTCCGGGTTGCGGGATGGGGTATCCGCGCGGGTCCGCCAACAGCGGCGTCGGTGCGGAGGTGGACTCTGCCGTGCTGAGGAGAGGATGATAGCGGGAGCGACGGGGACGAGGACGACATCGTGGAGATGAACGGTGGAAGAGGCGGTGGGTGGAGCGTTGCGAGGAGAAACCAAGCGGAACGCCTCGGAATGAGCGGGCGGCGGCGGCGGCGGCGGCGAAGAGGGAGTGCGGCGACGCCAGCCCAAAAGCCAGGCACCCTGGCAAGGTAGCGTGGTGTCCAGCAGACGCAGGTGGCTGCATGACGATATCGACCAAGCGGGAGACACGACGCTCAGCCGAGCGTCTCAGCGAACGGGGCCGGCGTAGCTGCACCGAGACGAGTCGTCTCGCTGGAAACGTGAGCGATAGCGCGGTACGCAACCGAAATGCGGGTGCGCCGACGGGACACCGAGGAATGACGGCAATCGAAGGTGGATGGATGCGCAAGTCGATTGGATGGAGGGAAAAGGGGACCGACGCTCCTCGCAACATCTATTCCCACGACTCGGCACTGCCCATGCTG
This sequence comes from Cyanidium caldarium, assembly GCA_026184775.1. Taxonomy (NCBI): domain Eukaryota; phylum Rhodophyta; class Bangiophyceae; order Cyanidiales; family Cyanidiaceae; genus Cyanidium; species Cyanidium caldarium. Next base: position 24,505 of record JANCYW010000006.1, on the reverse strand, counting down.
CTCGAATCGGAGGCGAGCTCAACGTCTGCCGGCGGCTCGGCATTCACGTCGGCAAGGCGGCGGCGCCCGGCGATTTGCTGCTGCTTAGCTTCCAGCCGCGCACGCCGTCGTCGACGAGTGCGTTTGCGGCCGGCGCGTCGCTGCCGATGCTCCCATTCGCGCGGCCGCGGCAGTGCTTTCACTCGTGTCGTCGCATCGGCTTTGGCGACGGCGTTATCACCGTGGCCCAGACGGTCGCCGTATCTGCGCAATTGCTGACGCAGCTGCTGCCCGTACAGACCGTGCGCATCACTGGCATCGCCAAAACAGTCCCGACGCACCGCCATGCTGAGTTTGTTGGCCACTTGTCGCACCAGACGACGCGCTGCGCTCTCCCCTCCTATACTGCCCCACAGCACCTCTCGTATTCCCTGCCAACGGTACAACAGCCCGTGATACTCCCGCGCATCCACCCGACACACCTCCTCCTTGCCGATCAGTCGAATGGTGTCGGTCGGCATGCACGCCAGTGCCTCCAACCCGCCCGCTCGATTCACCACCTGCGCCGCCAGCGAGGCACCCAACAGGGCGCAGGTATTCGGGGCCACCGACGGCAGCAGCTGCTGTTGCAGCCGCAGCAACCGCTTTTGTGCTCGCGCCAGCTCCAAAACGCGCTCCACCAACGCTTTCACCTCTGGCCAGTGCGTCAGCGGTGGTCCCAGCTGGGCGCACGCCACACTCAGCTCCAACGTCAACGTCGGCGGGAACGCAGCCTCCTGAAAGAGGCGCACCGACAGCGGTGCCGCCCGGTTGCCCACCAGCCGCACCACCTCCGCACACGTAACTGCATCGGGGGCGATGCGCGGAAGATCCGGTAGGCGAGCGGCGTACGCCTCACAGAGTTGTTGGTGCAGCGCGGTCATCGACTCGGTCGTCTGTCGGGCCAGCTGGGCCACGCGCTGCACGGAATGAGCGTCGGGTGACGGTTCCGGCTGCCCAATCGCCTCTTCGACCTGGCGTGAGAGTGTGTTCATACGGGCACGATCGTTGCAGAGAGGCGTAATCCTGAGTTTCAGTGTTGTGCATGGGGCGCTCGCAAAGCCCAACGAGGCGCAACGCGCACTCCCTCACAAGTCGCGCGTTCTCCCGCGTTCTGTCGGACGGCCGTTCCGCGACCATCGATGACCACCTCTCGTCGCTCGATCAGGCCGTCCCGTTCGCCACTCGCTCACCCACACCGAGACGTCGCAATCGGTCGAGCACCTCTGCGACTCGCTGGTCGTCCGCGAACATGCGCAGTTCTGGCACGTAGGTCTTCATCTGGCGGCCGTCGTGCACGCTCTGCGCCCGCAATGCGGCATCCTCAGCGACTAACGTTTGCGTCTCGGCTGACCATCGCTTGGCATCTTCGTTCCCCTCACTGAGGTACGCTTCGGCCAGAGCATCCACCAGCGAGTTGGCTTTGGCGCGCACCCATCGAAACAGCGGGTCCGCGCGATGCCACTGGTATTGTCGACGGGCGTATTGCCGCGTGGCCTGCATAAACTTGAGCAGGAACGCGCGTAGACCGGCGGGTGTGCGCTCACCGTGCTGCAGATACTCGGCGGCCTGCCGGTAACCGATGGCGCGGGCGACCACCGGCAGACCGGTGGGCAACAGACCCGCGGGCCGATCCGGCTCGGCGACGACATCGTCGCCGAGATGTCGTAACGCCTGCGCAGTCTCCTCCAGCAGGCCGCGTAACACCATCTGCTCGCAGCGCTCGTCGATGAGTCGATTCAGTTCCTTGCGCGGCACGTACAGGAAGAAACAGCGAAAGTCGTAGTCCAGGCTAGACGAGGTGTCGCCCGCTATCGCATCGTCGGCCGTTCGCCGCGGCGCCCCGCCGACGACAGGCAGCGCGCCCACGCCCACCCCACCGGTAGTGCGACACACTTCCAGCGCCCGTCGCAGCCGGTACCAGTCGTTGCGGTGCAGCTGGGCGGCGCGCGCCGGATCGTACTGCCGCAGCCGTTCCAAACCGCGCTCCCAATCCCACCCCTCGCGCTCCAGCTCCTGCTCCACCTCCGCGCGCACTTCCAGGCTCGGCTGCGGGGCTGCCGGTTTGCCTCGCAAGTACCACCGCATGTACATCATGGTGCCGCCCACCACAATGGGCACGCGGCCGCGCGACAGGATGTCGGCGGTGACCTGTCGCGCACGCTCATAGAAAGTGCCCGCGGAAAACTCACCCTCGCCCACGTGGAGGACGTTCACCAGATGATGCGGAACTCGCTGCAGCTCTGCGGCTGACGGCTTGTTGGCGCCGATATTCAGTTCGCGGTACACCTGCACCGAGTCCGCCGAGACGATCTCCCCGTCCAGCCGCCGCGCCAACGCACACGCCACCGCCGACTTGCCCGCCGCCGTCGGGCCGGTGATCACCAGCACGCGCGGTTTGTGAATCATACGGCACAAGGTGGCAGGGCGCGGACGAGACGCAAACGCAGTGCAGCGACGTCGCTGGACGGAGGACGGCCGCAGCCGACGGCCCGTCGTCCAACTTGTTCCACAGGGATAGAATGCGGTCGCGTCACCCAGCGAGGCCCGGGCATGGCTTGATGCATGCACCAGTATCCGTGACAGTGGAATCAGGTACCCGGTGCTCGAAAAGGCCGTCAGCCGAGCGCGCATGCACCCCGCGAGTCGATGCAAGTCGCGAGCGTCGGCTCGTCCATCTCGCGTCGCGCGAAAGGCCGGAAATGGCGCGCGACGGCTGCGGGCGGCGTTCGCTGCGTCGGGTGTCGTGAGGTGCTGCTGCCGGGTGGAGGAGTATGATCGGCTTCTCTGCGGTACATAGGGAAGCTGGATGGGATCCGGCACACAGCGGACTACGTACAGGCCTGAGAGAACGCTGTGAGGAGCCTTCAAGCATCGGATCGTTGGCGCTGCCGCTGGAGGCGCGGCTGCGACGGGCGTATGCGGAGGCTGTGCGGGCGCACGGGCACGACCGGGTGGAGGAGGCACTGAAAGGCTATGAGGAGGTGGTGCGGGAGATTGAGCGTGCCGAAGCGGAGTGGACGTCGCGACCGCTATGGATGGGTGAGTTGCTGGGTGCTTGTTGTCGGTATGTGGCGGAGCTGCGGGAACGCCGCGGCGAGTGGGCGGCGGCGTATGCGGCGGCGTGTCAGGCACTGGGCGTGCGCGACGACGATCCACTGTTGTGGATACAGGCGGCACGGCTGGCGCTGCGCACGGAACAATATGCCGCAGGTCGGCAGGCCGCCGAGCACGCCCTGCGTTTAGCCGAGGATGCAGAGCCGCGCAACGCGTGCGTGGTGTGGCTGGCCCGCCAGGCGCTCGCTACAGCGTTGCGCGCTATTGGTGATCGGAGAATGTTAGAGAGGTTGGGGGAAGTGCCTCTAGAGGATACGCTCGGGCCGCAGCGGAGGTCGCGGACGCGCGCAGAGCATGAACAGCAGCGTGTGGCTGGTGTGCATGCGCGAGCGTGCGTCTGTGAACAGTGTCGCGACTTGCAGTGGTTGTCCGAGTGCGGCATACGCCAGCACTCGCCACGGGGATATGTCACTGCGCTAGGCATTCTGGCGGAGACGTTGTGCGTGCTGGAGCGGCGACGGGAGAATATCGCAGCGTCGGTGCCGCTCAGCGCCCCAGTTTATGTACGCTGGGAGCGGCACCGGCTCTCCGAATCGACGCCTGCACTAGTAGACGAACCGCCTCGGACCCAAATCGACCCGAGTGAATCCGGGACGCCGACTCCAGCCGACCAGAACGAGGCGGTATCCACCGCCAGCGAAGAGGAGCGCGAGAAGAGCACCCCGGCGGTGCGCCGCTCCAAACGGGTGATGAGCTCGCAGTCGAGTGGCAAAGTGGAGGCCGATGCGCGGGATGCAATGGGCTCGCAGACGCCGGCGGCAGAGACGGAGGGGAACAAATTGGAGGGCGTGGCCGATGCGCCGGCAGCATATGTGGATACGTTGTTGCGGCGGATGGAGACGCGGGTGGAGGAGTTGTTCGGCGGTATGCGCTTGGAGATGTCGCCGGCAGATGGGCGGGCGGAAGGCGAAGAAGAAGTGGATATGGCGGAAGGCGTTGAGATGGAGCGATGGGTGCGGGAGTTGTTGGCACAATTCGATGCGGATTCTCCGTCAACCGCGGCACTCTCCATGTCGCCCTTGGCGCTGCTCCTGCAGACGCTGTTGTGGGTGCTGGACCGTCCGGATCGGGCTGGCGACGCACCTGCAAGAGTCGTCGTGGAGACCAGCCACCGGGCGTTGACCTTTTTCCAAAGTCATGCGACCGAGGCGTTGCGGAAGCATCTCTTGCCGTCCGCTCATGGGGCGTCATCGCTCGGTGGTGCGGCGTGCGCACATCGCTTGTTGTCGGCGGCGGAGGTGACGCTTCTTGCCGGTGGCGACGACGACGACGACGACGACGAGATGTCGTGGTGGTTGCGATCGGCGGAGCACGCGCTCCGAGGTGCTCGCGAAAAGTCCCGATCTCCGTCGGCGCGGGCCCGCCTGCACATCGTTCGGGCGGAGTGGCATCGCCGACAGGGCAGAGCATGTGAGGCGTTGTTACAACTGCAACGGGCTCAGGCATTGTTGCTCTCCGAGGCGGACGTGTCCTCGGATGCAGCGGCGCCCACCTTGTTGAACGAGCGTCGGACGCTCTCTCCCGCATGGGTCAGCGCGGCGGTCGCCGATGTGCAAATGGAGGCCGATGTGCAGGCTGTGCGCCAACAGCTCGCCTCGACGAAGGATGCCGCCGCCTGTGTGATCCACCGGTTGCTGCCGCACATGCGTCGACTGGGGTATCGGGCACCACCGGGGCTTCTGGACGTGCTCGATGCGGCCGGCGCCACCGCCTTGACGGATGCACTGCGGCTGTGGGCCCACTGCCAAGCGTGCACGCAGAAACGCCAGCCGTCCAAACGGCAACGCACCGTGGATGGAACGGCATGGCTGGATCAGGCCCGCAGCCGTCACCTGACGGATGCGTTGCGGCAATCGTTGGAGTCGCTGTCGCCAGCCGACGACACCAGCACGTTGTGTGCGGTGTTGGCGGCGTTTGCCTGGCCGTTGTGCCGACAGCTTTTCGATGCGCAGCGAGATGGCGGGTTGGTGGGACGCGGTCCGCGCGAGCACACCTTGGCGAGTGCGACCGTGGTGTTGGCGCTGGCGGTGTCGTTGCGAGGGCGTTCAGAGAATGCGCCCGTATCGGCGGCGCTGGTGTATCGTGACCTGTTGCGACTGCTGAAACAGACTGTGTTCAACGGTGGCGTGGCCACCAGTCCGGGCAGCGGATCTGACACGGCTCGCCTGTTACGCCCGCTGGTGCAGATGTACGACACCGCCTTGTTGCACCTGCCGGCGGACGTTCTGGATGAGAACGATACCGTATTGGACGCCAGCGCCGGCAGCGATCCCGAGTCTGCTCCCGAGGCGCTGACCCGGGAGCGCTGGCAGTGTCTGCGCTTTTTGTACGGCATCGAGGCGCCGCCGGCGGCAGTGGCCGCCACCGTCGCGCCCTCCATCCCCACCGGCGACAACACCAGTGTCGCGGCGACTGCAGACGCATCGCCGTGGTTGCCACCTGCATCCCTGCTGCCGGAACCGCTCCCGCTGCCGGCCGACTTGCCGCAGCGCCTGTTGCACCTGTGTGGCGCTGAACTGGAGGAGGCGCTCGCGTCGCGCGCCCGTCCGCGCCTCCGAGCCGCCCACGCGTACGTGCGCGCAGTGGCCCGGCGAGTGCGTGTCAAGGACACCGACGGCTGTCGTCGGTTGATGCTGTTGTGGTATCGGCTGTTTATCGACTTTATCGATACGGAATACAAGCGCATCGCCGAGCCGGAGCGGCGGGTGAAGTGGTCGCCCGCTGACTGGTTGCAGCAGGCCACCGAGTTGTTGCAGCAGTTGCGCGCGCTGGTGCCGCCCACTGCGGGGAGTGACGCACCGTCCGATGCGGAGGTGGAACTGGCGTTGGCGGTGACGCTGCGGCATGTCGCCCAGTTGTCGCTGGAGACCGGCGAATTGCTCGGCGACGGCAACGCCTTCCGGTTGGAGAGCTGGGTGCAGCAACTGGTCACGTCGTACGCGTTGGCGGAGCGCGTGCAACAGCAGAGTGCGGATGCGGCCGCCAAGACGGCGGCGGCGCGGGAGCGCGTTTGGAGCGCGTACACCCTGGTGAGCGCCATGATCCCGGCGCCGGCCTGGGCAGCACTGCCGCCGTCGCTGCAGCAACGAGCGCAAGCGGTGATGCAGGCGTTGCCACCGTTGGTGGACTCGATGCAGTCTGTCGCTGCCGACACCGACTCTACGGAGGAGTTGCAAACGCGCGCCACCCTGCTCTACGTCCAGGCGGTGACGCTGGCCGCCCTCGGTCGCCTTTCCGAATGCGCGCCGGTGGCCAGACGCCTGTTTGAGGGTGTGGAGCGCGCCGAGGCGCATCTGCCGCTGCATCATCAGCAGCTGCACAGTCAAGTGCACGTGCAGTACTCGCCGCTGATGGAGCATCGGCTGCTGGCGCTGGTGTTGCTGTGGCGCAGCGCGACGCCGCTCACCGCCGAGTTTGACGTCCGTGCGCTGCAAGCGTCCCTTCAGGCGTTGCCCTACTACAAGGCCATCTGGTATCGGGCACTGCTCGCGCTGCGCGTCGACCACGATGCCCGCGCGGCGCTAGACACCCTGTCCGGCCTCTTCCGTATCGACACCGGCAGCACGTCACGTCACGGCTACTTTTGGCTGATATGGAATCACCGCTACATGCTGCCGCCGGAGGGCGCGTCTACGGCACCCATCTGGAACGACAGTCACGCGTTCGCGCACTGGCAGTTTCGCTGTTTTGCGCTGCTGGTGTACTTGCTGGACGCACTCGGCGAGTACGAAACGTTGTGGGCGGTGCAGCGGGCACTGGTGCGGCGCCTGCATCCCTCGAGCGCCGTCGACGCCGAGTGTTTGGCGCTGATCGCGGAGAAGAACCTGGCGGTGATCGCCTCCGAGTTCCGCGCGTCGGCGACGGGCGCGGCGCTGTTGCAATCGCCCGAAAAGCTGGCGGCGCAGCTACAACGCCCGGTGGATCTGCGGCCTATCTGGCGCGCTTATCTCGATGCCGAGCTGGTCAATGAGCTGCTCGACAGCGCTGCACCGCTGCCAGACACGGTCACGCCCTGGCCCGGCGCGGCTGCCATGGTCGACGCCACCACCTGGCCGTTGCGCAGTGCCGATTTCGCGATGCCGGTGAGCGGCCAGGCAGTGTTGGAGCTGGCCGAACGCCTGCTGGCCAGTGCGATGCAGGTGGACGCCTCCGATGACGGCGCGTTGGCGCGGGTGATCACGCGCTGCAGCAAGTGGCTGGGCAACAGCAGCGCCTAAACGAGGATGAAGATCGGGGCGGTTTCCTGTCCCTCTCAGCCGAACAGGCCCCGAAAGATGCCTCCACCGCCGCTGCTGCCGCTCGCGGCGCCATCGGCAGCCGCATTACCCGTGGCGCCCCGGTCGTTGCCCGCGGCCGCGGCGATGCTGGAGAGATCCGCAGCGGGCGGCGTGGGCGGCACACCCGAGTGTTCGGTGAGCACCAGGTCGCCGGCGCCCACGCCCAGCGACTCGCGTCGTTGCGCCTCCGCCTCCGACGTTTGCCGCCCTCGCTGTTGCTGCTCCAGCATCTCCCGCTGCATGCGCTCCACCTCCTCGGGCGTCGGTCCCAACTCCACGGTCATACGCGTCAGCGCTATACCCAGCCCTTCAATGACCGCCAATAGCACGCCGCCTATCATGGCCGATCGCGCTGCCGCCCGCGCCCCGCTTCGCGCCGCCAACACCCCGCCGGTGATGGCCCCGCTGGCGATGGCGTTGTACGGATCCTCCACGCCGCGCACACCGCTCAGCGCGCAGTCGAAAGTGGAGAACAGTCCGCCCCAGACCGCAAAACTGCCGCCCAGCACCGGCGCCTTGAGCTTGACGGCATCGACGCCGCCTAGAAAACGCTGTCCCCGCGGTGAGTTGCGCGCGCCCTTTACAAAATGCCACAGGGTGCCGCCGATGGCGCCCATGGAGAAGGCGCCGCCGACGTCGTCCAGGATGCGATCCGGACACGGCTCCCGGGCGTGCTCCACATTCACCCCATTCCCTGGCATACTCTGCAGATGATGCGCAGGTGGCCGCGCACGCCTAGAGCTTCGGGTGTGCGAATCACTTTCGGGTGTACGGGTCGCAGTGGGCGTCCGCACGAACGTCGCTCGACCGCTGCGCGAGTCCGCCGCACGCGTTCCCTCCGTTTTCCCTAAATCGCGATGAAGGGACTCCCCGGCCAGCCGTAAGGGACTCGATCGTGTACGGATGACGCATTCAGACGGACGCGGTGTCGCTGGGCGGTTGCCGCCGTGGGCGTCGGAGTTGCCGGTGCGTCCCACCGGGCGTCTTTGCGCGTGGTCCGTGGCGTCGTTGCCATTGTATTCGCAGCGTTCGTCATCCTCTGGCACCGACATGACTGGCGAGGCGGCCGGCGGCGCCTCCAACGCCCCCGACGCCCCGGCGGACGTCGCTGCCGTGGAGCGGAAGGTCTCCACGGCCAGCGCGGCAACGTCCTCCACGCGGGAAGGCGAGGCGGTCTACTCCCGACGAGCGTCGCTGCATATGGACCGGTCGTTTCGCTCTGCGCGGAAACCGAGTGCCGGCGAGTACACCGTGTCTTTGCCGGCCGAAGTGACCCTCCGACACTACCAGCTATGGCGCGAGTCGGTGGTGGCCAAGAAGCCGTGTGTGCAATTTGAGGTGGACACTTCGGGCAAGGTGCCCACTGTAGAACTGACTATCATCGGGCGCGAGCGCAAAGGCTTGCTGGCGCAAATATCCGAGGTGCTGCAGGGATACGGCTTCAACATCCTGTCGGCCAAACTGTTCTCGCTGCCGTCCGACTCGGTGATGGATATTTTCCGGCTGGACGATCGGGACACCGTGCTGGAAGATGCGAGTCGCGCGCATGCGGTGTATGAAGACTTGGTGGCGGTGATGGAGAGCGATGGCACAGTGCCGGTGCGACGGCGCGGCGTGCACGATGCCAGCGACGACGATGGCGGCGCACGGTCGTCGGGGCGCCCAGCGGCGTCTGAGGGGGAGCGCGGCGCGTCGGTGCACGGCGGACAATCCCGCACGCCGGAACCGCCCGGTGACAGTCTGTCGTCAGCGCGGCAGGCGGCCGCAGCGGCGCTGGCCGCCGCCGAGCACACCGACCTGCCGCACATCGGTCGATCGCTCTCCAACATCGCCCTCTCCGACCTGGAGCAGCAGGCGCGCGAACTGATGGCGCAGCGGTACTTGAATGCGCGCAAGGATGCCGATCGGACGTTTCTGCAGCAAGGCGGCCTGCTGTATCGGTATTCGTTCTCCACCGGCAAGCGCCGTCGCGAGCACGTGCACGTCGATCTGGACACCAAGGAGCTGCGCTGGTCCAGCGCTGTAGGCGGGGCGCGCCTACCAGCGACGCGGCGCCTGTCACACATCGTCACCAAGCATCCCGAGTCGCCGCATTCGTCTTCCTCCTCGTCAATGGGCACTCCGGGTGCGACGACGACGGCCGCAGAGCACGGCGCCCGCGCGCAACCGGACACGCCCATCCGCATCCACTCGGTCAGTTTAGAGCGTTGCGAGAAGATCCTGCACGGTGCGCAGAGTCCGGTGCTGGCGGCGTTTGGGGAGTGGCGCCTGCCGGACCCGGACTGGCTCTGTTTCAGCCTGGTGCTGGACGAGCGCACGGTGGATTTCGCGGCGCGCAACGACGACGAGCTGATGGCGTGGCTGTTCGGCCTGCAGAATCTGTGCGACAAGATCCCGCCCGCCGACCGCGTCACGCGCCACGGGGTGTTGCTGCGGCGGGCGCACTCCAAGCTGCGCGCGTTGGCGCATGCGCGCAATTGGACGGTGCGCGCGTTTTTGCTGCGGCATCTGCGCGAGTGCTGTGTGCGGCTGCGTGCCGAGGAGATCAGCGTGGACGCCGGGCGGGAGTACTGCGACATGGGAGTGCCGTCCGAGCGCGGCACCGTCGGTATTTTGAGTTCGAGTTCGTCGTCGACATCGGCGTCGATGCCGTTGCCCGCGCGTGCGGCAGCGCCAGCCGGGCTCATTCGTGAGCGCGGCAGCGGGCGCGGCGCCCGCCAGTCGGCGGAGGCGCTGCACGAGGAGCTGCACCAGCTGCAACACGATCTGGATATCTCCCGTGACCGCATTCAGGTGCTCAAGACCAAACTGCGCGATGCGCAAAAGTCGTGGGAGATCGACTTTGCGGAGATCGCGCTGGGCGAACGCATCGGCGGCGGCGCTTTCAGCGAGCTGTATCGCGCCGAATGGCGTTCCAGCGTGGTGGCCGCCAAGGTGATCTCGGTGGACAAGGGCGCCGACAGCGTCATCCGCGATTTTTGCGAGGAGGTGAACGTGCTGAGCAAACTGCGCCACAACAACATCGTGCTGTTCATGGGCGCGGTGCCGCGCATCCCCAAGCTGGCCATCATCACCGAGTTCTGTTTCGGCGGCAACGTGTTCGCCGCCATCCGCACGCACCTGTGGCGGCGGCTGCAACACGCTGACCTGGTGTCGTTGGCGCGGGACGCCGCCCGCGGCATGGCGTATTTGCACGCGGCCGGCCTGATGCACCGCGACCTCAAATCGCAGAATCTGCTGCTGGACAAGCCGCTGGCGCTCGGCCGACCGACGATCAAGGTGGCCGATTTCGGGCTGTCGCGCGCACTGATGTGCTCAGCATCGACGTCGGCCTCGTCGGCTGGCGCGTTGACCGCGGAGACCGGCACGTACCGCTGGATGGCCCCGGAGATGATCCGGCACGAGCGCTACACCGAAAAGGTGGATGTGTACAGCTACGGAGTAACGCTGTGGGAGTTTTTCTCGGCGGAGATCCCGTTCAAGAACATGACCCCGATCCAGGCGGCGTTTGCGGTGGCCGACAAGGGCGCGCGCCCGCCGCTCACCTCGCCGCCGGATGCGCGCACGCCGTGGGTGGTGCCGCGCCAGTGGGCGTATCTGATCCAGCGCTGCTGGCGGGAGAGCGAGGCAGAGCGGCCGACATTCGCGACGGTTGTGCAATGGCTGAACGCTATGGAGGAGGAGGATCCGCGCAGGGCGCCAAGCTGGGCGGCAGACTCGTAAAATGAGGCGTCGCCCACTCGGGCAGCGGAGCGCAGTGCTCGAAATAACACAGCGCGTGCAACTGAATCATCTCGGGGCGAGCACCGGGCAGCGCCGGGATCGACGGGCAGATCGGGCAGTGCGGTGCCGGGGCGGCGTCGGCATCGAGGCGACGCAATTGCTCCCAGGTGGGGTCGGCGTCGGCGGATTGGGGGGTGAAGTGACGGCCGGGTCGGTGCGCTGCGGCACCGGTGGCAGTGCCGTACAATGCGTCCCCGACGATGGGGTGTCCCAGCGACGCGCAATGCACCCGGATCTGGTGGGTGCGTCCGGTGAGCGGCACGCAGGCGATGCAAGTGGTGTCGGTGCCGGGGTCGTACACCAGCGGGCGCAGCAGCGTCTCCGCGTGCTTTCCAGTCAGGCGGTCGACGTAGGCGGTGCCGTCGGCGGCGTCCTTGGCGAGCAGTTCGCGGCAGGCGATCCAGTCGCCGGTTCTGCGTCGCTTGAGCGGAGAGCGACTCGGGAGCGTGAGTGCGCACAGCGCGTCTAACGACGGAGGGAAGGTGGCGGGCGCCTCGCCCAGGCGGCCGCGGACGCGCGCCACGTACACTTTGCGCAGCGGCGTCGGGTCGTCGTGGAGACCGTCGGGCACTGCTTGACTCTGGCGCTGAAATTGCCCGCTGATCCGTCGGGCGACCGCACCGCTTTTGGCGAACACCACCACGCCCGAGGTCTCCTTATCCAGCCGGTGCACGGTGAAGAGGCGTGGCGGGCTCTCATCGTCGGCGGCCGCCGCCAACTGTCGCTGCAGCAGCGCCTCGAGGGTGTTGCGTTGGTACTGCCCGCCAGCGTGCACCGGCAGCGAGGCTGGTTTGTTCACCACCAGCACGTCATCGTCCTGATGGACGATAGGTATGCGCTCCACATACTGGACCGGCAGTTCGTGGCGGTGGGTGGTGTGTTGCACCCGCTCCACGCCCCGTCCGCGGAACACATACTCCAGAGACACCGCTCGGTCGTTCAGTCGCAGGCGGCCGCTGGCACAACACGCCTCCCAGTACGAGAGTGGTAAATAGGGAAACTCGCTGGTGAACACGTCTTGCACCGAGCGCCCGAGCCAGCGCTGCTTGGCGTGCGCCTCGAAGGTGTACCAGAACGGTCGCACGTACAGGGAGGAATTGTGGGGGAAATAGTCATCGCCAAAGGGCGTACTGCCTGTTGAAGGGGACGATCTCATGCATGCTGACGAGAGCCCCTTGTTGGGTGGGGCTGAGGTTGCGTCACGGAGCTGGTGAGAGGTCGCGCTCCTCTCAGCCACCCATCGCTGCAACCGGCGGCAATCTCGCCGGACAGCGATCCGGTTGGTCGACGACAGCGTCGAAAGTGAACCGGTCTTGGCGTGAAGAGTCGCCTGTTGAGGTGGGTTGCTCACTTTTCAGATCCTAAACCTACACATGGATGCGGCGCCGGTAGAGCAGGCGCCGCCGGCGCATTCCGCTCCCACCGACGATGCTGAAGATTTTACTCAGGAGCCGTCCACCGAGGGGCTGCTGGCGTCACAGTTCCGCGGGCTGCTCATCAAGACGTACCACGCGCAGCGACGGCGGTGGTGTGAGTTGTTCTGCATATTCGTGATGCCTTTTATATTTCTGTTGGCGTCGTTTATTATCACAAAGATTGTGGACACACAGATTCACCACAAAGTGCCGACGCGAGCGCAGCAGGAGCCGCTGGGCGGCTTTCCGCCGTACCCGTTCGACGTCGATTCGTGTGCCAAGTACGGCTCGATCGGGTGCCAGGTAGCGCCCTTTGCGCCGGCCATTGACGTGCCCGGGTATGACAAGGTCCCGGTGGTGTTTCCGTACGTCGGGCCGGACGGCAATGCCGGCGGAGGTGTATCTCTGGGGGCGCTCTCGTACCGGCTGTGTAATCCGGAGGAGAGCAAGCAGGAGTGCGAGGCGCTGGCGGAGGCCGGTCCGCGCGAGCGCTACGGCCTGTTCGGCAACTATACGCTGCAGCCGTTTTTGTACAATGGCACCAACGTCAGCAACTACAACAACGCGCTGCTGCGAATGCTCAGCGGCGGCAACTCGAGCACGCGCTACCGGGATCTGGTGGACGCTGCACAGGCCAGCCCGACACCGTACATCGACAACGTGTACGGCTTGACGGTGAGCTCGGTGGGCAACGGCAGCACCGGCCAACGGGAGTTGTTGAGTGCGTTGTACAGCAGTTTTTACAACAGCTCGCGGCTGGTGTTCCCGCAGTATTACGGCGCGTACGTGTTCCACGACACCGCCTCGTTCCCCAACGTCTCCGCCACCATCTACTACAACAACACCCAGCTGAACCTCAACTATCAGGGTTCGGCGCTGACCACCCCGGCCAACCGGTTCTGCTACCCCGACGGCAACTGCCAGCTGATCAGCGGCGTGGCGCGCCTGTACGACGTCATCGCCAAGGCGCTGGGCCGACCGGGTGTGGACAATCTGTTGCGCGTCGCTCCCAAGGTGCAGGGCATTCAGTCGGGCCTGAACTTTGCGCAGTTGGTGGCCGCGGTGCTGATCGGGCTGCTGCTGCATTTCATGATGCCCACCATTTTGCGCAGTCTGGTGTTCGAGCGCGAGTCGGGCATCCGGCAGATTATGCAGATGATGGGTCTGCGCCTCAGCACCTACTACCTGGGGACGTACATTGCGTTTCTGCTGATCTACCTGATTGTGATGCTGAGCACCATCGCCTTCGGGTGGGCGTTCCACGTGTCGTTCTTCACCCTCAACACGCCGCTGCTGTACTTTGTGGGCTTCTTCCTGTGGGGCAACACCATGATCTCGTTCAGCATGTTTTTGGCGCCGTTTTTGAACGACCCCACCACGGCGCTCATATTCGGCTGGACCTATGTGGTATTGATCGCGTTCATCGGCGGGCAGTATCTGGGACAGATGTTCACCTACAACGCACCCTCGTCGCTGTTTCTGGCCAGCTTTCTGCTGCCGTCATTTTCCCTCTTCTACATGGTGTACTATGCGGGCGGCGTGAATGTGGGCGGCCAGGGCTTGCGCATCTCGTCGGACAACAGCACGGTGCCGGGCACGAATCTGGGCATGTGCTCCGGTCAGTCGCTGGTGTGTTACACCTTTATCTACTTGGCGGTGGAGTGGCTGGTGCTGTTGCTGCTGGGCCTGTATTTGGATCAGGTGTTGCCGCACCGCTTTACAGTGCGCAAGCATCCGCTGTTCTTTCTGGGTCTCAAGCGGCACACGCGGATGGAGGCGAACGTGGACCTGGAGCGGGCCGCCGACAAGGCCGCCAGCGATCCCGGCGTGCTCGCAGAGGCGGCCGCGGCGGCGACGGCGGCCGCGGCGCGGGACCCATCGGTGGGCGTCTGTGTGGATCGGTTGGTGAAGGTGTATCCGGGTCGACCGCCGTTTGCGGCGGTGCGCGGTATCTCGTTGTCGTTGGCGCGCGGCGAGACGTTTGCCATTCTCGGGCAGAACGGCTGCGGCAAGTCGTCGGCGATGAACTGTATGAACGGCGTGCACGAGATCACCGCCGGGCGGGTGCAGATCCTCGGTCTCGAGGTGCCGTCCGAGCTGGGTCGGGTACACCTGCGCATGGGCGTGTGCCCGCAGTTTGACCTGCAGTGGGACGAGCTGAGTGGCGAGGAACATCTGTACTTTTATGCGCGCGTGAAGAATGTGCCACGGCGCCAGTTACATGGCGTCGTGGACGAGGCGCTACGCAGCGTGAATTTGGAGGCGCCGGCGGTGCGCCGTCGTGTGGCCGGCAAGTATTCGGGCGGTATGCGGCGGCGCCTGTCGGTGGCCATGTCCATGATCGGCGGCAGCCAGGTGGTGATCCTGGACGAGCCTTCCACCGGTCTGGATCCGCAATCGCGTTATGAGCTGTGGGAGTGCATTCAGAAGCGCAAGGCCGGACGCACCATCCTGCTCACCACACACTCGATGGAGGAGGCGGAGCGGCTGGCGGACCGCGTGGGCGTCATGGACCACGGCCGGATGCGTGCCATCGGCGCGCCCGACGAGCTCAAGCTGCGCTACGGGCACGGCTACCGCCTGATGGTGACGACCAGTGAGGGGGGTGTGGCGCAGATGCACCAGCTGATCGTGGAACGGTTGAGTGTCATGGCGCTGCCCAAGTCGGCGCTAGACGGGCACTTGGTGTATGATCTGCCGCGGGAGGAGTTGAAATTGTCGCAAGTGTTCCGGGTGATGGAGTCGGCGCGGAGAAGTGGGCTGGTGAAGGATTGGAGCGTGAGTCAAGCGACGCTGGAGGATGTTTTCGTGGAGTTGTCGGAGCGGTCGTGACGAACGGAGAAAAGCTCCCCCGTTCTACCTCCCACGTGGCCATTACCGAAGGGCGAGAGGGTGTCTGTCGGCGACTCGCAAACAACTCTCTTCTGGCGTTTCCAGTCGTCGATGGGCGGTCCCCTGACCGTGAGCTGCTGCCGCCATAGTGATCGAAAATTAGATACGCCTCGTGAGGTCCATCGAACGCGGCTTCAAATCGCAAAAGAAGCTCCCTCACAGCCGTTGCTGCATCCAGTTTGGCATTGCGCAACAGCTGGCAAACTTCTTCACTATTATCGTGCCTGCCCAACATCTCTTCGACTGCTCCCGCAGTGCACAACTGCTCACCGCTGGCATGCCGCAGTCGCTTGCGCGCAAAGTGCAGCAGCCGCGCCATGCAATCACTCCCGCTCAACGCGCGCTTGCCCTGCTCCATGGCGGCTTCGTTCAGCTGCTGCCACAATCGCTCATTTTCGCGGCGCTTCGTATCGCTCAAAAATTGCGGGCGGCCGCAGCTCATAGTATGGTCGCCGACGAAAAAATTTGCGAGCCATGCGTCGCCCTTCCGGAGCCGACACGCACTTCGTCTGCAGCGCTCGCGACTTGTCGTGGAGCGAATTCTGCAAAAGAATTCGGGCCCCATGGAGGGTGTGCACGACACGGTTGTGTATCCATACACACTTCGTATGCTGACACTGCAGCAGACGCCACACTGTGCATGCATTCTCGTCCCTCCGATGGCGTTTGTGCAGGTGAGACCGATCACTGTCAGCTGTATCGCAACCAACATACCGACCAGATGCACTATGCGTGGTCTCGGTTGCGGTGTCGGAATACCGGCTGCCGCCGCACACTGCAGCGCGACGAAAACGCCGTATGCAACCGACTGCCCATCGTTGGGAGGCCTATGTCAATTACACACAGCGATGGACCTGTTGGTGTCGTTGTATGTCGAGAAGAGCAACAACACGAATGACTCGGCGTCATCCCCTTTACCGAGGGTCAACGATGACCTAGTGGGTGAGTTCTGTCTTTTACCTGCTTTCCAACAACACTCAAGTTTATGGTTCGGTGTTTATGGCGCTGGTGCTCTCTCTGTACGCATTCAATGCTGTCCTCATTCATGTGTGTCTTTCCTGGGTGCATTCTGGTCGTTGCCGTTCCTCGCATGCAATGTGCTGTCCCGCTTCCGTTCCCGCTGCCCCAGCGCCATCGGTCCGCGCGCGCTCCCCAGTCTCCCTTCTCCCACGCTAACGTATGGCCACACACTCTGTATCATTGACACACACCTCGTCGTCGGTGCAACAGCGCACCTTGTTCACAAAGTTGTCCGACGGTATGGTGTAGGTGCCGCACTGCTTCGACGGGTCCCGGCACACGCAGAACGAGGTCGCGGTGCCATAGGTGGATGATGATAACGCCGTGTTGCCGCTGGCTCCTGCGGTGTAGGCGCAGTTCTGGGTGGCGGTGTTGCAGCACTCGGGACCGCACGGCACATACGTGGAGTTACTCGTTCCCGAACTGGTGCTGTCGGTGGCCGTCGTTGACCCCGCCGACTGACACACAAACTGCGGCACCTTCTGATAGCACTCGCCGCCGTAGCCCACACAACAGCCCGCCTGCAGACACTGCTGCACCGTGGGTGTAGATGTTGTCGAAGAAGATTGGTGCTGTGGGTGACAGGGCTGTCGCTCAAACTGCGGCACCGCACAGGTGTGCTCCGCTTGGTAACAGTATGGATCGTCTCGGAAGCCCACCACAGGCCCACCATCCAGACGCCACCCCACCTCGCGGGTCGCGTCGTAGCAGCATCCCTGGGAGAGGCAGGTGAAGCGGTTGATGCCCGGCTGGCCGCACGGCTGGCGGGTGGAAGAGGTGTCCGAAGAGGAACACAGGGGCACCGGGGCCTGCACTTCGAGAGCGGCGGCCGACGCTTGCGGAGCGTGGTCGGCGTCGTAGAAGCACCACGGGGCGACGACGTCGTTGGGCGTCGGTTGCCAGCAGCATCCGGGGATGGCGCGGCACTCGTCGGGGTAGATGTATGCCCAGCCGCAGGCGATGCGGGAGTGCACCGACACCAGCGCGCATTGTTGGGAGACGCTGCGCAGGGTGCATTGTTGGGTGTTGGTGTTGAAGCAGCAGCCGACCTGTTCGCACTGTTGGGCGTTGGTGTATTGGTTGGGGCTGCCGCAGGTGGTGTTGGTGCAGAGCGGTGTGGGGGTGGGGGAGATGGTGGTGGTGGCGGTGGTGGTGGCAGTTGGAGAGATGGTGGCCGTTGCAGTCGCGGTTGCGGTCGACGTCGTGGTTGCAGTCGTGGTTGCGGTGGCCGTCGTAGTTGGGGTCGCCGTTGCAGTCGGCGTCGGTGTGGCTGTTGCGGTGGCCGTTGCAGTCGGCGTCGGTGTGGGCGTGGCGGTAACCTCGGCCAGAAGGAACAGATCGTTCAAGTCGCCCTCCGCGCTATGAACGTCGTACCCAAATCCACCAAACAGGTACGGGTCGCCACTGGCAGTGGTCCACGACACGGCTTGATAGCGAGCACCCGGCACGGTGGTCACACTGAACACGCCCTTCTGGTTGTAGATGCCTGGCTGGTTGACCACGCTGTTCCCACTCAGCCATGCCCACAGACCGGTGGCCACGTCATACGACCAAAAGTCGTTCATAAGGTTCCCGCCAGAGTTGAAACCGCCAAACAGCTGCAGCTCGCCAGTTGGCCCGTCGAAAGCCACTGCATAATAACGAGCTCCTGGATATGCACTGTTGCTCTGCAAGTCCTTGTCAGCGTAGACACCTGGAGCGTTGACGGTGTCATTGCCCGCGATCCACGTCCATATGTTGGACGCATAATCGTACACCCACAAATCGTTCAAGAAATCGATGGAATCTTCCCCACCAAAGAGGTACAACTGGTCAGTGGGGCGCGTCCACGACACTGCGCCGAGGCGACTCGGCGGCAGCGTCGACGCGTTGCCGACGCCCAGTGTGCCGTAGAATCCCGGGTCGTTCGTCGCGTTGGACCCAGAGAGCCACACAAACTCGAACGACGTGAGGTTCAACTGCCACAAGTCGTTGAAGACGGCGCCGTCGGCATTCTCTCCTCCAAACAGCAGCAACCGGTCACCACTCAGCGTCCACGTCGATGCCGAGTCGCGTGCGCCAGGGTAGTTGTTCCTGCTGGGCACGCCCTTGGTGCCGTACACTCCAGCCGCATTGATGGTCGTGTTGCCAGCGATCCATACCCACTCGTTCGTCTGCGTGTCGAAAAGCCACCAATCGTTGAGGTCGCTCAATTCGCCGTTTGTATCGTACCCATAGCCACCAAACAGCACCAACGACCCGTTCGAGGTGACCCAGCTCACAGCGAATTCGCGGCTGCCTGGCGCATTCGACGGACTTGGCACGTACAGAGTGCCGTATTCGCCGGCAACGTCAGTGCTCGTGTCGCTCCCGCTCACCCACTTCCATTGCCCCAGCTGCGGAGAGTACGCCCACAGGTCGTTGAGATCGCCGAGGCTGCTAGCAGTGAGTAAACCTAATCCTCCGAACAGCCACAAAAAACCGTCCAGGCCCGTCCATGAGGTCGCGCCGAAACGCGCGCCAGGCATGTTACTGGCAGCAGACACGTTCTTCGTGCCATACACACCTCCAGCGTCCCGTGTCTCGCTGCCACTCACCCACGTCCACTCGATCGTCGGCACACCCGCTGACACTCCCGTCGCTGCCCGCTCCACCTGCTTGCGCCCCGCCCCGCCCCACTCCAACGCCGGCCCGCGTCCCAACACCTGACACACCACCCCGCCCACCACACACGCCGCCACCAGCACCCCCAACAGCACGGCGTGCAGTCTCGACGAAGCCATACGCAACTCTAGCACTCACCAGCACACCCGGAACGAGAAAGATGACTCTACTTGGAATGATTCTTGGAGTAGTGGTCACGCAAACGCCCGCGCACAACTCCAAAGCACGTGCGGGGCCGTTCCGCGTCGTCCATGTGTTTTGAATTGCCCGCGATCGCCACCGAGCCACCGAGCCGTCCTCTGGAAGGGAAAAATGGCGCGCGCATTTTGGCGCCAGATTTGATCGGGCATCGGCGCGCACGGTGTTGCGGAGTGGACGGGGAAGGGCGTGCGTGCGGCATGGAGGAGGGAGGTGGCGTGGTCTGCGGCACCTGTTCGGCATCTGTTGGGGAACGGTGACAGTAGTGGGTGGGTGTCGGGAGTGTCACCAGTCGTCGGTGGAGGGCGATGGGGAGTGGGTGTGGAAGGGGGCAGGTGGTGGCGTTGCCCCACACCTTGGGTGGCAGCGGTGTGCCCGTGCGATCGAGCAGCGGACATCGCCCACAGCAGTCATCATGGACGACGCGCTTCTTGATACTGGCGCGTTCAATGACCGACTTGAGCCGGTGGTGTGCGCTGTCGGTGCCGACGAGGCCAGAGTGCCCTGCAGACCGAGTGGCGCAGCCGGTCGCCCAGCAGCGTGCTCGACACACGCGCACAGGGCGCTGTCGCCGAGACCGCTCTGGCGTGGGGACCGTCTGTTCGGGCGCTGGTGGCACCCGGTGATGATGAGGATGACCATCGAGTGTTCGGCTCCATGCGATATTGAATGTAAACGTGTGCGGCATCGGGTGGGTACCGACGGTCACTGGGAGCGTCGATGCGGATCCCAGCAGACCCAGAGTGTCCGGCCATCCCGAGTGGTCAACGCCACCGGCATCCGGTGGAGCGCGGCACTCACCTCGCGGTGGAGCATCCGACCACCCGATCGGACACTGACCCGGCACCCATCGCCACATCGGGTGCACCGATCGATGGTGGTCGCGGCACTGTCCAGCGGTATGCGTGTGAGGGCGTGGCCGTCGGCGCGGTGTGTGGTGCCGCGAACAGGCAGTGGTGGCCACATCGACTGGGCCAGCAGCGGCGCCTCCGCACACACACACACCACCCTCCCGGCACACCCCAGCAGGCCCGGTGGAAGACCTGTCTCCTGGTGCCCGGTGCACTGGTGACTCCGGGCAGTGGCGCCCACATCCGCTCTGCAATGGGCCCGGCGATGATGCCGGTGTTGGGGTGGTGGTGGTGGAGGAGGCGCGCTCATCGCCGGACACCAGCCATGTCGCCTGCCAGAATGGCGGTTCGTGTCGGTGAGCGGATTGATTGTGGGCACCCCGGGCGCACTGCATCGAGTGTCCACCGGTCACGGTGACCGCGCGCTTGACGCTGCACCGTCGCCGTCCCCACTGGAGCCTACGACGCCCAGGTGACCGCGACCACGCCCCTCACAGCCGCCCGTCTCCCGCACTGATCGAGAACGACTCCCGCAATCGAATGGCATTGACAACCGTCAACGAGGCGCATTGCACGGCGAGCCCAGTCAATGCCCACATCAGCGCCAGCACGGTGCCAGGGTATTGCACATGGTCGTGGAGACCGAGGCCAACGGCTGAGGGTGTGTGTATGTGTGTATGGGCGCGCACACACGCTCTCGCCAATCGGCACCCAGAGCGATCTCTGATGAGCGGTGGGGAGCACCCACCGGGCACGCACATAAGCACATAGGCACGTCGCGCCGTGTCACGGAGAGGTGGCTGCTCCCAGACTGGGGGGCAGCGCCCACATCCACCCGACGACTGTGGTGAGAGGAATGGAGTTGGGGGTGATGCGTGATGTGTGTGTGTTCGTGTGTGCGAGGTGGTGGTTGTGGTCATCATCACCATCGGTGTCGTCGTCATCACTATGGTCGTCGATCTTCGGGTGCGCCCTCTCAGGGACACCGGGCGCACCGGGTGGCGGTCGGAGACATCTGTTGTCGCCGCGCAGTTGGCCCCGAAGCAGGTCCGTGCATCGGCCAGTGCAGGCGTTGCCGGTGGCGCATGCACTGTCTCACCTCCGCAAATGTCCACAGCTGGTGGCGGTTCTGGTCATTCAACGGCAGGCGCGTTGTCGACAAACACACCTGACGCTGTCGACGAGGAGATGGCGTGCCGCCGGCGCGCCAGAGTATTGTCGGGGTGCCTGTACGCTTGGCCGGCGCATTGTGTCATGGTGGATGCGGTGCCGGCGTCACTGGCAGTGCTGGTCACTGAGATGTTGGTGATGGTGGGTGAAGAATGGAGCTGGTGTATGTGCGAGGTAGTGATGGGAGTGTTGGGTGAGAGAGAGGCATGCGGCGTATGAGGTGCAGTATTGGGCGACGAATGGTTCATTGTGGTATTGCGCATTGGGTGTGTGTGTGTGCGTGTTGGGGCAGACGGTTACGCGGCCGGATGGTGTTAGGGATGCGGGATGGCGGATTTCGGGTTTTCGCGCTGTGGGATGGTTGATGGTTGAGAGAGGGCAACGCCGATTGAAGGCGATTGCCGATTGCCGATTGCCGATCGAGGACAATCGCCGATTACGGATTACTGATTGAAGGCGATTGCCGATTGCCGATCGAGGAAAATCGCCGATTACGGATTACTGATTGAAGGCGATTGCCGATTGCCGATCGAGGAAAATCGCCGATTACGGATTACTGATTGAAGGCGATTGCCGATTGCCGATTGCCGATTGCCGATCGAGGAAAATCGCCGATTACGGATTACTGATTGAAGGCGATTGCCGATTGCCGATTGCCGATTGCCGATTGCCGATCGAGGAAAATCGCCGATTACGGATTACTGATTGAAGGCGATTGCCGATTGCCGATCGAGGAAAATCGCCGATTACGGATTACTGATTGAAGGCGATTGCCGATTGCCGATTGCCGATTGCCGATCGAGGAAAATCGCCGATTACGGATTAGTGATTGAAGGCGATTGCCGATTGCCGATTGCCGATTGCCGATCGAGGAAAATCGCTGATTACGGATTAGTGATTGAAGGCGATTGCCGATTGCCGATTGCCGATTGCCGATCGAAGACAATCGCCGATTACGGATTAGTGATTGAAGGCGATTGCCGACTGCCGATTGCCGATTGCCGATTGCCGATCGATCGTGCGCGGGCGGGGAATGGTAAGAGTGTCGTGCGGCGCCATTGGGCAGTGCGTGGGGGGCAGTGGTGTCGAGTGAGAGAGCGTGTGTGTGTGTGTGCGCGTGAGTATACGTATGGAGTGTTTGGGTGAGTGGGGGAGGTGGTGTTGTGTTTCGAGTGTGTTACGTGCTGGCGTAAGGGCGTGCAGTGGGCACGCGGTGGGCGGTGGGCGTTGGCGCGGCGCTGGCGTATGAGGGCTTGGACTGACCGACGACGATGGGTGGTGGTGGTGGTGGGAGAGGGGTCATGGGAGTGCGGGAGCGTTGGTTGTTGGTTGTTGGGAGTGTTGGGAGTGTTTGGAGTGTTCATGAGTGTGTGTTGGGTGTTGGGGTCGGTTTGGGGCGGGAACGGCCAGCGGGTCGGTTGGGAGCTGGGAGCTGGGGGAGTGTTGGCGGGTGAGCGCCCGATGGGTTGATGATCGGTGGTGGTGGGAGAGGGGTCATGGGCGTGCGGGAGCGTTGGTTGGTGGGTGTGGAGTGTGTTGGGAGTGCGTTGGGGTGGTTGGAAGCGGAAGCGGGGAGCGGTGGCTGCGCGTGCGTCTGGGAGTGCAAAAGAACGCTGAGAGCTCTGGATCGATGGAAGGAATGAAGGAATGAGCGATTGATGGGGTGAGCGTGTGGGATGGGCGCTGCGCAGCGTCGGGAGGCGTGTGTGTGTGTGAGAGTGTTGTGATGGTGGTGGTTGGCTACAGGGGAACGAGCGGGGCAGGTGAAGTGAGATGGGTGAGTATGGGTGTGTATGGGATGGGGTGTTGATGGATGTGGAGATGGAGGTGGTTGTTTGTGGGTGGGATGGTGTGCGGTGTGTATGGAGGTGTTGGTGTTGGTGGATGTGGGAGTGTTGGTGGAGTGAAGTTGGAGGGCGGCTGTGAGTGTATGCGTTTGGGAGTGAGTGGCTGGTTGTGGTGGGTGGATGCGTGTGTGAGTGGGATGAGCGTGTGTTGCCTGAGTGGGTGTTACTGGGGTGGTTGGATGGTGTGTGTGTGTGTGCGCCGGACGGTGGGACGGTGGGACGGTGGCGGGAGGTGGGAAAAGCGTTTTGGAGTGTTGGCGGGCGCAAGACGAGTCGGTGTTGATGCGGCTGGTTGTAGACGAGGGGAGTGCCGGGTGTATGGAAGCGTATGGAATGGGGTCGCCTTGTGTGTGTATGCGCACAGATCGGTGACGGTTGTGGGAGCGGCGGCGCATTGTGGGTGCGCGCGCGCCGATCGGCAGCGGCGCGCAGGTGAGGGTGCGCGTTGATTGTGTCGATCGAGAACAGTAGACAAGAGGCGGCGATCGCGGCGATGGCGCGGAGTGGTGGATGCGGTGTGGGCGCCCCCTGGTGGGAAAGCGTCGGTGGTAGTGGGAACGAGAAAAAGAGCGATGGGGGTGGTGGTGGGCAGCGCGGCGGCGGTTACGGTGTCTATGTGGGTAGTGTTGTTGCTGTTGCAGGGTGTATGTAACGAGTCCGAGAACGGTGACGATGATGAAGCGTGTGGAAGGTGTATGTGTGGGAGCGGGTGTTGTGGCTGGGAGTGTGTGGGAGTGTATGGGAGTGGCGTGACCTGAGTGGAATGGATGTGGCATGGCAAGCCGCAATTGCGTTTTTTGTGGATGTGTATGGCCGATCGGCGCCGTGCCCTGCCCGGGAGTGGCGCGTGTGTGGCTTGTTGGAGCGGTGGGGAACGGGCATGGGGAGTGGGGCAGCGAGTGTCGGGAATGTTTTTTCGTTATTTGTTTTTTATTGGGGATCGATGTGTGCGCGCGCGATCGTGCGCACGGGAGAGAGCGTTTGGGGGAATGGGAGTTGTGTCGCGTGTGAGTTGGGTGGGATCGGGCGACCGGGTGTGAGTTGGGTGAGATCGGGCGAGCGGGTGTGAGTTGGGTGGGATCGGGCGAAGGGGTGTGAGTTGGGTGAGATCGGGCGACCGGGTGTGAGTTGGGTGGGATCGGGCGAAGGGGTGTGAGTTGGGTGGGATCGGGAGACCGGGTGTGAGTTAGGGGGGAATGGGGGGGAATGGGGGGGAATGGGGGGGAATGGGGGGGAATGGGGGGGAATGGGGGGAATGGGGGGGAATGGGGGGG